>CM072519.1:71770567-72287125 GCA_036898135.1 Oncomelania hupensis
CAAAGTTTTTGTTTTCCAACATTGATTGGTCCGTTCTGGTTTGCATCATAAGACAAAATAAAGGAAGAAATTTATTGTATTATTATAAGCAATACCAACAAATTGTGTTTGACTGTGGATGATATGTAATGAACATTGCGTCAGCACCTTATAATAAAAACACTGGAACACTCAGATACAAGTACAACAGTATAACTTTACAATAAAAACACTGGAACACTCAAATACAAGTAAAACATTATAACTTTACAATAAAACCACTGGAACACTCAGATACAAGTACAACAGTATAACTTTACATTAAAACACTGGAACATTCCAATACAAGTACAACAGTATAACTTTACAATAAAAACACTGGAACATTCCAATACAAGTAAAACAGTATAACTTTACAATAAAACCACTGGAACACTCAGATACAAGTACAACAGTATAACTTTACAATAAAACACTGGAACACTCTATCCTATGCTATCCTGTCCCATAACCCGAAGGTCGTAGGGGCACCACAGATGATCGTTTAACCAGCATACTCCATCTTTCTCTGTCCTCAGCAGCCCTCATGGCTTCGCTCAGTGTCAAACCAGTCCATTCTCGAATGTTGTCCTCCCACCTCTTTTTCGGTCTCCCCCTTCTTCTACCTCCTTGCACTGTGCCTTGCAGAATGGTATTTGCAAGGCCTGATGATCTGGTGACGTGGCCATACCATCGGAGTTTCCGTTTCTTCACCACTGTGAGCAGGTCATCGTGTTGTCCAATGGCTTGTGTGATGGTCTGTCGGACTTCGTCGTTGGTGATGTGTTGGGTATAGGAAATGCACAGAAGTCTTCTGTAGCACCTCATCTCCATGCTTTGTATTCTTCGTTGGAGATCTGCTGTGAGGGTCCATGCTTCGCAAGCATATAGGAAGATGGAGATGACAAGGGAGCGCAGCAGTCTTACTTTGGAATGTAGACTGATGGTTCTGTCTTTCCAAATGGGCTTCAACCTTGTCAGGGCAGCAGTTGTTGGAACACTCAGATACAAGTAAAATAGTATATCGTTTACAATAAAAACACTGGAACATTCCAATACAAGTACAACAGTATAACTTTACAATAAAAACACTGGAACAATCAGATACAAGTACAACAGTATAACTTTACAATAAAAACACTGGAACACTGAAATACAAGTAAAACAGTATAACTTTACAATAAAACACTGGAACACTCAGATACAAGTACAACAGTATAACTTTACAATAAAAACACTGGAACACTCGGATACAAGTAAAACAGTATAACTTTACAATAAAACAGTGGAACACTCAGATACAAGTACAACAGTATAACTTTACAAAAAACACTGGAACATTCCAATACAAATACAACAGTATAACTTTACAATAAAAACACTGGAACACTCAAATACAAGTACAACAGTATAACTTTACAATAAAAACACTGGAACACTCAGATACAAGTACAACAGTATAACTTTGGTTTATTCCCAAACATGTATTGTGTACAATGCTACCACAGCCATTTATTGACTTCCTGTATTTTACCAGGCGTTGGAAGACATCCAGTACGCCATCAAGATGTTGAAGGAGGGTGACAAGTCTGAGAACCCTGTGGACAGACACTACCACAGCCTGGCCTGTGAGCTCAAGCCTGTGGACCATAGCTCTGATGACTTCAAGGTACAGTGGTCTTGATGAACAACCATGCAAGTCGTGGTCAGTATCGGCCAGCGCCTTGAGCAGTTCTTGAGCTGGAAAAGTGCTAAATAAGAATGTTAAAATAAATAAACTGTTTTCTGTTGGGTCAGGATGATACATGTGGCTTTCTGTGCAGATACGGTCTATACTGTGCTACCACACACAAACCAGTGTAACAGAAAATACAGTGTGATATGTATGTGGCACTATTACAACAAGAAATACAATGTGATATGTATAACGGAAAATACAGTGTTATATGTATATGGCACCACTACAACAGAAATTACAGTGTGACATGTATATGGCACCAGTACAACAGAAAATACAGTGTGATATGTATGTGGTACCAGTACAACAGAAAGAATGGTGTGATATATATAGGTGGCACCAGTACAACAGAAAATACAGTGTGATATGTATGTGGTACCAGTACAACAGAAAGAATGGTGTGATATATAGGTGGCACTAGTACAACAGTTTAGTTTAGTAGTTAGAGGCTTTCTTTCTATGCCTTGCGGTCTATACTTCCAAGTGAGGGTCACACTGGCGAAATTTAGACTAAATTACATTCAATCAACCTAACCTCAAAATCTAAAAAGCTTTGATTGAGTCGCTGTGTACGGAAACCATGCTAACATAATGAAAACAAGTTATTTGTGGTAAAAAAAAGTAAACTATAACGTCTCTTACTAGAAAGTACTGTGTCGTATATTTTGTATGTGGTACCAGTACAACAGAAACTATGGTGTGATTATGTTGTACCAGTACAACAAACTACAGTGTGATTATGTGATACCAGTACAACAGAAACATTGTTGTGATTATGTGGTACCAGTACAACAGAAAGTACAGTGTGATATAATTTGGGGTATGTGTGTTTTGTGCAGTTGTTGGAGAGCTACCTACAGTCGACTCATGCTACCACACACAACCAGTACAAGATGAAACTGCTGGAGGTGTATGAGGTGGAGAAGCAGGGAGAGAAAGACAGATATATAGACTATGGCAACAGGTAAACTTCTACTTTGTTAAAAATTGTATTTTCAGATTTATCTGGATATATTTTGAAATAGTCAAGGAGGAATCAGAACGAGCCAAATGTCTGTATGTCCATTGGTTGGTCTGTTGGATGCCATGTCTGAAGAACCACAGAACAGATGGTGACCAAACTCCCTAGGAACATTACCTAGGTTAGTGGCTTGCCTCTGTTGCCATCATACCGCTATGTTGCCATCATACCGCTGGATACTCGGGAGAGTCCACTGGATCTAAAGCAATAATCATGTAATGTAACCACTGGACCTAAAGCCATAACCATGTAATGTTGCCGTCATATCGCTGGACCTAAAGCAATAACCCTGTAATATAATGTTGCCATCATACCGCTGGACCTAAAGCAATAACCATGTAATATAATGTTGCCATCATACCGCTGGACCTAAAGCAATAACCATGTAATATAATGTTGCCATCATACCGCTGGACCTAAAGCAATAACCATGTAATGTAATGTTGCCATCATACCGCTGGACCTAAAGCAATAACCATGTAATGTTGCCATATATACTGCTGGACCTAAAGCAATAACCATGTTATATAATGTTGCCATCATACCGCTGGACCTAAAGCAATAACCATGTAATGTTGCCATCATACTGCTGGACCTAAAGCAATAACCATGTAATGTAATGTTGCCATCATACCGCTGGACCTAAAGCAATAACCATGTAATGTTGCCATCATACTGCTGGACCTAAAGCAATAACCATGTAATATAATGTTGCCATCATACCGCTGGACCTAAAGCAATAACCATGTAATATAATGTTGCCATCATACCGCTGGACCTAAAGCAATAAGCATGTAATGTTGCCATCATACTGCTGGACCTAAAGCAATAACCATGTAATATAATGTTGCCATCATACCGCTGGACCTAAAGCAATAACCATGTAATATAATGTTGCCATCATACCGCTGGACCTAAAGCAATAACCATGTAATGTAATGTTGCCATCATACCGCTGGACCTAAAGCAATAACCATGTAATGTTGCCATATATACTGCTGGACCTAAAGCAATAACCATCTAATATAATGTTGCCATCATACCGCTGGACCTAAAGCAATAACCATGTAATGTTGCCATCATACTGCTGGACCTAAAGCAATAACCATGTAATATAATGTTGCCATCATACCGCTGGACCTAAAGCAATAACCATGTAATATAATGTTGCCATCATACTGCTGGACCTAAAGCATTAACCATGTAATGTTGCCATCATACTGCTGGACCTAAAGCAATAACCATGTAATATAATGTTGCCATCATACCGCTGGACCTAAAGCAATAACCATGTAATGTTGCCATCATACTGCTGGACCTAAAGCAATAACCATGTAATGTTGCCATCATACTGCTGGACCTAAAGCAATAACCATGTAATATAATGTTAACATCATACCGCTGGACCTAAAGCAATAACCATGTAATGTAATGTTGCCATCATACCGCTGGACCTAAAGCAATAACCATGTAATGTACAGGGGTGGGAATTGTCCGCCATTTGGCGGATTTCCGCCATTAAAAAAATCCCATCCGCCAAAAACAATAATGCTTCCGCCAAAAAATTTTTAAAAAAAATTACACTATTGCAACAGAAGTCTCACCGGAAGTGAGAGGTCGAGGTCGTTGTACTTAATCACGTCACCGCCATCATGTCTTTAAAGGCTATGATTGTACAGCGTGGTGAAATTTTCAAGAAGGTTTTGGCGTCAAAAACAAATGGAGGTGGGATTGCATGTACATGTATACAGTTATATACAAAAATCCTTTTTGAATTTATGTTATTTTCTTTATGCAACGTGTCTGTTAGTTGTACATTGTTTATCAGCACTACATCACAGCATTATATTCTTTGGTCATTCAAACAAAAAGCACAAGAAAAAAAGACAAAAAATAATGTTTTTCATACTTCAAAACTACCAACATTTTGCAATCAGAATACGCCAGATTGCACAGATTTTGTTCTTGATTTTGAAAATTTTCCGGGGGGGCATGCCCCCGGATCCCCCTAGTTTCCTTTATTTTTCACTTCAGCAATTCCCACCCCTGAATGTAATGTTGCCATCATACTGCTGGACCTAAAGCAATAACCATGTAATGTTGCCATCATACCGCTGGACCTAAAGCAATAACCATGTAATATAATGTTGCCATCATACCGCTGGACCTAAAGCAATAACCATGTAATGTAATGTTGCCATCATACCTCTGGACCTAAAGCAATAACCATGTAATGTTGCCATATATACTGCTGGACCTAAAGCAATAACCATGTAATATAATGTTGCCATCATACCGCTGGACCTAAAGCAATAACCATGTAATGTTGCCATCATACTGCTGGACCTAAAGCAATAACCATGTAATGTAATGTTGCCATCATACCGCTGGACCTAAAGCAATAACCATGTAATGTTGCCATCATACTGCTGGACCTAAAGCAATAACCATGTAATATAATGTTGCCATCATACCGCTGGACCTAAAGCAATAACCATGTAATATAATGTTGCCATCATACCGCTGGACCTAAAGCAATAACCATGTAATGTTGCCATCATACTGCTGGACCTAAAGCAATAACCATGTAATATAATGTTGCCATCATACCGCTGGACCTAAAGCAATAACCATGTAATGTTGCCATCATACTGCTGGACCTAAAGCAATAACCATGTAATGTTGCCATCATACTGCTGGACCTAAAGCAATAACCATGTAATATAATGTTAACATCATACCGCTGGACCTAAAGCAATAACCATGTAATGTAATGTTGGCATCATACCGCTGGACCTAAAGCAATAACCATGTAATGTAATGTTGCCATCATACCGCTGGACCTAAAGCAATAACCATGTAATGTAATGTTGCCATCATACTGCTGGACCTAAAGCAATAACCATGTAATGTTGCCATCATACTGCTGGACCTAAAGCAATAACCCTGTAATGTTGCCATCATACCGCTGGACCTAAAGCAATAACCATGTAATATAATGTTGCCGTCATATCGCTGGACCTAAAGCAATAACCACGTAATGTAATCTTGCCATCATACTGAATAACCATGTCATTTAATGTTGCCATCATACCGCTGGACCTAAAGCAATAACCATGTAATGTAATGTTGCCATCATACCGCTGGACCTAAAGCAATAACCATGTAATGTAATGTTGCCATCATACCGCTGGACCTAAAGCAATAACCATGTAATGTAATGTTGCCATCATATTTGTCACTGGGATCATTTTCTTGCTAAACACATTTTGTTCAATATCCAGACCTGTGCACCATCCGTATTTTCCCGTATTTTCTACGGAAAGCCCTAAAAGATACGGAAATACGACTTTATCCGTGAAAATCCGGAAAATTCCGATTTTCCTGAAGCCAAATTATGATAAACAATTTATCGTCAGCTATTCAAGGGAGAGCAGCGAGTTCGTCTGCTAGGCTAGATCTATTTCCGTTTTAAATACTCGCGCATGCGTAAAGTACTTGCGCATGCGTGAAATATTGCAAAACATGTTTTCCGGTAGTGCCGCAATGGCTGATAATGTGCAACATTCGGATGACGAAGGTTGTGAACCACTGGCAAAGAAAAGACGTCTTCAAACTTATCGTAGTGTGTATAGTAAAACATGGCCGTTTGTTTCAAGAAGTAAGCAAAGTGATTGTCATGTTTTCTGCAGAATTTGTGAAACGGACATATCGATCAAAAGCGTTGGTGGAAATGACATCGCACCGCATGTGAAATCGGCAAAGCACGTTTCGATCGAGGCATCAAAGAAGAACAGTTGTATCACTTTGTTTTTTAATTCATCTACTGCCAAGAGTGTGGAAGGTGAAGATCAGCTTGCCATCACAAACGCTGAAGTCAAAATGTGTTAGTTTTTGCTTAAAAATTCTCTGTAGACTTAGCAAATAAAGGCCATTATTTGCCAGTTTTGAACTTATGTGGACACTGGTCTTGCCTCTTGGTTTATCCAGACTGTACCTGTATAGTGTAATAGACTTTATTGTTTTCAACCTGTTTGTGAGCTACCTCTCTGCAGTGAGCTCAAGACTGTACCTATATAGTGTAATAGACTTTATTGTTTTTAACCTAGTCAGTAGTGAGCTACCTCTCTGCAGTGAGCTCAAGACTGTAGTACCTGTATAGTGTAATAGACTTTATTGTTTTCAACCTGTTTGTGAGCTACCTCTCTGCAGTGAGCTTGAGAAACAGCAGTGCCCATTAAAACAAGGTAGGCCTATGTCATTATTCTTATTACTATTAAATTGTTTTATTATTAAAAGCATGTAAATTTGTTGATTTTTGCGGAATAAATGGGTGAATATTGGTAGAGCAGAGATTCTCCAAAAATACTGAAATTTTGTGAAGAATACTGAAAACTGTCAGAGAAGTACTGAAAGATGTTATGGAGGTGTGCACAGGTCTGAATATCTCGAAAATGGCTGAAGGTGATAGTGTTGAGTTTTGGTGTACGGGTACTTCAAATCATTGACTTTAGTGGGGTACTTCAAATCATGGGCCATCCTCCATAGCAGTGTTGTGTACAGGTACTTCAAATCATGGGCCATCCTCCATAGCAGTGTTGTGTACAGGTACTTCAAATCATGGGCCATCCTTCATAGCAGTGTGGTGTATGGGTACTTCAAATCATGGGCCATCCTCCATAGCAGTGTGATGTACGGGTATTTGAAATCATGGGCCATCCTCCATAGCAGTGTGATGTACAGGTACTTCAAATCATGGGCCATCCTCCATAGCAATGGGATGTACAGGTATTTCAAATCATGGGCCATCCTCCATAGCAGTGTGGTGTACAGGTACTTCAAATCATGGGCCATCCTCCATAGCAATGGGATGTACAGGTACTTCAAATCATGGGCCATCCTCCATAGCAATGGGATGTACAGGTACTTCAAATCATGGGCCATCCTCCATAGCAGTGTGGTGTACAGGTTCTTCAAATCATGGGCCATCCTCCATAGCAGTGTGGTTGTTCAGTCGCTCAGTTGCTCGGATTTTTACTTTTTTGTTCAAAACACACTTTTGCCCTTTTTTAAAAAAATGACTGAACCAAAATTCCTAATTTTTACTTTGTGAATACTTTAACTACCGCTAAGCATGCGTACATGACAGTGTTTATATTTGCATAATGCTTTTTTAAAACATTTTATAGTAGTAGTAGTAGTATGTTGAGGACAAAACAGGCCCTCGGGCCTTTCTGAATGTCCCATCTTTCATATGATTTACATGGGTCTGATAGTGCATGCAATTTTCCTGAACGCATTACCGTTCATCAAAGTAAGAGAACCATTTTTTGTACTTAGGCAGCTCATCCAACTGGTTTTTGAAAGAGTTAATTGAAGGTGCATTCTTAAGAGAAATGGGTAGTTCGTTCCAGTTAGTAGCAACACGATTGGAAAAAGAAAGCTTTTTAGTGTTAGTTCTGCAGTGGTTTACAAATATCTTCCCCTCCGCGTTTCGCGTTGAATTGCAACTAGGTGTTGAGAAAAAGTAAGACCAGTACAAATCGTCAATTTTATGGTACATTTTAAAAGTTTGAATCAAGTCTCCTCTCACTCTTCGTCCATACAAAGAGTGTAAATCTAGATTCTTAAGTCTATCGTGATAACTCATGTTACGACACTCTTTAACCAGTTTGGTTGCCCGTCTTTGGACTTTCTCAATGGCTACTGATTGTCTCTTTATACCTTGTTTCTCAAGTTTGAATGTATATAACTTATTTGCCTGTCATAATTCCATGAGATTAATAAAACAACCACCTATTATCTATCACTGTTCACTACAGAAGCCCTGTGGGTTCGGGCACTGATTAGAATAGAACCAACGTTTCCCGACGTGTCGTAAGAGGCGACTAACAGGGGTGATGTCAGTGACCACGATCTTGCGATGATGTCTTTCCGGCTTCACTTGAAGAGAGTAAAAACAGCAAAGTGCACTAGACTGAAGTTCGATTTGGACAAACTGCAAGACCCGGAGGTGGCAGAAATATTTCAGGCCACAATTGGAGGGAAATTTGCACCACTGCTCATTTTGGGAGCTGGGGAAGTAGATCTCTACACCATGACCACCACCTTCAACTTAGCTGCCGCCACGGAGATCCTTGGAAAGCACCAGTCAAAGAAGAAGCTGTGGATCATACCTTAACTTTTGGACCTGTGTGATAAACGAAGAGAGATGAAAAAGAACACCACAGGGAGCTGATGCCTACCGAAAAATCAACAATGAAATCCGAAAAGGCATGCGCACAGCAAAGGAGAACTGGATAGAAGATCAATGCCAGGAAATAGAGAACAGTCTGAACAAGAACAACAGCAAGAAGGCTTACCAGACTGTGAAGCGGCTGACAAGTGTTAAACAGCCCAAAATCTCCACAATCCAAAACAAGTCTGGCATATGCCTTACAGAAGAACAAGAAGTCTTGGACAGACGGACAGAGTACTGCTCTGACCTTTACAACCACAAACCAAATTGAAACCCATCAGTTTTAGCATGTCTGGAGAACAGAGAAGAAGAAGAAATCCTCCCAATTCTCTGAGAAGTTGAGGCAGCAGTGCAATCGCTGAAGAAGGGGAAGTCAGCGGGAGTGGACAACATACCCGTGGAACTGCTTCAAGCAGGAGGAGTAGCGATGATCGATGCACTCACCATTATCTGTAACAAGATCTGGCAGAGTGGGGAGTGGCCTACACCATGGACTCAGTCGCTTGTCATCACTCTTCCCAAAAAAGGTAACCTTCAGGAATGTGAAAATTACCGCACCATCAGCCTCATCAGCCATCCCAGCAAGGTCCTCCTGAAAATAATACTTAACAGGTTGAAACCCCAAGCTGAACAAATCATAGCTGAAGAGCAAGCAGGATTTAGGGCAGGGCGAAGTACCACTGAACAGATTTTCAAACTCAGAATAATCTGCGAGAAATACCTACAGCACCAACATCTATATCATGTGTTCGTAGACTTCAAAAAGGCGTTTGACCGAGTCTGGCATGCAGCTCTGTGGGCAACCATGAGAGTGTACATCAGCCCTAAAATTATTGAAGTTCAGGATGGTCATTTTGGACGCGCATGCATGCAGCAATCAACGTCTGTCTATGCATATACTCCCAACAAATTAAAAACTTGTTAGAATTGTACATCTGATATCAGAGTTGAGAAATCATCCCCCGTTGGGGTGCCGGGGGTTTCAGTATAAATAGTATCCCCACTTTCTGGAAATTTAGTGCTTTAAATTCCCACTGTCGCTGTCTTTCTCATTTGCTCTGTCTCATTCCTGCTCTTTTCTATCAATCTGCTATACTATCGTCTTCTTCGCTAGACCAGTCTCCTACCTTTTTTCTTGAAAACTCTTCCGGGACAAGACTCCTTGTTTGTGTATGAGGTCTGTTGGATCAGCTTGGGAATAATATGATGTTATTTAGCAATGTAGGCATTTTATATGTATGTGTTTTGTTGATAATTTATAATGATGTTTGTATTCTATTTTGTTTTTGTAACCGGGGGTTCAATAAGTTGGGGTGAAGCCTCAGCCGTCCCCTGCGTGGGATGTCTTTATTGTAAAGTGACTGGCTGGTGGAGGGCATCCACTAGGGTTGTTTCGGCAGATCTTTTATGCGGATTGGGGGTTGTCCGGTCCTGATTTGGCTCGGAAGAGTCCGCTGGACCTAAAGCAACAATTATGTAATGTAATGTAATGTGAGAAATCAGAGACAGCAACCCATACAAGTTTGCCTTTCTCAATTGTTTTTGTTATTTGTTTAATATTTACCAGGATGTTGCTGTGGCATGGATCACGACTGACCAATTGGGCAGGAATTATCGGACAGGGTTTGAGAATAGCTCCCCCAGAGGCTCCAGTCACTGGTTACATGGTCAGTATTATTTCCCCACTGCCAGAATCATTTCCCCACTGTCAGAATCAATTCTCCACTGTCAGAATCATTTCTCCACTGTCAGAATCATTTCCCCACTGTCAGAGCCCTTTTCCCACTGTCCGAATAATTTCCCCACTGTCAGAATAATTTCCCCACTGTCAGTAACTGTGACTTCAACCTACGTTGCTGGGACTACTATGTTCATGCTGTTGTGAGTTTAAACCTACCAGCATTAACCTCTTGAACCCGAAAGACCGATATATCGGTCTAGCCCTTAAACAGCTGTGCCCCGATAGACCGATAAATCGGTCTCGTAACCTTACCGTTAATCTTGCGGTCCGTACACAGCTTACTGTTCTTTCTAGTACTTGCTGTTTGGAATAGGGTTATTGGGAATAAGGTAAAGCAAAATGTCAGCGCTCTAGTGCAGCACAGTGCTTGTTTTTGTGACGTTTTTTTCTCAATTTTGCGTCATGAAACGAAGGTCTACAAATCAAGGAAGCGTCGCTAAGCGACTGTACACCACTCAGGAAGTAATCGATCAATTGTGGGATGATAATGAAGATGAAGAGATGACATTTGAAGTACTTTGGGTTGTCTAACACTTTGGTTATGTTTTCATTTGTTTTACTAAAAGCATGCTAAAAATGCCATTTTTCTCCGGGGAGCCCAGGGGATGGGCATGGGCAGGGGGTGCGGCATCCAGGGTTCAAAGGGTTAAATTTTTTTTGTTTTTAATATTGAATTTTATTCAAAGACAAATAAAAAATATAATAAAACCAAATCACAAATTATCATCAGACTTTGTAAAGTTTGAGTAGTGGGGTTTTTATGAACAGATAATGATGATGTACATTGCTTTGTGTGTTCAGCTTGGCGTTTATGTGATGTTTTTTTTTAAGACAAAACTCTGTGGCTTTTCACTTTTCAACTGTACCTGTTTCAGTTTGGAAAAGGAGTGTACTTCGCTGACATGTCCAGCAAGAGTGCTAACTACTGCTTTGCCTCTAGACAGAAGAACATAGGTCTGATGCTTCTGTGTGATGTGAGTACTGACTGCTTAAAGCCGCTGTTTTCCTCATCATGCACACACACTAAGGCCACAGTTTTTCCTCATCATGCACACACACTAAGGCCACTGTTTTTCCTCATCATGCACACACACTAAGGCCACTGTTTTTCCTCATCATGCACTCACAAAGGCCACTGTTTTTCCTCATCATGCACACACACTAAGGCCACTGTTTTTCCTCATCATGCACACACAAAGGCCACTGTTTTTCGTCATCATGCACACACTATAAACTACCTGTGGTGCAATGAGTTGATAGTATAAACTAATGTGGTGCAATGAGTTAATAGTGTAAACTACCTGTGGTGCAATGAGTTGATAGTATAGACTACCTGTGGTGCAATGAGTTGATAGTATAGACTACCTGTGGTGCAATGAGTTGATAGTATAGACTACCTGTGGTGCAATGAGTTGATAGTGTAAACTACCTGTGGTGCAATGAGTTGATAGTGTAAACTACCTGTGGTGCAATGAGTTGATAGTGTAAACTGCCTGTGGTGCAATGAGTTGATAGTGTAAACTACCTGTGGTGCAATGAGTTGATAGTGTAAACTACCTGTGGTGCAATGAGTTGATAGTGTAAACTACCTGTGGTGCAATGAGTTGATAGTGTAAACTACCTGTGGTGCAATGAGTTGATAGTGTAAACTACCGTTTTGTACGGACTACAAGGCAGTACTCATCAGATGCATCCCCAGCCAATGTAAACACCGCTCTTGTTTCAATGCTATCTAAGGCACAACATAATATAACATATAAGGAAAATTATAAACAGAAGGTAAAAGATCAACATGGAGAAAAGTGTGAAAGAGGCTACATTGCCAAACAACATCAAAATGCCCACAAGCTTGAATTCAGATCCATGCACACACACACACACACACACCTACACACACACACACACACCCACACACACACACACACAGTCATCTTCTGAAAAGCCATGAATATGTGATATTTGGAGTGAATATCTGATATTGTGACAATGGGTTGAAATGGTTACATGATCAGAATTGTCTTCTTGCATTTTAATTCTACCTAATCTGAAATCAACCTTGATACAATTCTGAGTCATGGCTGAGACACACATTAATGGCAAGTTATTATAAGACTATTATTATTTTTCTCTGTGGGTTAGGGCATTAAATAGAATAGAACCAATGTTTCCCTGCGTGTCGTAAGAGGCGACTAACAGGGGTGATGTTAGCATGGCATCACTGGGCGGAAGTCTTCTACACAGAAGTCACCGGCCAGGGCGGAGGAACCTCACGTTACTAAAGGTTCAACGATCACGTGCTCAGGGCCAAGGCGAGCCACACTGTATTCGTGGATTTCGGCTGTGGCCAACAGCCTGGAGAGGATTGGGCATCGCCAGGTCTTTTTTGCCCAAGACACACTACATGATGAAGCTATCCACTAATTCCATACCGGATCGGTCGTCGCCCGGCACAAGGACAGCGCCTTCCGTTGGCCACCAGGACGGAGGTGATAAGTATGCTACTGATGGACAAATTAGCAAGATCCGCACGAAAAACAACATCGTCATAGGAACCTGGAATGTCAGGACCCTAACTGCGTAAGGAAAATTAGAACTGGCCCATGAGCTGGACCACTATCGATGGAACATTCTAGGTATCAGCGAACTGCGCTGGAAAGGCCTAGGTGAAACACCGACCGACAAAGGCCACAAGCTCTATTTCAGCGGTAGAGATGACAAGCACGAACACGGCGTTGGATTCTTGGTCCACAAGAACATTCTAGCCACTATCATGGGTTGCCACCCAGTCTCCAGTAGACTCATTACCATCCGTCTGAGAGCAGCCCCTTTCAACATCACCATCATCCAGGCCTATGCCCCAACATCAGACTATGACGACAGCGCAGTGGAGGATTTTTATGAAAATCTACAGGCGGTCCTTGACCAAGTGCCGAAGAAGGACATAGTCATAGTGCAAGGCGACTGGAATGCCAAGGTTGGCCAAGATGCTCACCACAACTGGAAAGACACATGTGGACCCCACTGCAACAACTAGATAAATGACAAGGGTCTGAGACTCTTGGAGTTTGCCAGATACAACAATCTGGTACTGGCAAACACGCTTGGTCTCCACAAAAACTCCAGACGATGGACATGGCACAGTCCCGGCGGGGAGCATCACAACCAGATCGACTACATCATGGTCAAGAAACGCTTCAGATCAAGCATCAACATTGGCAGGACACACACTTTTCCAGGAGCAGACATCGGAAGTTACCACGATGTCGTGATGTCTTTCCGGCTCCACTTGAAGAGAGTAAATACATACAGCAAAGTGCACTAGACTGAAGTTCGACCTGGACAAACTGCAAGACCCGGAGGTGGCAGAACTATTTCAGGCCACAATTGGAGGGAAATTTGCACCACTGCTCATTTTGGGAGCTGGTGAAGTAGATGTCAACACCATGACCACCACCTTCAACTCAGATGTGACAGATGCCGCCACTGAGATCCTTGGCAAGAACCGACCCAAGAAGAAGCCGTGGATCACACCTGAACTTTTGGAACTGTGTGATAAACAATTATAGATCTGTATCTAATGTTTCATTTATTTCCAAGATCCTGGAGAAGGTTGTGTTAAAACAGTTACAAGATCATCTATCTCAAAATGGTCTTCTGGAAGCCTACCAGTCAGCATACAAGAAGAATCATAGTTGTGAGACTGCTGTTCTCAGTGTCCTTGATTGTTTACTTAGACAGTCTGACGAGAAGCGTGTTTCTCTTGTAGCATTGTTAGATCTGAGTGCTGCGTTCGACACTCTGGATCACCACATACTTCTAGAGAGATTGAGCACTACATTTGGTTTAAGAGGGACTGTTCTTGAGTGGTTTTCCTCATACCTCACTGATCGTTACCAGTCTGTTGTCATTGATTGCAATACCTCTACTCCTAGTCCCCTGTTATGCGGAGTCCCCCAAGGTTCTGTGCTCGGTCCTGTTTTGTTTTTGTTGTACTCCCAACCACTATCTAATGTAATCACAGCCTGCAACTGCATGTTCCACAAATACACAGATGATACAGAACTGTCAAAGAGTGGTCAGGCAGATGACTTCCCTTCTGTTGTGTCTGAAGTAGAAACATGTATTGACAGTGTCCAGGCTTGGATGAATAATAATAATAATAATAATAACAGAGATGCCTAGGCGCCCTGATGCCTCTCAGTAATTTGGCAACTTGTTTTCAGTAATTTTGGAACTTTTTTCAGGTATCGTCAGTAATTCTTTGAAAGCTAATATAAACACACAAAAACTAAGAGAAAAACATATTCATAGACCTCTGAAGTGATTGTCAGGTTCTGAAATATTTTATTTTAAAAAAAAGAGTATGAAAAATATTACTTGCCTTAGTATAAGGTGCTTGAGTACTCAAAAGCAGCTATTGCTAACATTAGCACACTTGTTGAAGTTTATTTATTTATTTATTTATTTATTTATTTATTATTTGTAGTAGTAGTACACTACAGTACAAAATTAAAAAAGAACTGAATGAAGGAAAAGTCAAAATGGCAGTAGCCTACAATTAGTAGCATTAGGATTTGTAGGATTTTTTAAAACGTTGATTGACTGGAGTCTTTTTCATACTTTTTCTTGGGTTAAAAGCTTTCTTGGCCTTTGGAGTATCGAGTACTTCTATTTCACTGTCAGACTCTTCGGTTTCGTGCTTTCGTTTGGAAGCCATTTTAGAACTCTCGCTTGGTCACGTGATCACCTCTCGTAACATTTCACGCAAGCTTCGCGCCTACAAAAAGCCTCAGACGAACCGTTAGCTTCGCGGTTACATAAAAGAAGCCTCAAACGAACCTATAAATATAGGCATCAGCGGCGCTATGAAAATTCGTAAAATTAATCGCTGCAAATCCGTAATTTCGCTAATTATTCCGTATTTCCGTAGTAAATATTGTTTTATCGTAAAATTACGGACGTTCCGTAATACTAGGCATCTCTGTAATAATAACGGATTTTTATATAGCGGGTACTCCAGCCTATGACCAGACTCACCACGCTTTACATAGTCATTACATATAAATACATGCACTCGATGAAACATCATTTTTGCTACAATACACCAAAAGACGGGACAGTGAAGGTACAGACTATTTACAACTATGTACATAAATTACAAAAAATACAAAAATAGACTATTTACAACTATGTACACAAATGACAAAAAGACAGAAGGCGTTCGACACTCTGGATCACCACATACTTCTAGAGAGATTGCTCACTACATTTGCAGAGATGCCTAGTATTACGGAACGTCCGTAATTTTACGGAAAAACAATAGTTACTACGGAAATACGGAATAATTAGCGAAATTACGGATTTGCAGCGATCAATTTTACGGATTTTCATAGCGCCGCTGATGCCTATATTTATAGGTTCGTTTGAGGCTCTTATTTTTAACCGCGAAGCTATAGTCGTCTGAGGCTTTTTTGTAACCGTGAAGCTTGCGCGAAATGTTACGAGAGGTGATCACGTGACCAAGCGAGAGTTCTAAAATGGCTTCCAAACGAAAGCACAAAACCGAGGAGTCTGACAGTGAAATAGAATTTAGTTTTTTGCTTAGTTTTTGTGTGTTTATATTAGCTTTAAAAGAATTACTGATGATTACTGAAAAAGGTTCCAAAATTACTGAAAACAAGTTGCCAAATTACTGAGAGGCATCAAGGCACCTAGGCATCTCTGCATTTGGTTTAAGAGGGACTGTTCTTGAGTGGTTTTCCGCGTACCTCACTGATCGTTACCAGTCTGTTGTCATTGATTGCAATACCTCTACTCCTAGTCCCCTGTTATGCGGAGTCCCCCAAGGTTCTGTGCTCGGTCCTGTTTTGTTTTTGTTGTACTCCCAACCACTATCTAATGTAATCACAGCCTGCAACTGCATGTTCCACAAATACGCAGATGATACAGAACTGTCAAAGAGTGGTCAGGCAGATGACTTCCCTTCTGTTGTGTCTGAAGTAGAAACATGTATTGACAGTGTCCAGGCTTGGATGAATAATAATAATAATAGCAACAGGTTGATGCTTAACCCTGACAAGACTGAGGTTATACCTGTAGGCTCATCTTCCCGTCTTAAACTGGTCGGCAGCGATTCTGCAAACATCGGCGGCAGCACCATCCCATTTAGTAATATTGTTCGTTATTTGGGTGTCAAGCTACATAGTTCTTTGTCCATGCATGACCACATCAGTACCATCTGTCGTGTGTCCTTTCTTGAGCTTTGGCGTATTGCGTCCTTGAGGCAGTTTCTTTCGAGGGATGCATGCACACAGTTGGTCAGCGCTATTGTGACATCCAGACTTGATTATTGTAATTCAGTTCTAGCTGGTCTCCCCATTGATGAAGTTAGCCGACTGCAGCGTGTACAGAACTGTGCTGCTCAGCTTGTGCTTAAAAAACGGAAACGTGATCATGTCACGCCTCTCTTAATGCAGCTCCACTGGCTCCCTGTCAATTTCCTCATTGAATATAAAATTGCTGTCCTAGCTTTCCGTCACTTCGACCAGTCACTTCCACCATATCTGTCTGAGGTACTCACTACCTACACTACAACCCGTTCTTTGCGCTCATCAGATAAAAAACTGTTGAAAACGCCCAAGTGTCTGCTTAAGACAGTTGGCGACCGGTCTTTTAGTTTTCAAGCACCCAAGGTTTGGAATGCGCTGCCTGCCGGTTTAAGACATTGTACAGACCTTGTTTCTTTTAAGAGCTGCTTAAAAACGCACTTGTTCCGCAAGGCGTTTTCTGTGTAAATAGTATGAACAGTAATAATACTTTCTCAATGATGCTGTACATGATGTAGTGCGAATGTTGTGATGATGCATACGAATGATGTGTGTAAGCGCATTGAGTTGTTATTCTAATAAAAAATGTGTTGTATAAATGCAATTTATTATTATTATTATTATTATTATTATTATTATTATAAACGAAGAGAGATAAAAAGAAAGAGAACACCTCACAGGGAGCTGATGTCTACCGAAAAATCAACAATGAAATCCGAAAAGGCATGCGCACAGCAAAGGAGAACTGGATAGAAGATCAATGCCAGGAAATAGAGAACAGTCTGAACAAGAACAACAGCAAGAAAGCTTACCAGACTGTGAAGCAGCTGACAAGTGTTAAACACCCCAAAGTCTCCACGATCCAAAGCAAGTCTGGCATATGCCTTACAGAAGAACAAGAAGTCTTGGACAGATGGACAGAGTACTGCTCTGACCTTTACAACCATACACCAAATGGAGACCCATCAGTTCTAGCATGTCCCGAGAACAGAGAAGAAGAAGAAATCCTCCCAATTCTCCCGGAAGAAGTTGAGGCAGCAGTGCAATCGCTGAAGAAATGGAAGTCAGCGGGAGTGGACAACATACCTGTGGAAATGCTACAAGCAGGAGGAGAAGTGATGATTGATGCCCTCACCATTATCTGTAACAAGATCTGGCAGAGTGGGGAGTGGCCTACACCATGGACCCAGTCGCTTGTCATCACTCTTCCCAAAAAAGGTAACCTTCAGGAGTGTGAAAATTACCGCACCATCAGCCTCATCAGCCATCCCAGCAAGGTCCTCCTGAAAATAATACTCAACAGGTTGAAACCCCAAGCTGAACAAATCATAGCTGAAGAACAAGCAGGATTCAGGGAAGGGCGAAGTACCACTGAACAGATTTTCAACCTCAGAATAATCTGTGAGAAATACCTACAGCACCAACAACATATATATCATGTGTTCATAGACTTCAAGAAGGGGTTTGACCGAGTCTGGCATGCAGCTCTATGGGCAACAATGAAAGTGTACAACATCAGCCCTAAAATTATTGAAGTCATCAAAAGCTTGTATGACTAGGCTACCAGTGCAGTCCTACATAACAGCGTATTCGAGAACTGTTTCAGAACAACAATCGGTGTGCGTCAAGGATGCCTACTCTCTCCAACACTCTTCAACATCTTCCTAGAGCGCATCATGTCAGATGCTCTTGCAGATCACGAAGGCACAGTAGAGCAATCTCCAATCTTCGTTTTGCGGATGACATTGATGGATTGGCTGGAGAGGAACAAGAACTTGAACAGCTGGTACAGAGGCTTGACACCACCTCCAGAGCTTATGGAATGGAAATAAGTGCAGAGAAGACCAAAATGATGACCAACAACACCGATAGCATCAACACGGACATCAAAATCCAAGGCCAATCCCTCAACAACATAGCTTCAAATATTTAGGAGCCATTGTATCAGACAATGGGTCCCGACAGGAAGTCCTCTCCAGGATCGCACAAACAACTGCTGCCCTGACAAGGTTGAAGCCCATTTGGAAAGACAGGACCATCAATCTACATTCCAAAGTAAGACTGCTGCTCTCCCTTGTCATCTCCATCTTCCTATATGCTTGCGAAACATGGACCCTCACAGCAGATCTACAACGAAGAATCAGGCATGCTACCTTTCCGGGAATTCCGGGAGATCGATTTTTGGGCCCCGGTGGCTTTCCGGATGATTGAAAAATTTCCGGGAGTATTAAAAAATATCTGTGTCGAAAAGAAAGAATTACAAGCGTTCTTATCACAGTAGGCCAGGCGATATCAGCGGGATTCGTCTGCTAGACCGCCATGACAGTCAATTTTAACGATCATATCAAAGCGGCGTTGTGATTGGCTAGCTAAAGTTATCTCACTAATCAGATTGCTTCTCTCTTATGTGATTCGCTCTGTGTTTTAGCGTAGGCGGCCAGTTGTTTCCGTTTGATTTTTGACCGTCTTCAGCACGTTTTGTGCACGATTCTCTGTTTTTTTTAAGTTTGATAATGTATGGAAGCGTTTTTGTAATGATAAATACTACTAATAGTAGGATAGCATCAAAATGTTTCGAACCGAAATTGTGATAAGAAACACGGTAGGAGACTGGGACAAAGGTCTTAAAAACTAAACTAAATAACGGACTACAATAAAATAATGTTAACAGACATGTAGGCCTACCAGTGTCATTTCTTGTATATAGAATTAGTTTAAACTAAATTGGGTTGGTTTTTATCGTCTTTGTTGATTGATTTTTCGTCTCTCAAAAAGTGCTTAGAATGTGCCAGATTGCACAGATTTTTACCTTTTTTTTTTAAAATTTTCCGGGGGAGCATGTCCCCGGACCCACCTAGAGGGCTCGCCTGCTTTTCAGGCTCGCTCTCGGGGCTCTGCTAATCCTTGCAAAATTTTCCGGGAAAACTAAATTTTCAGAGTAGCATGCCTGAGAATACAAAGCATGGAGATGAGGTGCTATAGAAGACTTCTGGGCATTTCCTATACCCAACACATCACCAACGACGAAGTCCGACAGACCATCACACAAGCCATTGGACAACACGATGACCTGCTCACAGTGGTGAAGAAATGGAAACTCCGATGGTATGGCCACGTCACCAGATCATCAGGCCTTGCAAAGACCATTCTGCAAGGCACAGTGCAAGGATGTAGAAGAAGAGGGAGACCGAAAAAGAGGTGGGAGGACAACATTTGAGAATGGACTGGTTTGACACTGAGCGAAGCCATCAGGGCTGCTGAGGACAGAGAAAGATGGAGTATGCTGGTTAAACGATCATCTGTGGTGCCCCTACGACCTCTGGGTTACGGGATAGGATAGATATTATAAGACGCATGGGTTGATAACCCTTACCCTGGCCACGTCACCAGATCATCAGGCCTTGCAAAGACCATCCTGCAAGGCACAGTGCAAGGAGGTCCTGCAAGGCACAGTGCAAGGATGTAGAAGAAGAGGGAGACCAAAAAAGAGGTGGGAGGACAACATTCGAGAATGGACTGGCTTGACACTGAGCGAAGCTATCATGGTTGCTGAGGACAGAGAAAGATGGAGTACTCTGGTTAAACGATCAACTGTGGTGCCCAAACGACCTTAGAGTCACGGGATATGATAGGGTTGAAGTCCATGGAAAATGCATCAGCCTGTAGTCTATAATACAGCAAAATGTGCTATGGATTTAAGCTGACTAGCTGTCAGATTTGTTCATAAACTGCGAGTGATTAGAACTCCACATTTGCAGCACACTGAATATGTTATGATGTCCTGTTTATAGTGCTCAGGTATTTTTGGGTAACAACAATAAGTTATTATGTATATCAACAATAAGTTTTGTATATCAACAATAAATTGTGTATATAGTATGGTGTACTGTGTGTATTGGTCAGGTATCTCTGGGTAACATCAATGAGAAGTTGTGTATATAATATGATGCCCTGTGTGTATTGGTCAGGTATCTTTGGGTAACATCAATGAGAAGTTGTGTATATAATATGATGTCCTGTTAGTATTGGTCAGGTATCTTTGGGTAACATCAATGAGAAGTTGTGTATATAATATGATGTCCTGTGTGTATTGGTCAGGTATCTTTGGGTAACATCAATGAGAAGATGTGTATATAATATGATGTCCTGTGTGTATTGGTCAGGTATCTTTGGGTAACATCAATGAGAAGTTGTGTATATAGTATGATGTCCTGTGTGTACTGGTCAGGTATCTTTGGGTAACATCAATGAGAAGATGTGTATATAGTATGATGTCCTGTGTGTATTGGTCAGGTATCTTTGGGTAACATCAATGAGAAGTTGGATGCGGATTACTATGCAGCCACACTACCCAGTGGAAAGCACAGTGTTAAGGGATGTGGATCAATAGGTCCTGACCCAGCCACCTACAAAAAACTGTGAGTATTTCTCTTGTTTAGATATTGTAGCCGTAATGTGGTAGTAGTAGAATTAGCAGCAGCAGTAATAGTAGTAGTAGTAACTGCCAATGGCAAACTTCATCAAGGCTTGTGGGTCCTGGCCACATACAAAGAACAGTGTTGATTATTAGTATTGGTATTATTATTGTTTTGTTTATACATTTTACTGCAATTCTAATTTGTAGCATTTAGACAGCATACTAAATAATTAATAAAAAATATACTTCTAAAAATGTGTGCCCTCTCTTGTGGTTTGGTTGGGCCTGCGGAGGTGGCTAACACTGATTTTTTCACCGTCTGTTAAATTGTGGTGTCAGTAGGCTGCACCTACAATCTATTGTAAATATGCTGTCATTCTTTTGCTTTGTGTTATTTAAAATAAAAATAAAAAAGAAGTAATTTCTCTAGGCTTGGGGGACACAGGTAGTTTTTTTTTTCTGTGTAAGTTTTAACTTGACAGTTTTGAAGCCGTGTGATGCAAGCTTTTATCCTCTATATTATGTACTGGCGGTTAATTCCCATTGTCCTGGAGAGAGAGAGAGAGAGAGAGAGAGAGAGAGAGAGAGAGAGAGAGAGAGAGAGAGAGAGAGAGAGAGAGAGAGAGAGAGAGAGAGAGAGAGAGAGAATGTATTTGGGGTTTTAATAACTTACTCTCAAGTATTGAGCAATTGATTGTATATATTTGTAGTTTCAATTGCTGTATTTATAGTTTCAATTTTGTAGTTTCAATTGCTGTATTTGTAGTTTCAATTGTGGTAAGTATAGTTTCAATTGCTGTATTTGTAGTTTCAATTGCTATATTTGTACAGGAGTGACGGTCTGGTGGTACCGGTGGGAAAGGGGGTGAACACCGGTGTGGTGAATCCCAAGGGCTACACCCTGAACTACAATGAGTTCATTGTCTACAACACCGCACAGATCCGCATGAAATATCTGCTCAAAATTCAGTTCAACTTCAAATGAAAACACACAGATCCGCATGAAATATCTGCTCAAAATTCAGTTCAACTTCAAATGAAAACACACAGATGACCTTCCTAATAAGACAACATATTCTTTACATTGTGACAATGTCGGAAGTTAAAAAACTGGCATGCAATTTCTCCACAAAGTAAGCACCATTGTTTATCACTTTAGTATGGATTGGGGGACAAAAAAAAATAAAACATATTGTACATCCAACTACAACAAGCAGATACTCCTCAATGCTGGGGAGTTGGCACACTCAGATTATGCACGCCTCCCCATGTAGTAAGCACACTCAGATCAGGCACACACACACACCCTCCTCCTGTGTAGTCGGCACACTCAAATCAGGCACACACACCCTCCTTCCCCCTGTATATTCTACACACTCAGATCAGTCACACATACTTTTCCCTCCCCCTGTGTAGTCAGCACACTCAGGTCAGGCACATCTCTCAGTGTTAATCTACCATTGTGTGGCAAGCAGAATGTTCGTATGGTCAGTGGGAGATATAAATCAGACCAATGAGCGTGCACTTTGTTGGAATTGTTGCTTGAACAGTAACAGGACTTTGATAACACCATAGGACAGCAATAGGAGGAAGGTCAGCAATGAAGAGAGAGACCAATTGGACAGAAAATCATTCCTTAGTATTTTGTGACTTTAATTTGACTGTATTTAGACCAATATGTTAACACATTGGATAGTATTTTGTGAGATTAACTACCCCCGTTGGGGTGCCGGGGGTTTCAGTATAAATAGTATCCCCACTTTCTGGAAATTTAGTGCTTTAAATTCCCACTGTCGCTGTCTTTCTCATTTGCTCTTTCTCATTCCTGCTCTGTTCTATCAATCTGCTATACTATCGTCTTCTTCGCTAGACCAGTCTCCTACCTTTTTTCTTGAAAACTCTTCCGGGACAAGACTCCTTATTTGTGTATGAGGTCTGTTGGATCAGCTTGGGAATATTGGACGCTTTCTGCCAGGTGGTCACTAGGGCTTCCTATGATGTTATTATTTAGCAAAGTAGGTATTTTATATGTATGTGTTTTGTTGATAATTTATAATGTTTGTATTCTATTTTGTTTTTGTAAACGAGGGTTCGATAAGTTGGGGTGTAGCCTCAGCCGTCTCCTGCGTGGGATGTCTTTATTGTAAAGTGACTGGCTGGTGGAGAGCTTTCGGTTTTACCACTAGGGTTGTTTCAGCAGATCTTTTATGCGGATCAGGGGTTGTCCGGTCCTGATTTGGCTCGGAAGAGTCCGCTGGACCTAAAGCAATAATAATGTAATGTAATTGTGAAATTAACTTGATTGTATGTATATTCACAATTTTGTTTTGTTATTTTAACATTGTTGAATTTGCGAGTTAGTTCCAAACTTGATTTATTTTATTGTGGAGTAGATTAATTTGTTCTTTTAAGTTTATTTCATTTTTTGTGAAGTATATTTTTTTTTACATTAGCTAATAAATATTTTTTCATTAACGAGTAAGGTTGATAATTTTAGTGTTGCTGACATTCTAAAATGTTTACTGCGAATATTTGTTGCTGATTAGCTGTACAATGTTGTAAATTTGAGACGACACATTTAATGTCGACTTCAAATGTCCAGTGCCTAGCTTTTGGGGGGCTGGCTTAGCGTTGTGTACAACAACAAAAAACTTTATTTGTGTTACTTCATAAAGAAGAGTTCTGTATTTTGCAACAACTTTATATGTGTTACTTGAGAAAGAAGAGTTCTGTATTTCGCAACAACTTTATATGTGTTACTTCATAAAGAAGAGTTCTGTATTTTGCAAAATGAATTCATATGTGCACTGGGACACAAAATGTTTGCAAACATTTTGATGTTTTACATGAAAAATTTTGTGCTGACAATTGATTGTTTATTATTTTATTGTATTATACTTGTAGGATAGGTTTTAGAGCAATTATCATTAGGGAGAGGTGTGGGATTTGTGTCATTAGAGAGAGGTGTGGGATTTGTGCCGACATTGTTTCTTGCACACGGCAGTTGTGTTTGTTCATAGTCTTCTTTGTTGTTACATTCTGATAAGTGTTCTTTTTAAGTTCAGTATAGTCTTCTCTCTTGTTACATTCTCATAAGTGTTCTTTTTAAGTTCAGTATAGTCTTCTTGTTACATTCTCATAAGTGTTCTTTTTAAGTTCAGTATAGTCTTCTTTCTTGTTACATTCTCATAAGTGTTCTTTTTAAGTTCAGTATTCTTTCCTCTGCAGTTCCATGCTTGTAGTTTGAAGCTAGGGTAGAGATTTTAATGGTTTTTATAATTAGATACTTTGTCACTTTGACGTCATTTTATATATTCCAAGCTCATTACAGGTTTTGCTCCATTGATATTTTAATGCCTCCAAAATAGCATAGTTTTGTTGACTATGAAATAGTTTTGTTCACTACAAAATTTGTTGACTATGAAATAGTTTTGTTGACTATGAAATAGTTTAAAGAGCCTTGGTGTTGACTATGAAATAGTTTAAAGAGCGTTTGTGTTGACTTTTCCCCATTCAGCGTTGGTGATGATTGGGCAATTTGAACATATTCGTTTTCATTTGATGGGCAGCAATGAATTGCGTGTTTTATGTAGTACAATTAAAAAAACTGAACCAAAATGACTTTCATGATTTACTGTTTATTATTTTATATAGATGACGTTTGAAAAGTTTTGTAGACTTGCTTTCATTAGTAGGCTGTACTATAGACACATGTACATACAAACACTTGCTCACACATAATTATTCCCCCTTGGGGGTGCCAGGGTGTTACACTCCGTTTGATGGTGGTGTTTTCTACCAGTAGTAGATTCAGCCCCAATGCGTGAATTCTCCTGATGAGTGTAAGTTCGGATTCGATTATCCACGCAACCCGTTCAATCAGCATACAAGTCACTGAGTCTTCGTATGAAGTTTTCCACTTTTATTCAGCACACATCAACATCTGCATACAATCGCCTTTTCACTTTTACAACAACACAACTTTTACTTTCCAACTCACTATCAACAACCTCCCCACACACAGAGCATCCATTTTATAGATTTTCTCTCGATCGAGACAACGTCAGAATGTTCCCGATGACGCTTTACCACCAATCAAATTAAAGTTCGTCATCACTGACTTACGTCATACATTTTTCTTCACATTCCAAGAACGTTCTCAAACTTCGCCATTTATCGGGAAGTTTCTATCGACAGTAAACACGCAAATCTAGAGAATTCTCCAATAATATCGACTAATGAAAATTATCAACGTTATACAAAGCTTCTTCTAACAACCATGCAAACTCAAATCAAAGGTAAATACACTCTATTATTGAGTACTTTGCAAAACGAAACGATTAGATCTATCGTGCACGCTTCAGACATACTATCCTTTGCGTTTCAACGTAACACAGGGTTTTCAGTATAAATAGTATCCCCACTTTCTGGAAATGTAATGTTTTAAATTCCCACTTTTGCTGTCTTTCTCCTTAGTTTTTTTCTCATTCCTAATATGTTCTATCAATCTACTATACTATCTTCTACTTCGCTAGACCAGTCACCTACCTTTTTTCTTGAAAACTCTTCTGGGACAAAACTCATTTGTGTGCGAGGTCTGTTGGATCAGCTTGGGAATATTGGACACATTCTGCCAAATGGTCACTGGGACTTCCTATGTTATTTTTTGGCAACGTAGGCATTTTATGTGTATGTGTTTTGTTGATATTTTATAATGATGTTTATATTCTTTTTTTTTTTTCGTAAACGGGGGTTCGATACATTAGAGTATAGCCTCAAGGGTAAGTCCTCTTTCAGCGATGTTGTGGTCCTGATTCGGCTCTTTGCAATCCGCTGGACCCTGTAAGCAATGAATAACTAACTAACTAACTTTGTTTTTGTAAACAGGGGTTAGATAAATTAGAGTATAGCCTCAGCGTCCCCTGAGTGGGATGTCTTCAGTGTAAAATGACCGGCTGGTGGAATGCCTTCAGTGTTACCACTAGGGTTGTTTCGGCAGGTCTTTTATGCGGATCAGGGCTGAGTCCTCTTTCAGCAAAATTGTGGTCTTGATTCTGTGGTCCTGATTCGGCTCTTTGCAGTCCGCTTGACCCTGTAAGCAATTAATAACACGCACAAAAATTATGCCTATTACATACATATAATAATAATAACGGATTTTTATATAGCGGGTACTCCAGCCTATGACCAGACTCACCACGCTTTACATAGTCATTACATATAAATACATGCACTCCATCAAACATCGCTTTTGCTACGATACACCAAAAGACGGAACAGTAAAGGTACAAACTATTTACAACTATGTACACAAATGACAAAAAAGACAAATAGACTATTTACAACTATGTACACAAATGGCAAAAAGGACAAATAGACTATTTACAACTATGTACACAAATGACAAGACAGAAATAGAATAGCAAAAACCTAATCACAGCTATTTATATGCCCGATTAGACCCAGGAAGAAAAACAGTATAAATATTTACAGCCGTGTATACACTTACGGATCAGACAGACAGAGAATGGCAGCGGGATACAAATCAGTCTGAATAATGCAGTTTGAAGAGGTAGGTTTTGAGGGCCTTTTTGAATGCTTGTGTTGATTGTATGTTGCGGATATGGAAGGGAAGGGAATTCCACTGCTTAGGTGCGGAGTAAGCGAATGCACGTTGGCCGTATGTCTTAGTGCGGGTGACGGGAACCTTGAGTGTGCGAGTGTCAGCAGAAGATCTTAAAGTGCGTGAAGGGGAGTAGACAGACAGTAGATCAGCAAGGTAAGAAGGACAAGAATCTGTGAAGTTGTGACAGAGAACAGAGAGTTTGTACTCTATGCGTGCTTGCACAGGAAGCCAGTGAAGGGAATGCCCCTCCCAACATCGCTTACAGTAGGGACAACAAACATTCAGTTCTCATCCTCAGCAAGAAATCTCGGCTACATTCTCTCCGATGACCTGTCCCTCAACAACCACATCTCCAACGTCTGTCGCTCTGCATACACGGCCATACGCCAAATCAGCTCCTTTCGCCACTATCTTACAGTCCCTGCCACCAAAACCCTAGTCTGCGCTCTCGTCCTTTCTCGTCTTGACTATTGCAACTCTCTCCTTGCTGGCTGCCCGAAACACATCATTGACAAACTACAAAAGGTTCAGAACTCAGCAGCTAGACTAGTATTCCGAGCTAAGAAACGCGATCACATCACACCTCTGCTACATTCCCTTTACTGGCTTCCTGTGCAAGCACGCATAGAGTACAAACACTCTGTTCTCTGTCACAACCTCTTCACAGATTCTTGTCCTTCCTACCTTGCTGATCTACTGTCTGTCTACTCCCCTTCACGCACTTTAAGATCTTCTGCTGACACTCGCACACTCAAGGTTCCCGTCACCCGCACTAAGACATACGGCCAACGTGCATTCGCTTACTCCGCACCTAAGCAGTGGAATTCCCTTCCCTCCCATATCCGCAACATACAATCAACACAAGCATTCAAAAAGGCCCTCAAAACCCACCTCTTCAAACTGCATTATTCAGATTGATTTGTATCCCGCTGCCATTCTCTCATCTTTTGTCTATATCTGATCTGTAAGTGTATATACGGCTGTAAATATTTATACTGTTTTTCTTCCTGGGCCTAACCGGGCATATAAATAGCTGTGAATAGGTTTTTGCTATTCTATTTTCTGTCTTTTTTGTCATTTGTGTACATAGTTGTAAATAGTATATTTTTGTCTTTTTGTAATGTATGTACATAGTTGTAAATAGTCTGTACCTTTACTGTCCCGTCTTTTGGTGTATTGTAGCAAAAGTGATGTTTCATCGAGTGTTAACAAAAGACGCCAACTGCAGGTGTTGGGTAAATATAGGTTTTATTGAACCAAGAGTTCTAGACATGCGGCCATGCGCCGGTCCGTTATTCAGGGGAGAGCACTCCCAGACAAAACACATGTATAGTTATCGGCCTTGGATTACTAGCATAGGCCTCATCAACATCCCTCTTTCTTTAAAGACAAAGAGCACATAATTCAGCGCAGGCCAAAATCTTAAAGCATACTTCAAAACTAAAATATAAAAACTCGATTCTAATTCAACATTTCTAGAAACTGCAAACATAAGGCAAACTACCAACTTGGCTATAAGTTACTTAAATGAACGTATAAAACATAAACTTTTGTCAGCCAGGCTACAACTAAGCTGATTGTCGAAAAGGTAACAGTCCGTGTTTTAGTCCAGTCCAAACATTTCTAGAAACTGCAAACATAAGGCAAACTACCAACTTGGCTATAACTTGAATAAACATATAAAACATAAACTTTTGTCAGCCAGCCTACAACTAAGCTGAGTGTCGAAAAGGTAACAGTCGGTGTTTTAGTCCAGACAGGCATATCGTGCATTGTCCGTAAGTTCTAAATGTTCGTGACGTAATCATCGAGCCAACCCGGCTTCTTGCGGTCGCGCTGTGGGCGGACAGGCGTCGGCATTACGTCCGGCGTACGCGGCAGCCGTGGGGAGCTGCTGGGCGTCTCTGGCGGCGCATTGTGTGGGGGGTCCTCAAGGGCAATTTCAGGCTGGCGTCCCGTTCCCCTCTCCTCTCTCGGTCGCCCGGGCGGCGTCTCGGTGGTGCGGCGCGGCTGATCAGCGTTGCCGTCTGGCACAGCTTCAGGCTGGAGAGCGACTCGAATGCGTGTCGGGCGCATGTGCACGCGATTTCGCTGGTACACACCGCCGTTTTCAGCTTCGACAACATACGAACGCTCGTCGTTTCTCTTCAGAACAGTCCCTTTTCTCCACCTCTGGCCCGGG
Organism: Oncomelania hupensis; assembly: GCA_036898135.1. Taxonomy (NCBI): domain Eukaryota; kingdom Metazoa; phylum Mollusca; class Gastropoda; order Littorinimorpha; family Pomatiopsidae; genus Oncomelania; species Oncomelania hupensis. The sequence continues at coordinate 71,799,875 of CM072519.1, forward strand.
GTGTGCTGGAAGAAGATGGTCTGCCTAGTGCTGATGGGTACCATATCTCTGGCTCGTCTGTTGTATGTCTTCTTCACAGTCTCTTGCCGCTGGTCGCGCATCTTCTTGGCGTCAGAAAACTGCTTCTTGCTGACTGGCTTGTTGGTGACTGCTGGCAATCGGGTTCTCGTGAACCGCCCCAAACATCATCTGGGTCGGACTGAGGCAAGTGTCTTGGCGGGGCGTGTTGCGTAGCTCTAGAATAGCTTCGTATGCGTTGCTGTTGTCCTCCATACATTTCAGCATCAAATGTTTCATCGTCTTTACAGCTGCCTCAGCCTTCCCGTTCGACTGATGATGGCCAGGTGAGGACATTGTGTGCCGAATGCCCCACTCTTCAGTCATCTTCCTGAACTGCGAGGACGTATACTGTGGACCTCGATCGGATACGATTTCCACGGGAATGCCGTACTTGGCAAATTGGCCCTGCATCTTACTAATCACTTCGTCTGCAGTTGTGCTCTTCAGGTAGTCCACCTCAATGTATGAGGAGAAATAGTCCACAGTCAGCAAGTAAGAGCGGCCTTTCACTTCAAATAGATCAGTTCCTATTTTCAACCACGGACCACTGCCGTCCGCGTGCTGTCTCAAAGTCTCTTTCTGGTTTGCGGGTTTCATTGGCTGACAAGCTTCACAGTTGTCAGCGGTCTGCTTGATATCCTGGGCCATGCCGGGCCAGTATAGGAGCTCTCTCGCTCGCCTCATCATACTGTCGTAGCCCAGGTGCGCTGCGTGCAGTCTTTTTCTCATCTCACCTCTGAGCGACGATGGTATCAGTATGCGCTCGCCCTTGAGGATGATGCCATCTTGCTCGCTCAGCGTGTCGCGGACGTCGTAGTACATGCGGATGCAGCTCGGAACGTCAGTTTTCTTCTGCGGCCAGCCCTGCCTGATAAATCGCAACAGTCTCTGCAGGCCAGGATCGTTGTTGGTCGCCATCTGGACCTCATCTCTCGTCTTGTCCTCAACGTCCGTGAGAGCATTGACGGCCAGCACGTGCACGTCGTCTCCAGGGTGAGGGAGGTAGGCACGGCTCAGCGTGTCGGCGATGTACAGCTGCGTGCCCTGCACGTATTGGAACTTGACGTCGTACCGGTACAGTCTCATCATGAGCGCCTGGATACGGCGTGACGCCTGGCTTAGCGGCTTCTTCAGGATGGTCTCCAGTGGCTTGTGATCGTTATGAACAGTCACTGGCCGTCCGTACGTGTACTGGTCGAAACGTTCAAACCCAAACACAAGTGCAAGTGTCTCTTTTTCGATCTGCGCCCACCTTTGTTCAGCAGAGGTCAGTGCTCTGGACGCAAACTCGATCGGGCGGCCATTTTGGAGGATGGCGGCACCCAGTCCGTTCATGCTGCTGTCCACTTGCAGCGTCAACTCCACATCGGGGTCGAAGTACGCCAGCACAGGCGCCTTCGTGATTTTCTGCTTGACCGTCTTCAGGGCCTCGTCACACTCCTTCGTCCAGTTCCACTCCTGGTCCTTCTGTGTGAGAGCCCGGATAGGCCCAAGGTCGCTCGCCAAGTTGGGCATGAACTTGGCAAGGTACTGAATCATGCCGCACAGTCTTCTCACGCCGTGCACATCAGTGGGTGGCGGCATGTCCAAAATGGCCGTCACTTTGGCGCGGTCGGGCTCAATGCCGGCCGCCGTCACCTTGTGTCCCATGAACACAATCTCGTTGCTTTTGATCACTGCTTTCTTTTTGTTCAGACGAATCTTCTGCACCTTGCATCTCTCTTGCAACCTCGCGAAGTTTCTGGCATGGTCTTTGTCCGCGACGTCTTTCGTGCTTCCTCGGCCAACGACCAGGATGTCGTCCGCCACACAAATGATACCATTCAGCCCACTCAGGGCGTCGTTCAGGCGTTTCTGGAAGTTCACGTCCAGCTTCGTGAACACTTTGGCATTGTTCAACAGTGGCAACACGTCATCGAGTGTTGGCATTTTGTAGTGTTCGCGCATCAGCGCCTCATTCAGTGGTTGCGGGTCAATGCATATTCTTAGTGTTCCATCAGACTCTTTCCTGGTCACTGCCATATGGCTGACCCATGCAGTGGGCTCTTCCACAGGCACTAGCACGCCTCTGTCTACCAGCTGATCGATCTGCTGCCGCACTTCGTCTTGTATGGCGAAAGGAATGCGCCGACAAGGTAGCACTCTGGGCCTAGCGTCGGCCCGAAGCCTTAGTTTTGCTTCACCAAGGTCTCCAAGACACACCTTGCCGATGAAGGCGTGAGTATTGACAGTGATCAGTCCCAAGTCTTGCACGCTGTCTACGCCAAGCAGACAGGTAAAGTTGTCTTCCACCACCGTGAAAAAATTCCCACTGTCGCTGTCTTCCTCATTTACTCTTTCCTATTCTTGCTCTGTCCTTCACTCTGCTATACTATCTTCTTCTTCGCTAGATCAATGACCTACCTTTTTTCTTGAAAACTCTTCCTGGACAAGACTATTTGTTTGTGTATGAGGTCTGTTGGATCAGCTTGGGAGTGTTGGACGCTTTCTGCCGGGTGGTCACTAGGGCTTCCTATGATTGTACTATTTAGCACTATAGGCATTTTATATGTATGTGTTTGGTTGATGATTTATAATGATGTTTGTATTCTATTTTGTTTTTGTAACCGGGGTGTTCGCGTAGTTGAGGTCAACCCTCAGCCGTCCCCCGCGTGGGATGTCTTTATTGTAAAGTGACTGGCCGGTGGAGGGCATTCAATTTTCCCACTGGGGTTGTTTCAGCAGATCTTTTATGCGGATCGGGGGTTGTCCGGTCCTGATTTGGCTCGGAAGAGTCCGCTGGACCTAAAGCAACAATAAATCAATCAATCAATCAACCACCGTGAAACGCACTGGCGCACTGGAGAGGGTTTTGGGGTTCAAAACCTCGAGCACAGCCTCCCCCAATGGCCTCATTGTTGTGCCATTCCACATGGTCAACTTTAGCTCAGTAGGCTTCATCTGCTGCTTCTTCACATACTTGGCACAGATAATGTTCACGTCTGCCCCACTGTCCAGCTTGAAACGCACATCGCAGTCATTCACGCGCATCAGCGCGGTCACTCTCCCTTTGTCTGCAGCAGTCATAGAGTCTACCACAGGCGTAGAATTCGCAATAGCATGTATCTCTTTTCTAGCGCCACTTCGGCATTTGGCTAGAAAGTGGTTGGGTTTGTGGCAACCCTTGCATACCTTCCCCCACGCAGGGCATTTAGTCTTTTGGGCTTCGTGTGATTGCCCACAATAGAAACAGTCTTGAATGAGTTGCGTTTGTTTTTTGTCCTCACGAATATCATTGTCATGTTTTCTTGGCCTGTGCTCAAAGTTTGCGTCGTGTCTGACAATTCTGTCAACTTGCGTCACAAATTTGGCTGCTTCTGCGTCAGCGAGTTCTTTTGCTTGTTTTGACGTCACTTCGAACGCACGACATACGTCAATCGCGCGCTGGAGGTCTAGAGTTTTCTCGCGTAGCAACAGTTCTTGCATTTTCCCCCTTGCGTTGAAAACAATTTTGTCACGTATCATACGGTCTTTCAATGCCCCAAAGTTGCAAAGATTTGCTTTTGCGCGCAGGTCTGTGAGGAAAGTGTCGAAGGGCTCGTGGTAGGCAAGATTCCAGAAACGAAAAGTCTCCCTCACTTCGCTCGATCTCGGCAAACACAACTCGGACAGTTTTTCGAGCACTTTCTCGGGGTCATCTTTGTCCTCTGCTTGTTCAAACACAAAATGTTCATAAGCTTCTTGCACTTGCACTCCTGCACAGTGTAGGAGGATAGCAGTCTGTGTCGCTTTGGCTTTCCCGGTGGCTCCAGTGGCTCGCAAATAAAATTCCAATTGCCGACGCCAGCTTCGAAATGTCTGTGCCAGATTCTCGTCGCTCAAGTCGAGCGCTGGAGGCAGTCTAAATCCGCTTGTAGCATCAGCCATTCTTGCTTCAAATGTACTCACAGGGAAGATCGTGGGTTCTAGTTCGCTGCCACCATGTTAACAAAAGACGCCAACTGCAGGTGTTGGGTAAATATAGGTTTTATTGAACCAAGAGTTCTAGACATGCGGCCATGCGCCGGTCCGTTATTCAGGGGAGAGCACTCCCAGACAAAACACACGTATAGTTATCGGCCTTGGATTACTAGCATAGGCCTCATCAACATCGAGTGCATGTATTTATATGTAATGACTATGTAAAGCGTGGTGAGTCTGGCCACAGGCTGGAGTACCCGCTATATAAAAATCCGTTATTATTATTATTATGTACGTACATTTATACACACACGCGCATATGTAGGCACATATAACTATTACAAGTCTAGAAGAGCAAACCCCATATGACTCGCATGCCGCTTATGGAACTGGCAGTATTTAACATTAATTTTACAGGTGGGAGTGCAGTTTTTTTGTGTTTTTTAAAAATAAATAGTTTCTCCACGTTCTAGAAATTTAATGCTTTAAATTCCCACTGTCGCTGTCTTTCTCTTTTGTTCTTTCTCATTCCTACTTCGTTCTATCAATCTACTATATTATCTTCTTTGCTAGACCAGTCACCTACCGTTTTTTTCTGGAAAACTCTTTCAAAACTCCTTGTCTGTGTATGGAGTCTGTTTCGGCTTAGGGATCTGTGCTGTACGATGAACAATTTTTTTACGATGAAGTCCACCCTGAAGAAACTATGCAGCGAGCAGCCCAGACAATGGCATCGCTACATCAACGCCTTACTGTTCACCTACAGAGAAGTACCGCAGGAGTCCACCGGCTTTTCTCCGTTTGAGCTGCTGTATGGAAGAACCATCCGAGGGCCGATGCACATCCTGAAAGAACTGTGGACGAAGAAAGTAAACATCCCAGAGGTGAAGAACAGCTACCAGTACGTGTTTGAGCTACGGGAGAAGCTGGAGCAAACTCTCGAGATAGCCAGAGAAAATATGAAGAAGTCCCAGGACTGTGGAAAGCACTACTATGATCGTAGGGCTGTGAATAGGAATCTCAAACCTGGCAACAAAGTACTGGTGCTGCTTACCTACCGATCACAATAAGTTGCTGATGCAGTGGAAAGGCCCGTACGAAGTGGAGACCGTGGTGGGGATCAACGAATACACGGTGAAGCTCGAAGGTCGGTCAGCATTCCAATATATACCACGCCAACCTCCTTAAGCTGTACGTGGATAGGACATCAGAAACTATATATACACGCAGCAACAGCAGCTGAGACCGACGACAGCTTTGACAGCGAGGAACTATTGGAACTGGGAGACTTCCACAGCAAAGAAGGCATCGATGATGTTAAGCTAGGACCAGGCTTGGCGGAAGGTCAAAAGATGGAGCTCAAGGATCTTATGGGCGAGTTTCCCCATAACTTCAGGGATGTCCCAGGCACTACGACTTTGGTCGAATATGAAGCCCACCTCACTTGAAATATTCCCGTTCGATCCAAATCCTTCCCGATCCCTTTCAAGGCCCGTGAATCATTGAAGAACGACATCGACGAGATGCTGAGGATGGGCTTCATCAGGGAGTCTAGTTCCCCATCGTGGTCGTGAAGAAGAAGGACGGAAGCAATAGAGTATGCATCGACTACAGGAAGGTTAACAAGATCACCGTCTTCGACCCCGAGCCGATGCATGCCTACTGCAGTAGACCTCTTCCGCCAATTATCAGGGAGTAAAATCTTCTCAAAGATTGACCTCAGCAAGGGTTATTGGCAAGTCCCCATGCGTCAACAGGACATACCATGCAAAGACTGCTTTTATAACTCCTGATGGGACGTACGAGTGCCTAAGGATGCCCTTTGGCATGGTCAACAGCGGAGCTACCCTGAAGAGAGGAATGAGGAAGATGCTCAAAGGGATAGACAACGCACACCCTCTCGGTGCCCGGCGGGAATCACTACGTATTGGCTGCAGCGCTGTATTGTAATAGGCCAGCGTGTACATCTTGTCACACAGTCCATGTTTGTTATTTGCTCAAGAATTCGTATTAATAAGGGATACTTGCAGAAATTAGGTGAAGTTTGCCGCTATTGTTTCAGCTATATTGTGGAGAAGTTTAATGGATGTCGTGTATTTAGTTTATTTTTGGTGAATATTTTTGTCCTTTCATAGACTTGCAGTGATTGCAAATTGCACTGTAGTTCAAGTATTTTGACGACCTGGTTTATTCTGTGTTCGATTTAGGATAGTCAAGGTATTAGTGACTGTGTGTGTTTGTGTGAAGAAACTGTAATATGTGTACTCACAAGTATATCAACTAAGCTTATTTGATATACTTGTGGTGTACTTTAAGATGACGTGATGTTTGAAAAGTATCCATTGCTGGGACTGTGTTTTTAGTGAGTTTTTTTTTTTTTTACTGTGGTACATTACTGGTAAATTGTGTGCAACAGGCGCCAAATTCCTTAGATTTTACTGCAGTGTTGTCTTCAATTCATGTGGATGACCTAGTTTATGTTGCACTGAAAAGTTTCAGTTAGCTTTTAGTTTATTGCATAAATAGGGAACAAGTAGGAGGTAACAAATATCACATTAAAATGGATACTGAATCTCAAATAACTCAAACAGAACAGTATCACAGAGATAAGTTAAACGCATGCAGATTGTGTGGAGAAAGATCGAACAATTTTATATGTATGTGTTTTGTTGATAATTTATAATGATGTTTGTATTCTATTTTGTTTTTGTAAACGGGGGTTCAATAAGTTGGGGTGAAGCCTCAGCCGTCCCCTGCGTGGGATCGATGTCTTTATTGTAAAGTGACTGGCTGGTGGAGGGCATTCAGTTTTCCCACTAGGGTTGTTTCAGCAGATCTTTTATGAGGATTGGGGGTTGTCCGGTCCTGATTTGGCTCGGAAGAGTCCGCTGGACCTAAAGCAACAATTATGTAATGTAATGTAATGATAATTTAGAGTACAGCCTCAGCGTCCCCTGCGTGGGATGTCTGTATTGTAAAGGGACTGGCTGGTGGAGAGCTTTCAATTTTACCACTAGGGTTGTTTCAGCAGATCTTTTATGCAGATCAGGGGTTGTCCGGTCCTGATTTGGCTCGGAAGAGTCCGCTGGACCTAAAGCAATAATCATGTAATGTAATGTTATCAACAATACCTTACTTGTCCGTATACTCGTACAGTGCTAGTGTCAAGTCTGGGGCGAGTTTCAAAACAGCGATATCTCGGTAGATCCCGGTAGATCTTGCTCATTGGGTCGTTTCTACGGCTGCTCGCTCGCTAGTCAATCGCAAGGAGAGGCGAGAAAGAGCTAGGCGCCTCTCGGGGTACTTTGCCTGAAAGATCAAGATGGCGGAAAGTCCGCGGTTTATGCTACTTGGAATCTGTTACGGTGATAATTCGATGGTAAATCTTCGAGTTTCAACCAGATCATGGGAGGGGGTGAAGAACTGTAAGTGAACAATTTTGCTTTTAATCGATTTTGATGATACATTTGATTTTTTTTAACGTTATTTGATTTTATTTTCGCAAATCGTCCAACACATTCGAAGGAACCGCCGTTTGTGTACAAATTGAAAACGAGGCTAGAATGAGGCAGCATGGTGGGTAGTTTCATTCAATGATCGGTCTGACTCAAAAACGAGATCTTGTGACCTAGATAGTCTCGTTGAATTGAAACTCGGCCCTGGCCTGCTGTGGTATTCCTTTCTACTGCTATAAAATGTCACTGGTGCCTGTAGCTGGGTGAGGCCCTGGAAAAATGTCTCCCCTACTTTTCCTTATCGTGGGCTAAGATATTTATATCTTGCCCACTTTATAGCTTAACAGGTCGACTCGAGCTGCCGTGAACGTCGTGTGTTACTGAATGAAAGCCCACAAGATCACCATCTTTGACCCTGGGCCGATGACAACCGTAACAGACAAGGGCGTCGTTTCCTTGCGGATGAAAAAACACTGACTCTGTGTGAATGAACTGAGAACATTGATTGACAGTTTCGATACAGACTGAAATACGTTTTAATTCTGGACTTTGTTTGCGCATTGCGTCTCACCGTTGTTGAAAGAAATGAAGTAAATTTCTTCTTGAGTAGGTGGTAATGTTACGTTGAAACGTGCACTATAGTACATGTGAGACGCGCACCATAGATGCTATCGTTTTGTTTTTCAAAGCATGCAATAATAGAGTGTATTTACCTTTGATTTGATTTTGCTTCGTTGTTATAAGAAGCTTAATTGGTATAATATTTTGATAATTTTAGGTGGTCGATATTATTGGAGTTTTCTAGAATTGCTTGTTTACTATCGATCTAAGGGTGTGGATAGATCTGGTAGTAGCTGCCAGGGGTGGTATTCATGACCGTTGGTTAAGGCTTAACCAATGTTGGTAAAATTAACGACGTTGGTTAAGCTGGAAATTTTAAATTCATGAGGCCTTAGCAGAGTTAACGACGGTTGCTAACCATGGTTATTTTAACGGAGGGGGGGGACCACCCGATAACCAATGGAACACTGGTTAAAAATGGCGGCCATCGTTTGGTGGCAACTTCGACAGAGACGAGCTCCGAGGAGAGAGAGAGTATTTCGCGACAGAAGTAATCCACTTGACAAATTTGATGATGTGGAACTGGTATCAAAATTTCGTTTTCGTCGGCATGATATCATCACGTTAACGAACGCGGTAGACAGACTGAAACTGTGTGATCGGCAAGGCGTTTTGTCACCACTTTTACATGTGTGTCTCACTCTTTGTTTTTATGCCTCTGGCACCTTTAATAATCTGTCATATTAATAAAACGGGTTAATATTATTATTATTAAAATATTGTTGTTGGATTTTGACTGGTGATGTGTAGGCTTATTGTGTATCTGTATAGTTTATACTCGTAGGGTAATGCAACCCTACGAAATAAAGACAACATTTCAAGTTCAAACTACCCAGAAACGGCAGAAATTGAACCTCAGTCTAAAAACAAAATGTAGGCCTAACATTACAAACTACAAAGTGATCAAAAGTGATTTCTCTCCTTTCACCCCAACAAAAAGCTCGCTCTCCTTGCTCACTATGATATCCAGCATGCTGTCGGTAGGCTTGCTAATCACGCCACCATTGCACGAAAAAATTGCTTTTTTCTTTGCCATTGCCACAGCCATTTTTATAGGCCTATTTTGTTGACGAAAGAAGGAAAACAGCTGCTTTAATTATGCCCCCTTACGGATATTCCCGCACAGCCCAAAAATAGCCTTGGTTAAGTACCAAGGGGTGGACACTCGCTCATGAATAGCGATCTGCTAAACGATGGTTAACGATACCATTGTTGGTTACAAAACCAATGTTGGTAACGTTAACCACCGCCTATAATTTAACGGGCCATGAATACCACCCCAGATGGTTCTAAGTTGTACGACGTAAGACAGTGATGACGAACTTTATCCGGATTGGTTATAATTGCGTCACGCTGGAACATTCGTACCTTCTCTGGAGTTTAGAAAGACTATAGTTGAGAGTTGATAAGAGAAAAATTGAGAAAGTGGAAAAAGCGATTGTATGCAGTTGTTGATGTACGCTGAATAAAGTTGGAAAACTTCATACGACGACTCCTGCCTTGTTGCTGAGTGAACAGGTTGCGTAGATAAAAGAATCAGAGTTACACATCAGGATTCAAGCATTCGGGCTGAATCAACTATTGATAAAAACCGAGTGTAACACAGGGTGACACACACAATTAAGATGCCTACATTGCTAAATAATAATATCATAGGAAGCCTAGTGACCATTCAGGGTTCATACTCAAATTGTTGTAAAAAATTCAAGGAGTTTTCAAGGAGATTTCAAGGAGTTTTTTTCCAAAATTCAAGGAGTTTTTAAAAATAGTAAACGCACATAATAATTGATAAATAGTCAAAATCTATATATATAAACTGCTTAGCCGGAAGTCCTTCTTCGCCACTACTATAAAGTTTGTCCGGTATGGACGCTGATCTGGGCAGGTGCTGGCCGCTGGGAATCGGCCTGTTGTGTGCTCAAAACCAGCGAAATCGTTATAGCCGACATTTCCTTACCGAATGTTTAACCGTTTCTGAGATAAATAAATAAACAAAATGTCCACAAACTGCAATAGCCTCATTCCGCGCGCTTCCATTAAAAATCAAATTGAGGTTTCAGCATGTTTTCCCATATAGACCAAAAAATTTATTGTTTTTGTATAAAGCATTGATAGCTCAGTTGGTAACACCTTCGCCTAACGTTTAGGGCGACCCAAGTTCGAATCCGTCGCGGGCCATATTTTTTTAAATGTTTTTTTTTTCCCACTACAATATGGATATTTTTCTTTTTAATTTAGGCTTTTTACCTTTATTATTACTATTATTATTATTATTATTATTATTTATAATATTATATCTTATATCAAATTTTCTTTTAAAACCTTGGTGTTTATGATTTCTATTTGTATTATTCTATATTCAATATTATTATTATTATTATTATTATTATTATTACCAAGGATCGGGATGGGGTGGTACGTTATTATTATTATTATTTTTTTTTTATTATTATTATTATTTATAAACTAATAATAATTATTATTATTATTATAATTATAATAACTTATAGCAAATTTTATTTTAAAACCTTGGCGTTTTTTATGATTTCTATTTGTATTATTCAATATTATTATTATTATTATTATTATTATTGTTATTATTATTATTATTATCAAGGATCGGGATGAGGTGGTACGTGTAGGTAAAAGGGGGCTACGGGTAGGTTTAAAGGGGCATGGGTAGGCATAACGGGGATACGGGTATATATAAGGGGGTATGGTGATGGTCGATTCCTTTCATCCATACCTGCGAAACGATCAACGGGGAAGTATCAAGGAGGGTACAGGTAGGTTACAAGGGGGGTACGAAAGGTATCAAGGGGTTATGGGGAGGTATCAAGTGGGTTCGGGGAGGTATCAAGGGGGTATGATGAGGCATCATGGGGGGGGGGGAGATATCAGAGGGGGGGGGGGAATATGGTGAGGTATCAAGGGGGATATGGGGAGGTATCATCGTCCAAATGAAACTCGCAGACAACAGTTGTCTCTCTGTCTACATTTTAAACAGCAACCTGTGTACCCTGGCTTGCCAGGGTACAAAAACCACTAGTAAAGGATAAATCTTTTACCCAGTGATATCCATAAATTGTTTGCAGTCATGAATCTGATGGTGATACTGATGTTGATATTGATTATGAAATCTACACACATAAATATTGCATGTCGATGAAGTTGCAGTTATGATGATGATGCAGATACGGAGTCTTTACACAAATAATAATTGTGAAACATGTTGTCCTTAGATACAAGTTAGAGAACTGTAAAAAGTCAGAAAGAGGTACCACCACCGGCTAATAATACAGATAAATGAATTTTCAGTTATTTTCATTTTCCCATCCCTTCATCAATCTGACGGGAAATCTTCTCCAGCTGGATCTTTATTTCCTTAGATTTGCTCCTCAACGCATTTGACTGGATTCAACACAATATTGACTCCAGGCATTTTTACCTATTCATTCAGCCAACACGCACGGAAAAACGAAGGATGTACGGAAACCGAGCATGTCAGAGCTTATTCTAGGATTTTGAAGAAGTGGGGGCAGGCCCCCCTTCCTTAATAAAAGGGGGGGGGGATTAGGCCCCCTCTGACCAAAACAGTGGGGGCGTCTTCTCGGCATATATATGGTGTACACACAAACAAATATCCATATCGGTTTTCTCCCGTGATGTTCCAGGATAGTCAAGTGTCGCATTCTCTCCAAACAGTAAGTACACACAAATCGCAGACAAAATATATCACAAACTGGTATCTGTAACCTTGCTTTCACAACTGTTGCATAAAAGCTCTGCTATTTTAGATCAGTCATGGGAAAACAGTGTGACTGTTTTCTTCACAGTTCCTCCACTGAATTCGAAGTCGAAAAGCGTGCGCTTTTTCGAAGCCATGCTGATTCTGATTGTAAACCAGTTCCAACCGGTCAGGTTCATCGATGCCACACTCAGAAGAAAGGTGATTGGTCAAAAAGAATAGCATCGGCCAATGAAAATTTGAGACACATCGCATATACAAGAGAGCAACTTCCGTTTAACTCCAGTTTCCGCTACGCCCTAGCAGACGACAGAAACGTCACAGTAAAGCCCGCTTCGATCAAGACATGTAGCGGGATATTTCCAATCTCCGCGGGATCGCGAACGCGCTCATCGAATTTCTTTGCGGGAAAAAAACTTTTTGTGCGTGATCCCGCGCATCCCGCGCCCTAGAATAAGCTCTGCATGTGCGCGCGACAGCAAGGGAATGAACAATTTCCAGTGGAGGTTATTTCCCTTATCATTAGCAGACGATAAAAGTTACGATCGTCGAACAGTTGACAACACAAATAATATTATAATTTTTGTTTCATAAATTTTTATTTTTCAATGTTTTTTTTTTTGTTTTTTTTTTTGAAAATTTGACAAAATCTCTAGGTCAAGCAATGGATAGATGGAAATTTCAAGGAGTTTTCAAGGAGCTGAGGCAATTTGGCATTTTTCAAGGAGATTCAAGGACCCTTGAACAAGACTTTGAAAATTCAAGGAGATTCAAAGAGGTTCAAGGAGCGTACGAACCCTGCAATTTGCCAGAAAGCGTCCAATATTCCCAATCTGATAACAGACCTCACGCACAAATGAAGAGTTTTACATTACATTACATGATTATTGTTTTAGGTCCAGCGGACTCTTCCGAGCCAAATCAGGACCGGACAACCCCTGATCCGCATAAAAGATCTGCTGAAACAACCCTAGTGGTAAAACTGAATACTCTCCACCAGCCAGTCACTTTACGATATGATTGATTGATTTATTGTTGCTTTAGGTCCAGCGGACTCTTCCGAGCCAAATCAGGACCGGACAACCCCCGATCCGCATAAAAGATCTGCTGAAACAACCCCAGTGGGAAAATTGAATGCCCTCCAACGGCCAGTCACTTTACAATAAAGACATCCCACGCGGGGATACTATTTATACTGAAAACCCCCGGCACTCCAACGGGGGTACTGTTGCCGCAGTGAAGCGTCTTGCCTATAAAGGAAAGACAGGTTTTCAACTGTGGCTTTCACTGTTCCCTTTATAGGTTTGAACAATCTACAGTGTCACTTTACGATAAAGACATCCCACGCAGGGGATGGCTGAGGCTTCATCCCAACTTATCGAACCCCCGTTTACAAAAACAAAATAGAATAATAATAATAATAATAATAATGGGATTTATATTGCGCACATTTCCAACAAAGTTCATGGCGCGCAGAAAAAGAGCTAAAGGAGCACACACAGCTCTAAAAGAGCACACACAGAACAAACGACAGTACATCAACTGGGAAACACGTTAATAGTCTACAGAGCACTCTTGGAAATTACTAGTTCAGTGGGGAGTAACATTTGCGAAAAATGTGTGTCTTAAGCTGGGTCTTGAAGGCGGGGTGGGATGAGAGCGATCGGAGTTCGAGGGGAAGATTGTTCCATGCTGAAGGGCCGGTGTACGTGAAGAATAGAATACAAACATCATTATAAATTATCAACAAAACACATACATATAAGATGCCAACATTGCTAAATAATAACATCATAGGAAGCCCTAGTGACCACCTGGCAGAAAGCGTCCAATATTCCCAAGCTGATCCAACAGACCTCATACACAAACATGGACTCTTGTCCCGGAAGAGTTTTCAAGAAAAAAGGTAGGAGACTGGGCTAGCGAAGAAGACGATAGTATAGCAGATTGATAGAACAGAGCAGGAATGAGAAAGAGCAAATGAGAAAGACAGCGACAGTGGGAATTTAAAGCACTATGATTGATTGATTTATTGTTGCTTTAGGTCCAGCGGACTCTTCCGAGCCAAATCAGGACCGGACAACCCCCGATCCGCATAAAAGATCTGCTGAAACAACCCCAGTGGGAAAATTGAATGCCCTCCAACGGCCAGTCACTTTACAATAAAGACATCCCACGCGGGGGACGGCTGAGGGTTGACCTCAACTACGCGAACACCCCGGTTACAAAAACAAAATAGAATACAAACATCATTATAAATCATCAAAAAAACACATACATATAAAATGCCTATAGTGCTAAATAGTACAATCATAGGAAGCCCTAGTGACCACCCGGCAGAAAGCGTCCAACACTCCCAAGCTGATCCAACAGACCTCATACACAAACAAGGAGTCTTGTCCAGGAAGAGTTTTCAAGAAAAAAGGTAGGTCATTGATCTAGCGAAGAAGAAGATAGTATAGCAGAGTGAAGGACAGAGCAGGAATAGGAAAGAGTAAATGAGGAAGACAGCGACAGTGGGAATTTAAAGCACTAAATTTCCAGAAAGTGGGGATACTATTTATACTGAAACCCCCGGCACCCCAACGGGGGTAAATGAAGAGTTTTGTCCTGGAAGAGTTTTCATGAAAAAAAGTAGATGACTGTCTAGCAAAGAAGAAAATAGTATAGTAGACTGATAAAACAGAGTAGGAATGAGAAAAAACAAATGAGAAAGACAGCGACAATGGGAATTTAAAGCACTACATTTCCAGAAAGTGGGGATACCATATATACAGAAACCCCCAGCACCCCATGGGGAGTATTTTTAGATGTTATCAGGAAATACAATACACAAAAAAATAAAATAAAAGACATTTAAAACAATTCATGCCATGCCACTCAAATCTTTGATGAAATCAATAACATTAAAAATGAGAATAATAATGATAAGTTCAGTAGAAACAACACCAATGTCCTGTACAGCAGCCATTTTATTCCATGAACAAAGCACAATCGTCCAGTAATCCAACTGTAACACTAATGCTGTCCCATTTACAGCTCGATCCTGCAACATGTCAGGAAAAACAGTCAGACGGTTGCCAGGAAAACGATCTGACAGATGCCGGGGAAACTGACTTTTGTGTGGACAAAAGGTATTAACATCTAAATAACTTACGTTGACGTGGTAAAAAAACCAACAACAAACAACTAAATACATTTTTAAAAAAGGAACTTCATTTGGGAAAATCTAAATAAATCACACAAATCATTACTTTATTTCCTTTAATGAGAAATATTTGTACTTCCATTTTTTTGATAGGCCCTGCAGGCACCAGACAACGTGTGCAACCATTTCTGCTTTGGAAAGAAACTGGGATTAGTGGAGAAGGGGAAAAGGCGTATAAAGCTACATGCACTGTAGTCACACTACACATACTGTAGTCACACTACACATACTGTAGTCACACTACACACAACTTTGTCTGTGATCGTGCTATTGTGCTGGGTCTGTAGTAGTATACACAACCTTCATTCTGTTTAACTTTGCACAATAATCTAGTTATTTATTTATGTTACAATTAAAAATCTAATTGGCTTAAAAATCTGTTGAATTGATAGCCCACAAAAAGCACTTTGATAACAATATTAATACAGAAAAGAATGATGACAGCTCAGTGCCCATAATAATAAAAATATAACCTTTTGCTCCTCTCTTATAACAACTAAGACTAAGTGTCAAAATGCGATGAACAAATACATCTAGTGTTTGTATAATAACAGTTGTCTGGCACGCTGTCTTTCACAGTCATCATAACAGTGCTGTCAGTCAAATGATTCCAAATTCACCAAACACATCAGTGCTGTCCATCAAAGGATTCAAAATACATCATACACATCAGTGCTGTCCATCAAAGGATTCAAAATACATCAAACACTTCAGTGCTGTCCATCAAACGATTCAAAATACATCATACACATCAGTGCTGTCCATCAAACGATTCCAAATTCATCAAACACATTTCTCTACAATCTCTCTTCTTCATGCTGAGGGCTCTTGATCACTGAGTACATCATTGTAGATCCCACGTAGTGTGTAAATTATCTACAATTCGTGGAGACTGGTCACAGGCTTCCACAACTATAACATTTCAGTCTTTGAACATTGCTACATGCTAGGAGCTGGTTAAAACATAACACGTCACATGTGTACACAGATCACACACACACACCACATACATACACACATCACATAATACACAGTGCATACACACAAATCACATACAGATATATGACTGAACACAACATCTTGGTTAGAAATTACTTTGATGCATTCATACTTACAGAGGTATGATAATATTTGATTTTGATGACATTGCACCTACAACTAGATTGAAAATTGACATGTTACACTTGCATGTATGTAAGTCATTCAGTGAGTTGTCATTACTGTAATGCAATTATAATACATTAACAAAAAAATTTGACTACAAACTATTTGAAAGAGGAAAGAGATATGCGTTAGAAATTAAATACTTGCATGTGATGAATTATTGTTATTGTTTTTAAATAGACCTTTACTACCTCAAGGTGTGGACCGAGTGAGAGAACAGGATTTAATAACTCCAGTCTTTACTACTCAAGGTGTGGACCGAGTGAGAGAACAGGATTTAATAACTCCAGTCTTTACTACTCAAGATGTGGACCGAGTGAGAGAACAGGATTTAATAACTCCAGTCTTTACTACTCAAGATGTGGACCGAGTGAGAGAACAGGATTTAATAACTCCAGTCTTTACTACTCAAGATGTGGACTGAGTGAGAGAACAGGATCTAATAACTCCAGTCTTTACTACTCAAGGTGTGGACCGAGTGAGAGAACAGGATCTAATAACTCCAGTCTTTACTACTCAAGGTGTGGACCGAGTGAGAGAACAGGATCTAATAACTCCAGTCTTTACTACTCAAGATGTGGATTTCGTGAGAACAAGATCTAGCTGCAGCCTTTACTGTCTCAAGGTGTGGACTGAGAGAGAACAAGATCTAGCTGCAGTCTTTACTACATCAAGATGTGGACTGAGAGAGAACAAGATCTAGCTGCAGTCTTTACTACATCAAGGTGTGGACTGAGAGAGAACAAGATCTAGCTGCAGTCTTTACTGCCTCAAGGTGTGGACTGAGAGAGAACAAGATCTAGCTGCAGTCTTTACTACATCAAGGTGTGGACTGAGAGAGAACAAGATCTAGCTGCAGTCTTTACTGCCTCAAAGTGTGGACTGAGAGAGAACAAGATCTAGCTGCAGTCTTTACTACATCAAGATGTGGACTGAGAGAGAACAAGATCTAGCTGCAGTCTTTACTACATCAAGGTGTGGACTGAGAGAGAACAAGATCTAGCTGCAGCCTTTACTGCCTCAAGGTGTGGACTGAGAGAGAACAAGATCTAGCTGCAGTCTTTACTACATCAAGATGTGGACTGAGAGAGAACAAGATCTAGCTGCAGTCTTTACTACATCAAGGTGTGGACTGAGAGAGAACAAGATCTAGCTGCAGTCTTTACTGCCTCAAGGTGTGGACTGAGAGAGAACAAGATCTAGCTGCAGTCTTTACTACATCAAGGTGTGGACTGAGAGAGAACAAGATCTAGCTGCAGTCTTTACTGCCTCAAGGTTGATTGATTGATTGATTGTTGCTTTAGGTCCAGCGGACTCTTACGAGCCAAATCAGGACCGGACAACCCCGATCCTTATAAAAGATCTGCTGAAACAACCCTAGTGGGAAAATTGAATGCCCTCCACCGGCCAGTTACTTTACAATAAAGACATCCCACGCAGGGGACGGCTGAGGCTTTACCCCAACTACTCGAACCCCCGGTTACAAAAACAAAATAGAATACAAACATCATTATAAATCATCAACAAAACACATACATATAAAATGCCTATATTGCTAAATAATAACATCATAGGAAGCCCTAGTGACCACCCAGTAGAAAGCGTCCAACACTCCCAAGCTGATCCAACAGACCTCATACACAAACAAGGAGTCTTGTCCAGGAAGAGTTTTCAAGAAAAAAGCTGCCTCAAGGTGTGGACTGAGAGAGAACAAGATCTAGCTGCAGTCTTTACTACCTCAAGGTGTGGACTGAGAGAAAACAAGATCTAGCTGCAGTCTTTATTACATAAAGATGTGAACCAAGTGAGAGAACAAGATCTAGCTGCAGTCTTTACTGCCTCAATGTGTGGACTGAGAGAAAACAAGATCTAGCTGCAGTCTTTACTACCTCAATGTGTGGACTGAGAGAGAACAAGATCTAGCTGCAGTCTTTACTACCTCAAGGTGTGGACTGAGAGAGAACAAGATCTAGCTGCAGTCTTTACTACATCAAGGTGTGGACTGAGAGAGAACAAGATCTAGCTGCAGTCTTTACTACCTCAAGGTGTGGACTGAGAGAAAACAAGATCTAGCTGCAGTCTTTACTACATCAATGTGTGGACTGAGAGAGAACAAGATCTAGCTGCAGTCTTTACTACATCAAGATGTTAACCAAGTGAGAGAACAGGATCTAATTCTAGTTGCCCAAGTCGCGAACTTGCTGCTTAATACGCATTATCCAATGACTGCCTCACCAAACTGAGCCATACCAATATAGCAATAATTATGATGATCAGTCCTGGTAAAACTTTCTCAGCACATGACAATCACAACAACAGACAAGAAGAGTTAATAATATTGAAAACAAAAAAGCCTCTCAAACAATTTCATAATGCCAAATATAAAGTAACAAAACCACCACCACCGAAGATTTTCCTGTTACCTGAAAAAAGAGGTTTTCGGAACCTCCCTTTTGTTAGGGTCACCTTAATAATGAGGGTAGTGCCCATATCAGCTTAATGAGGGTAGTGCCCCTCTCCTCTCCCTGGCATTAAAGCTAAAAAAACTAAGCAACACAGAAGCAAATTAAACACGTCTTCATATTCTCTCTCTCTCTCTCTCTCTCTCTGTGTGCAACGAGTTTGACAAATTATATAATTATCAAATGACAGCGCTTGCTGGGTTTAGTCCACACTCACCCTAGTAGGACATGAGTGTCAGGATCTTTAAAGTCCATGTGATGGAATGTGTGCACACACAGACTAGATCTCGGTTTATACTCTCATCGGAAGGAGTAATACACACAGTGTATCTACAGTCATACAATAATACACATTTTGGTTTAAACTATTCTCTCTCCCATATCCATAAACTATGAGGCATTTCAAACACTCAGCTGAATCAATAAATAACACAGGAATTCAACATTCTCCTCCCATATCCATAAACTATAAGGCATTTCAAACACTCTGAATCAATAAAGCAGTAACACAAGAATTCAACATTCTCTCTCCCATATCCATAAACTATGAGGCATTTCAAACACTCAGCTGAATCAATAAAGCAGTAACATTCTCTCCCATATCCATAAATTATTAGGCATTTCAAACACTCAGCTGAATCAATAAGACAGAAATTCAACATTCCAATACTAAAATACATTCAGTTTGGATATAAAAAACACCACCAACAACAAATGTACCCAACTGCCCAACATTGCAGCCACGATGGCTATAACCCTTCCCCTTCTCCCCACACAACCCATACCAACAACCAACCCAACCCATACCAACAACCAACCCAACCCATACCAACAACCATCCCAACCCATACCAACAACCAATCCAACACTATACCCTAACAACAGCCAGACTCGCAGCTCATCCTTTTTTTCTTCAACGGTTGTTTTACAATTTGTCTCACACAAAGATCTGCCGAAACAACCCTAGTGGTAACACTGAAGGCAATCTACCAGCCGGTCACTTTAATAATAATAATAATAATAATAATAATAATAATAATAATAATAATAAATTGCATTTATACAACGCATTTTTCATTAGAATAACAACTCAATGCGCTTACACACATCATTCGTACGCATCATCACAACATTCGCACTAAATCATGTACAGCATCATTGAGAAAGTATTATTACTGTTCATACTATTACACAGAAAACGCCTTGCGGAACAAGTGCGTTTTTAAGCAGCTCTTAAAGGAAACAAGGTCTGTACAATGTCTTAAACCGGCAGGCAGCGCATTCCAAACCTTGGGTGCTTGAAAACTAAAAGACCTGTCGCCAACTGTCTTAAGCAGACGCTTGGGCGTTTTCAACAGTTTTTTATCTGATGAGCGCAAAGAACGGGTTGTAGTGTAGGTAGTGAGTACCTCAGACAGATATGGTGGAAGTGACTGGTCGAAGTGACGGAAAGCTAGGACAGCAATTTTGTATTCAATGCGGAAATTGACAGGGAGCCAGTGGAGCTGCATTAAGAGAGGCGTGACATGATCACGTTTCCGTTTTTGAAGCACAAGCCGAGCAGCACAGTTCTGTACACGCTGCAGTCGGCTAACTTCATCAATGGGAAGACCAGCTAGAACTGAATTACAATAATCAAGTCTGGATGTCACAAAAGCGCTGACCAACTGTGTGCATGCATCCCTCGAAAGAAACTGCCTCAAGGACGCAATACGCCGAAGCTCAAGAAAGGACACACGACAAATGGTACTGATGTGGTCATGCATGGACAAAGAACTATCTTAGCTTGACACCCAAATAACGAACAATATTACTAAATGGGATGGTGCTGCCGCCGATGTTTGCAGAATCGCTGCCGACCAGTTTAAGACGGGAAGATGAGCCTACAGGTATAACCTCGGTCTTGTCAGGGTTAAGCATCAACCTGTTGCTATTCATCCAAGCCTGGACACTGTCAATACATGTTTCTACTTCAGACACAACAGAAGGGAAGTCATCTGCCTGACCACTCTTTGACAGTTCTGTATCATCTGCGTATTTGTGGAACATGCAGTTGCAGGCTGTGATAACATTAGATAGTGGTTGGGAGTACAACAAAAACAAAACAGGACCGAGCACAGAACCTTGGGGGACTCCGCATAACAGGGAACTAGGAGTAGAGGTATTGCAATCGATGACAACAGACTGGTAACGATCAGTGAGGTACGAGGAAAACCACTCAAGAACAGTCCCTCTTAAACCAAATGTAGTGCGCAATCTCTCTAGAAGTATGTGGTGATCCAGCGTGTCGAACGCAGCACTCAGATCTAACAATGCTACAAGAGAAACACGCTTCTCGTCAGCCTGTCTAAGTAAACAATCAAGGACACTGAGAACAGCTGTCTCACAACTATGATTCTTCTTGTATGCTGACTGGTAGGCTTCCAGAAGACCATTTTGAGATAGATGATCTTGTAACTGTTTTAACACAACCTTCTCCAGGATCTTGGAAATAAATGGAACATTAGATACAGGTCTATAATTGTTTAGTACATCGCTTTACAATAAAGACACCCCATGCAGGGGACGCTGAGGCTATACTCTAATTTATCAAACCCCCGTTTACAAAAACAAAATAGAATACAAACATCATTATACAATATAACAAAACATACATTATTGCTAAATAATATCATAGGAAGCCCCAGTGACCATTTGGCAGAAAGCGTCCAATATTCCCAAGCTGATCCAACAGACCTCATACACAAATGAGGAGTATTGTCCCGGAAGAGTTTTCAAGAAAAAAGGTAGATGACTGGTCTAGCGAAGAAGAAGATAGTATAGTAGATTAATAGAACAGAGTAGGAATGAGACAGAACAAAGGAAAAAGACAGCAACAGTGGGAATTTAAAGCACTAAATTTCCAGAAAGTCTGGATACTATTTATACAGAAACCCCCGGCACCCCCACCTGGGGTCTCACACAGACACAAATATGAAAACATACCAACAAGGACAATGTACCTATTGTCTGTTACACAATGAATGACATTCACAATGTATCTACAGTCTGTTACACAATGAATGACATTCACAATGCACCTATAGCCTGTTACACAATGAATGACATACACAATGTACCTATAGCCTGTTACACAATGAATGACATACACAATGTACCTATAGCCTGTTACACAATGAATGACAGTCACAATGTACCTGTAGCCTGTTACACAATGATTGACAGTCACAATGTACCTATAATCTGTTACACAACGAATGACACACACAATGTACCTATAGTCTGTTACACAATGATTGACACTGAGCACAATGGTAGAAGACCATGAATGGGACAGAAGGATCCATCTAACCTCCAGACAACTGAGGACAATGGTGGGCAACTGGGAAAGGGGGAAAAAAGCTTGGTGGTGTATTTATATAGATGGCATTCACCTGTCTAGGACATGAGTGTCATGATCTGTAAAGTTTGTGCAATAAAATGCATGCTTGGACAAGCTAGTCCTTGCTTAATTGGAAAGTGTAGGGACATTTGCCTGTGCATCAGGGTGGTGTATTTTTGTTGCACTGCCTACAATGTTATCGCTAAACGGTCATAATTGTACATAATGCACACATACACACAAAATACATGTAGCATTATATTTCACAATATGTCAAAAAGCTGGCATACCCAATCACTCTTTATAGAAATAACATACAACATCAATAAACATACAGTCAAAATTAACTGAACAATACAGCCAAAACAAGAATAGTCCAAATTCAAGTCACATGGCCAACACAACAGATCTGTAACAAGGAATGAAGGACATGAGAAAGCAGCTTAGGTACATCGCTGGTCATTTGTCAATCAGCAACATCAGCAATGTCATCAAAGACCAGTGTTAAGGTTTGGCTTGCAATTGAGTTAGGGCTTGGATTAGAGTTAGGGCTAGAGGAAGAGTTAGATTAAGGTTATAGCGAGAGTTAGGGCTATAGCGAGAGTTAGGGCTATAGAAAGAGTTAGGGTTAGATCTAAAGTTGTGGCTACAGCGAGAGTTAGGGCTACAGCGAGTTAGGGCTACAGCGAGATTTATGGCTAGAGCGAGAGTTAGGGCTAGAGCAAGAATTGGGGCTAGAGCGAGAGTTAGGGCTAGAGCAAGAATTGGGGCTAGAGCGAGAGTTAGGGCTAGAGCAAGAATTGGGGCTAGAGCGAGAGTTAGGGCTAGAGCAAGAATTGGGGCTAGAGCGAGAGTTAGGGCTAGAGCAAGAATTGGGGCTAGAGCGAGAGTTAGGGCTAGAGCAAGAATTGGGGCTAGAGCGAGAGTTAGGGCTAGAGCAAGAGTTCAGGCTAAAGCAAGAGTTAGGGCTAGAGCAAGGGTTAGGGCTAGAATGAGAGTTAGGGCTAGAGTGAGAGTTAGGACTAGAGTGAGAGCTAGGGCTGTAGTAAGAGTTAGGGCTATAGCGAGTGAGGGTTAGAGTGAGAGAGTAAGGACTAAGGCGAGTTAGGGTTAGGGCTAGAGCAAGAGCTGGTACTAAGGCTAGAGTTGAGGTTAGCATTAGAGCATTAGAGTTAGGATTTGAGAGTTAGGACTAGCAAGCACAAACCCTAACCTTAACATAACAAGATTGACATTTTGTGTGGACTATATCCTGTGGGAGGAGCATGTGGTGCTGATATTAACCGGGGGTGTTTGTAGTTTAACATTATTATGGTGTTTTGTAGTTAAACATTAATATATGGTGTTTGCAATGTAACATTAACATGGGGCGTTTTTGTAGTTTAACATTATTATGGTGTTTTGTAGTTTAATTTGCAATGTAACATTAACCTGGGGTGTTTTGTAGTTTAACATTATTGTGGTGTTTTGTAGTTTAACATTAATATATGGTGTTTGCAATGTAACATTAACCTGGGGTGTTTTGTAGTTTAACATTATTATGGTGTTTTGTAGTTTAACATTAATATATGGTGGTTTGCAATGTAACATTAACCTTGGGGTATTTTGTAGTTTAACATTAATATATGGTGTTTGTAATGTAGCATTAACCTTGGGTGTTTTGTAGTTTAACATTAATATATGGTTTGTAATGAAACATTAACCTTGGGTGTTTTGTAGTTTAACATTAATATATGGTGAAGCTTCGTTGGTAGTAAACCGGGTTGCCGGCTACTAGTGCCATGACACTTTTGTGCAAAGTCGCTGCCACCAACTTGCATAAAATGCCTGCCGACATGGGGTGTTTTGTAACATTAAAATGTGGTGTTTGTAATTTAATATTAACTCAAAGGTGTTTGTAATGTAACATTAACTGGTGGTGTTTTGTAGTTTAACATTAATATGTGGTGCTTGTAATTTAATATTTACCATGAGGTGTTTGTAATTTAATATTAACATGAGGTGTTTGTAATGTAACATTTAATTTAATATGAACATGGGGTGTTTGTAATGTAACATTAACATGGGGTGTTTTGTAGTTTAACATTAATATATGGTGTTTGTAATTTAATATTAACATGAGGTGTTTACAATGTAACAATAACCTGGGGTGTTTGTATTTATCATTAATATAATTTGTTTGTAATTTAATATTAACATGGGGTGTCTGTATTTAAACGCTGACCTGTTAATGTTTGTTAGATATGATTCAAAATATTGATGGCCCACGTATTTAAACAATTGAATAATTTTTTAATAAAAATGTTTGTTTCCTAAACCAGGCACAGCAAACAACCAGCAATTTATTTGGGGGGGCATCAGTCACGTATCACTGTTAAAATACAATTATTTGTTTGAGCATGAAAACTAACATCTGTGTAAGAGAGAAATGTAGTCTCTCTCTTTTTAAAGAATATACTTGCTCTCTTACAGCTGTACAATTAAGGTATTACTGAATCAATGTTGTACTAGTATCAACTATGCACAAAACAAAGTCTACAGCAAGTTAAACGCCCAGGTCCACCCTCTGGATTAAATTTCTGTAGTGGGCTGACCCGCTCAGTGAACTGCTCAAGGACCAGCATGCACACAACTGTTGGCTGAAGTCTAAATGCAACCCAAATTATCCAATGTGCAAATATAAAAGGCTTTGGCCACCATCACAGTCAAAGCATTAATACATCTTAGCCCATTGAAGGAGTTATCTCCAAAGGCCAGTTATTATCTACTTTTATCAAGCTGTTTTAACATATCACAACATTTTTAGGGTACCAGTTTTTTTTATCAAAGCACCAACAACTCCTCCCACAGATCTGTACATGCATGTCAACAAATTTCCTTTGGTATATTTGTACGGGTGCCCATTTAAGATGAGGTGTTTGACTACTTAGCACTATTGTGGCCCACAGATCTGTACATGCATGTCCACTATACATACATTGGTATATTTGTAAGGGTGCCCATTTAAGATGACATACTTAGCACTGTTGTGGCCCACAGATCTGTACATGCATGTCCACTACATATAGACATACTTAGCACTGTAGTGGCCCACAGATCTGTACATGCATGTCCACTATATATAGACATACTTAGCACTGATGTGGCCCACAGATCTGTACATGCATGTCCACTATATATAGACATACTTAGCACTGATGTGGCCCACAGATCTGTACATGCATGTCCACTATATATAGACATACTTAGCACTGTTGTGGCCCACAGATCTGTACATACATGCCCACTATATATAGACATACTTAGCACTGTTGTGGCCCACAGATCTGTACATGCATGTCCACTATATATAGACATACTTCGCACTGTTGTGGCCCACAGATCTGTACATGCATGTCCACTATATAATTCCTTGTAAGAGGTAATACAGATTTGTTGAATTGAATTGAATATATAGACATACTTAGCACTGATGTGGCCCACAGATCTGTACATGCATGTCCACTATATATAGACATACTTAGCACTGTTGTGGCCCACAGATCTGTACATGCATGTCCACTATATATAGACATACTTAGCACTGTTGTGGCCCACAGATCTGTACATGCATGTCCACTATATATAGACATACTTAGCACTGTTGTGGCCCACAGATCTGTACATGCATGTCAACAAATCTCACACCCTTTCCTCCTCCTCTAACTACTAACCACTGCCTTGAGCAGCTCTTGAACTGGAAAAGCTCTGTATAAGAATGCTTAAAGATATAAATACATAAATGCTTAAATATATACATAAATAAATAATTGGGCATATTTCTGCTTAACTTTGAAAAAAGACTTAAAAGTAGGAGCAGACAGCAACATGAACTCAAAAGCTGTTCAATGCAAAACATGTTAATGATACCACTTTTTTTTTTTTTTTTTTTTTTTTTTTTTTTTAGCTTTTATTGCTTTATTGTCCCTTTTTATCGGGAAATTTGACCCAAATGTCACTAATCATCACAGTGTAGTTCCACCCTCCATGATCCTTGTTTTTCCTTGTCATATGTTTCTTTTTACACAAGTGTGTAAGTTATTATACATACACATCTGTCTTTTCTATTAATACAAATAAGTTTTAAAACTCTCGAGTCTCTTTACACAAATCATGACGTGTGTTCCTCTGCTGGGGTTTGGGGTTGGTGGTGCATGACTGGCATGTAGTTCACCAATCGCTGGCCCACCAAATATCTGCAATGACAACAACAATAGTAAACCAAATATCTGCAATGACAACAACAATAGTAAACCAAATATCTGTAATGACAACAATAGTAAACCAAATATCTGACATGACAACAACAATAGTAAACCAAATATCTGAAATGACAACAACAATAGTAAACCAAATATCTGAAATGACAACATTAAAATGCTCATGCAACTACAGTGGACAGAAAAAAGAAGAGATGATAATGTAAAAAGAAAGAAAGAACAAAGGGAAAGAGAAAAATAAAGAAGGAAAAGAAAGAAAGACAGACAGAGAGATATAGACAGACAGAGGCAGAGAGAGATAGAAAGAAGAACAAACAAACAAAAAAAGAAGGAATGAATTAAAATAAGAAAGAAAGAGACTGTCTAAACTTCCTATTTAACCCAGATAAGTCCTGACATTATGACCAGAGTGTAGGGAGCCTAGTGTGGCCGCTTATCACACTTACTTGTCATCTTTGATGTGGTTGTACAGGCGATGGAACTGCCGGTACTGGAAACCCAGGATGAACACCATCATGTTGACTGTCACAACGAACGGATAGATCCGACGCAGCACAACATTCTGAGTGTCAAAACCAAACCCTGCAAACAGCAAATGGTATCAGAGATCAAAAGAAAACGTCCACAGGACAACATCAACCTATTACTTTCACAACACAACAACAGTCTATCACTTTCACATCACAACAACATTAGCCCATTACTTTCACATCACAACAACATTAGCCCATTACGTTCACATCACAACAACATTAGACCATTACTTTCACATCACAACAACATTAGCCCATCACTTTCACATCACAACAACAGTCTATCACTTTCACATCACAACAACATTAGCCCATTACTTTCACATCACAACAACATTAGCCCATCACTTTCACATCACAACAACATTAGCCCATTACTTTCACATCACAACAACATTAGCCCATCACTTTCACATCACAACAACATTAGCCCATTACTTTCACATCACAACAACATTAGCCCATTACTTTCACACCACAACAACATTACTTAGCCCATTACTTTCACATCACAACATTAGCCCATTACTTTCACATCACAACAACATTACTTAGCCCATTACTTTCACATCACAACAACATTAGCCCATTACTTTCACATCACAACAACATTAGCCCATTACTTTTACATCACAACAACAGTCTATCACTTTCATATCACAACAACATTAGCCCATTACTTTCACATCACAACAACAGTCTATCACTTTCACATCACAACAACAGTCTATTACTTTCACATCATGACAACATGACAATATTAGCCCATTACTTTCACATCACATCGGTAGTCACGTTCACATCACAACAGTAGTCACGTTCACATCACAACATTAGCCCATTACGTTCACATCACAACAACATTAGCCCATCACTTTCACACCACAACAACATTAGCCCATTACTTTCACATCACAACAACATTAGCCCATTACGTTCACATCACAACATTAGCCTATTATTTTCACATCATGACAACATTAGCCCATTACTTTCACATGACAACATCAATCTGTCACTTTCATGTCACATCAGTCTATCACTTTCACATCACAACATCAGTCTATCACTTTCACATGACAACATCAGTCTGTCACTTTCACATAACAACATCAGTCTGTCACTTTCACATAACATCAGTCTATCACTTTCATATAACATCAGGCTGTCACTTTCACATCACAATATCAGTCTGTCACTATTACATCACAACATCAGTCTGTCACTTTCACATCACAACATCAGTCTGTCACTTTCACATCACAACATCAGTCTGTCACTTTCACATCACAACATCAGTCTGTCACTTTCACATCACAACATCAGTCTGTCACTTTCACATCACAACATCAGTCTGTCACTTTCACATCACAACATCAGTCTGTCACTTTCACATCACAACATCAGTCTATCACTTTCACATGACAACATCAGTCTGTCACTTTCCCATCACAACATCAGTCTGTCACGTTCACATCACAACATCAGTCTATCACTTTCACATGACAACATCAGTCTGTCACTTTCCCATCACAACATCAGTCTGTCACTTTCACATCACAACATCAGTCTGTCACTTTCACATGACAACATCAGTCTATCACTTTCACATCACAACATCAGTCTGTCACTTTCACATCACAACATCAGTCTGTCACTTAAACATCACAACATCAGTCTGTCACTTTCACATCACAACATCAGTCTGTCACTTTCACATCACATCAGTCTGTCACTTTCACATAACATCAGCCTATCATTCAATGCAGTCATTTATTTCAACTGTACTTTAATGCCTGCCTGTCTGTGGCTAAAGCAGCAGTGTGATGGGTTTACTTGCAGCTTGGCCTTTTCACCTAGTGACTGTGTTTTCTTTATGTGGCCTCCCCCCTCCCCCACCCCATGCCCTAAGGCAACAATTGGGATGGAGGTGGGGAGTGGAGAGGAAAGATGTAAATCGCTGCAGAAAGTTAACTCCTATATACACCTGGAGAATCTTCACTCACTTCATTTCATTAAAAGTCAACTCATCTATACACCTGGATAAACTTAAGTCACTCCATTTAATTTGCAACTGTAAAGTTGTGAAAGAAGTAAAATCTGACCACAGAGAGGGAGGAGGGTTCTGGCAAAAGCATAGGGGACAGCCAGCACCATTCCAAGCAGGCAGACGGCAGGGATGGCCAGCCGGTTCAAGATGAACAACAGGTTCATGTTGCGCAGGCCATCGTTGTACACCTGCAAACACAGCACACAGCAACGCCTGCTATAAACACTGATACACATTTGTACAAGGACCATTTTCACTGAATGTACAAGGGTGGCTTTACAGGCCAATGCCTAACCCTGACACTGATACAATCTGTACAAGGACCATTTTCACTAGATGTACAAGGGTGGCTTACTGGCCAGTGGTGTAAAAACATTTCACAATCTGAAGATGATGTGTGTCTAGCTGCATGTACTATCCTATCCTATCTCGTAATTCCAAAGTTGTAGGGGCACCACAGATGATCATTTAACCAGCATACTCCATCTTTCTCTGGCCTCAGCAACCCTCATGGCTTTGCTCAGTGTCAAGCCAGTCCATTCTCGAATGTTGTCCTCCCACCTCTTTTTCGGTCTCCATCTTCTTCTGCCTCATTGCATGCCAGACTTGGTCAAATGCTTTCTTGAAGTTTTTTTAACTGCATGCACAGTGAACCATAAGATGGTTCCCCACAATTCTACCTTTGAACTTGGTCCTTTTGTCAAAACTAGGTTGTGAGGCCATGTGGCTGGTTAGCCAGACAAGGGGGAAGTGGAGGTTGGGGATGCACAATATACGTAAGACAGAAATAACACCTCCAAAATAGCCCCGTAGTGTATGACTGTCAGACAGTGACATATATTGAATCAAAAAACTGCCAAAAAACAATGGATTCATCTAAAAATAAACAGGATCAACTTGTGGCACCAATACACATAAGTCGAACATACTCAAAAGAAAACCGCATTAAAGAAAGTGCGAGAAAAAACAACAATCATCAGAAAAGTAATAGACCACTTCTATCACCCACATACATAACATACATATACACACATAATTATCCCTGCTGTACCAATACAACAGTCATCAAAAAAGTGATAGACCAATCCTAAGACTACCATGTACAATTATACATGTTGTACCAATACAACAGTCATCAAAAAATTAATAGATCAATACTAAGACTACCATGTACAATTATACCTGTTGAAACTAAACAACAGAACCATGCCCAGTGGGTGTCTTGTGTAAGTTGGGTTTAATCCTAACCTGAGTGGAGCTGTTAAAGCCAATACTTACATAAAATGACTTTGACTTAATAGTGGGAAGAGATCAACTGCTGTAGATACCTGTTCCATGACTCGCTTGAGCCACCACTGAGGGCCCATCATGGTGATGGCACAGATGATCTTGGTGTGCAGCACGCCCAGGGCCCAGTCCTGCCAGGGGAAGAACACTGGGCTTTGATCCAGTGGCACCCGCAGCGGCACCACCACCACCAACTCGAAGAGCAAGCCCAGCAGCAGCGGCACAACGCCAATTAGGATGAAGGCCACGAACAGCGACTTGACTGCCTGCAAGCCACACATCTCTTCAAAAACCTCAGATACTGCACTTAAAAACAAGCAATACTAAGCATATTGTGATTAAAAACAAAACGAAAAATTGAGATACTGCACTTTAAAACATGTAGTCCGTTAGGTGGCCTATGACCCCCCTTACCCCCCCTAGGGAATTTATGAGACATATATCCGCAGGTACCCTGGTCATCAAGTTACTGATTGCCGGTTGTTTGGTTTTGATAAACGGGTGGGTTTGGGTACCAGACAGCCCAGAAGGGTCCATTTTTCCTTCTTTGGGCCCTATATTTGCAATTGGGCGGTATGGTTCATTGGAGAGCTGTTGTGTTAAGGTTTATCAACATAGTTCTAATCAGTTTAAGTTTTTGGAAGATAATTGATTGTTGTTTGTGTTAGTATGTGTTTTGTGATAATATCATCTTCGTTAAGGGCATGGCTGGGGTACGCCTCTTGGCGTAAGGGTAAAAACCCGTTTTCACAATCTGCGACCTATACAGTTCTGTTTTGTTTTCATTTGGCCTATCTTAAACACATTGCTACATGACTTATGAAATCTAGCAGTTGATTCCAAGTGCCTGGTGAAGGTACTCGACTTATTGGGGACCTGGTGCCCTGATTTGGGTAAGAATACCCTCCGAGAATTACCCTTCTGTGCGGTCTCTATCTTAAACAACTGAACACTTCCCCTTGTGGACCAAACAAGGCAAATACAGTCTAATGCCTTTGTTATCAAGCAACTGATTTCAGGCTGTCTAGTTTTGATAGCCCCAAATTGTGGCTGTAGCATTTACAGATGCAAGGGTACCCCCTAAAAGCAGCTGTTCACATACTCTGTAAGTATCATGTTTTGGCACTTCTGCTCACATATGTGGCAATTTTCTTGGTTTTTCATTTTAAAGAAAATACAATCACATGTAAAATCCAGCATTATTTCATTTTTTTACAGGTGTCATGTAAAGAAGTAAAAATCTGAAGAGTGGGCAAGAAGTTTGCAATGTCAAAGAGGCAATCCGACGAAAAGCCCTTAAATTTGAAGTCTGCACAAATCAATGCCAAAGTCAGAAAGAAAAGGACATTAGGAGGACCTATATGTATCGTTCATTGTTGCCAGGGTAATCGTGAGAAAGTAACACCTTTGTCAGAAACTAGTTTTCAGACAATACGACTGGCAGTTGAACAACGGCAGACACTAAGTGATGAAAAGTACAGACTAAGTGACATTTGCTCACGTGCCTGGTGTTTATTCTCCCTTCTTGCATGGTTACCACAGATCGTGTTACCAAAAGTTCGCTAACAATTCTTGGATAGCAAAGCGAAAGCAGCCTGAGGATGATGATAATGACCCAAACTCGCTAAGGAAACGTCGTAAACCACAAACAAGTTCAAGCATCTTACTTCCTTGTGATGAGTGTCTTTTTTGTGGAAAAGGACGAAAAAAGAATCAGCGAAGACACGAGAACCTTGTCAAATGTCAGACAAAGTCTGCAAAAGATGCCGTCAAGAAATCAGGACAACAGAGGTAAGACAAACTGTTCTGCAAGATACAGGACTTCGACCTTGTGGCGAGAGAAGCGCATTACCACAATTCTTGTAGACGGGCTTACACCCATGCTTGGGAACGAAACCAAAAAGAGTGCACTGACAAAGACGCTGTGGAAGAGCCCATGATTCTGCATTTCAGTACATTATACAGTATGTTCTGCATTTCAGTACATTATACAGTATGTGCAACTGCACATAATTGAACAATGCAATGTGGAACGCACAACAATGCTGGCTGAGAAGTACCAACAGTTCATGCTAGAAAACCCTCCAGAATTCTACAACAAGAATTATAAAGTCCAGAAACTCAAAGCAAAGCTAGAAAAGCACTTTGGACAAAAGCTTAACTTTTGGCAGCCAAACGGCAGGAGTGAGCTGGTGTATGCATCAGGAATCAAAACTGGCAAGGCAGTAAAATCTGCATTTGAAGCAGCAGCTTCGGAGACAAGACGCCTGGAGGAGGCTGCGATGATAATGCGACGCCTGGTTCAGACTGCCATGCGTGAGTCTGCTCCAATGCCATGGCCTCCATCAGCAAATTTCCTGCTCAGTGACACCATCACTCCACCTCAGATTCTGCAGGAGTTCATTGCATATGTTCTAACTGGAAAGAAGCTGAAAGATGCATCATCACGGAAAGCACGACTGGTCAAATCCATTGCGCAGGACATATCCGTCGCTGCTTCAAATGGAAAGTGGCTGATGCCAAAACACCTGGTTCTATGTATGACGCTGAGGCATCTGACTGGGAAGGCAGACATCATAACCCTGGTCAATCGCTGGGGTAACTGCGCATGCTATGATACCATCCTGCAACTCGAAACTGCAATAATAATCCATGAGGCTACATCACAGGAAGATGAACCTCCTGTTCAGTGTTCTTCGACAGGCCAGAGAACAGGAGAGAGGGCAGTGAAAAGCCAACATGTGGAGCTTGATTCCTGTTTCGTCAAAAGCCATGCAGAGCCTAACCTAGTCGTCACAACATCTGAACCTTCTCCGACTGTGGTCGATGCTGCCAGATCATCGGATTCGCTTTGGATTTGCTGTAGGGCTCTAGCGGTTGAAAAAGAGCAGACAGTCCCATCTTGGGCAGGCTGGGTGTCCCTAACAGGTGGAAATACTGACGACAATGATCAACAGTCAACAGTAGAGTACATGCCTCCTGTGTTTACCCCTATTACTGACAATGACCCTATCCAGCACATCTTGCGACTCAGCATGCAGGTGTCCAAAGAAGTGGGACAGACATTTACTATCATCACCTTTGATCTCGCTGCAGCCAAAAAGGCCTACGCTGTAGCTTGCCAGTTTGGCAACATCATCATCAGGATTGGCGTGTTCCACCTTACCTGTGCATACATGGGTGCTATTGGAAAGAGTGTGAGGGGCAGTGGATTTGAAGAGATCCTGATCGAGTCTGGCATTTGTGCCAGCGGTTCAATCGAGCAAGTGCTCACTGGGAAGCATTATAATCGGGCTCTTAGAGTTCACAGGATTGTTCTCGAAGCACTCGAACGTCTCCTGTTGCGTCAGTTCCAGACCAGACACAGTGGGTGCCTTGATGAAGAAGCCAATGCAGTCAAATGACATCATAAAAACAACAGGATATTTCATTCAGTACTTCCACAATTATATGTGCGCCACAAAGGAGTTAAAAACTACAACCACAATAACAAAGAAAGTTGTTTACAACTTGCAAACATAAGCTTTTGGGCTTTAGGAAGCAGAAAGGTATGATTCACAGAGGGAAAATCGACTTTGTAAAAACCTTTAATTTGTACCCCAGCCATGCTCTTAATGAAAATGATATTATCACAAAACACATACTAACACAAACAACAATCAATTATCTTCCAAAAACTGTAAACTGATTAGAAATATGTTGATAAACATTAACACAATAACTCTCCAAAGAACCATACCGCCCAATAGCCAATATAGGGCCCAAAGAAGGAAAAATGGACCCTTCTGGGCTGTCTGGTACCCAAACCCACCCGTGTACAAAAACCAAACAAGCAGAAATCCAAAGAAGGTATGATAGGGTAACAGAAAAACAGTCTACAAAATTCCCTAGGGGGGGGGGGGGGGTAAGTGTTTCACTTCCTACCTAACGGACTAATGCCACAATAAACTTATTCTGGTTAAAGTTAAATTAAATTTACTCGAATATTAAGCGACTGATGTCTACAATCTTTTCTGTTATTTATGCAGAAATGATTGCAATAAAATATGATGAACTAATAAATTGAATTCGTGTTTCTAATTTAAAGAGAGACCCATATGTCCAAGTGGCCCTTGTATTATTTTGAGTAGTATATATACAAGAAATGACACTGGTAGGCCTACATGTCTGTTAACATTATTTTATTATAGTCTGTCATTTAGAAATAACATCAGTCCTCAGAAGAGTGAACAAAATAAACTAAAAAGCTTGAGTTTAAAAGTGTTCTTTTTACAAAGTCATGTTTTCTTCGACTGCTTTTTGTAAAATTTCAAATGTGCTTTTTTGGCCTCATTTTTCAGCGTTTCTACGGCTTTCCTTTTGCAGATAACTCTGACTTTTAAAAAAAACAGAGAATCGTGCACAAAATGTGGTGAAGACGGTCAAAAATCAAACGGCCGCCTACGCTATAACACAGAGCGAATCACGTAAGAGAGAAGCAATCTGATTGGTGAGATAAATTTAGCTAGCTAATCACAACGCCACTTTGATATGATCGTTAAAATTGACTGTCATGGCGGTCTAGCAGACGAATCCCGCTGATATCGCCTACCGTGATAAGAACGCTTGCAATTCTTTCTTTTCGACACAGATTTTTTTAATACTCCCGGAAATTTTTCAATCACCCGGAAAGCCACCGGGACTCAAAAGATTGATAGAACCCACATCTTTCAGTACTGGCCACTAGTGCTGTATGTAACTGTGCTACAGGCCCTAGCCACTAGTGCTGTATGTAACTGTGCTACAGGCCCTAGCCACTAGTGCTGTATGTAACTGTGCTACAGGCCCTAGCCACTAGTGCTGTATGTAACTGTGCTACAGGCCCTAGCCACTAGTGCTGTATGTAACTGTGCTACAGGCCCTAGCCACTAGTGCTGTATGTAACTGTGCTACAGGCCCTAGCCACTAGTGCTGTATGTAACTGTGCTACAGGCCCTAGCCACTAGTGCTGTATGTAACTGTGCTACAGGCCCTAGCCACTAGTGCTGTATGTAACTGTGCTACAGACCCTAGCCACTAGTGCTGTATGTAACTGTGCTACAGACCCTAGCCACTAGTGCTGTATGTAACTGTGCTACAGGCCCTAGCCACTAGTGCTGTATGTAACTGTGCTACAGGCCCTAGCCACTAGTGCTGTATGTAACTGTGCTACAGGCCCTAGCCACTAGTGCTGTATGTAACTGTGCTACAGGCCCTAGCCACTAGTGCTGTATGTAACTGTGCTACAGGCCCTAGCCACTAGTGCTGTATGTAACTGTGCTACAGGCCCTAGCCACTAGTGCTGTATGTAAC
Source organism: Oncomelania hupensis (assembly GCA_036898135.1). Classification (NCBI taxonomy): domain Eukaryota; kingdom Metazoa; phylum Mollusca; class Gastropoda; order Littorinimorpha; family Pomatiopsidae; genus Oncomelania; species Oncomelania hupensis. Next base: position 71,835,374 of record CM072519.1, read on the forward strand.
TGTGCTACAGGCCCTAGCCACTAGTGCTGTATGTAACTGTGCTACAGGCCCTAGCCACTAGTGCTGTATGTAACTGTGCTACAGGCCCTAGCCACTAGTGCTGTATGTAACTGTGCTACAGGCCCTAGCCACTAGTGCTGTATGTAACTGTGCTACAGGCCCTAGCCACTAGTGCTGTATGTAACTGTGCTACAGGCCCTAGCCACTAGTGCTGTATGTAACTGTGCTACAGGCCCTAGCCACTAGTGCTGTATGTAACTGTGCTACAGGCCCTAGCCACTAGTGCTGTATGTAACTGTGCTACAGGCCCTAGCCACTAGTGCTGTATGTAACTGTGCTACAGGCCCTAGCCACTAGTGCTGTATGTAACTGTGCTACAGACCCTAGCCACTAGTGCTGTATGTAACTGTGCTACAGGCCCTAGCCACTAGTGCTGTATGTAACTGTGCTACAGGCCCTAGCCACTAGTGCTGTATGTAACTGTGCTACAGGCCCTAGCCACTAGTGCTGTATGTAACTGTGCTACAGACCCTAGCCACTAGTGCTGTATGTAACTGTGCTACAGACCCTAGCCACTAGTGCTGTATGTAACTGTGCTACAGGCCCTAGCCACTAGTGCTGTATGTAACTGTGCTACAGGCCCTGGCCACTAGTGCTGTATGTAACTGTGCTACAGACCCTAGCCACTAGTGCTGTATGTAACTGTGCTACAGACCCTAGCCACTAGTGCTGTATGTAACTGTGCTACAGGCCCTAGCCACTAGTGCTGTATGCAGACCTGCCTACCCCCCTCAGAGTAAAAGCGGGAGACATTATATAATAACAATGGGACATGGCATTGGCATATGACCAGGACGTGTTTGTAAACAATAAAGATTGAATAGTATGTATTTCGTGAAATGTCAAAAGCGTGAGTATCCCGCCAAAAGCAGGAGAATAGGCAGGTCTGTGTATGTAACTGTGCTACAGGCCCTAGCCACTAGTGCTGTATGTAACTGTGCTACAGGCCCTAGCCACTAGTGCTGTATGTAACTGTGCTACAGGCCCTACTCTCCACCAAATGTGTAAAAGTTTGTTTTTACCCTACATACCAGTAGAGCCCACTCCTTCAGCTTGTTAGCGATAACTGCGCCCCCTGAGGAATCCAATTGTAGAGAACAGTGGATACACGCAGCACCAGCCAGCAGATGTACAGACCACAGGCGGCTGTGTACAGCTCATGGATACGCGAGTCTCCCATCCATAACCACATCAGCTGACGGCCTATTAACACTGAAATGACATTGAAACATTGTGTACAGCTCATGGATACGTGAGTCTCCCATCCATAACCACATCAGCTGACGGCCTATCAACACTGAAATGACATTGAAACATTGTGTACAGCTCATGGATACGTGAGTCTCCCATCCATAATCACATCAGCTGACGGCCTATCAAAATTGAAATGACATTGAAACATTGTCAATGATACAAAAGATTGTCAACAATTATACAAACAATTGTTAATAATAGTTACAGTTGTGTAGGTCTGTGTTGTCATGGCACACTTCCTATAAAAGTTTATTTACAGAAGTGTAGGTCAGCGTTCTCAATGCACACTTCCTATAAAATCTTATTTAGGTACAGTCATGTAGGTCTGTGTTCTCAATGCACATTTCCTATAAAAGTTTATTTACAGTAGTGTAGGTCTGTGTTCTCAATGCACATTTCCTATAAAAGTTTATTTAGGTACAGTAGTGTAGGTCTGTGTTCTCAATGCACATTTCCTATAAAAGTTTATTTACAGTAGTGTAGGTCTGTGTTCTCAATGCACATCTCCTATAAAAGTTTATTTACAGTAGTGTAGGTCTGTGTTCTCAATGCACACTTCCTATAAAAGTTTATTTAGGTACAGTAGTGTAGGTCTGTGTTCTCAATGCACATTTCCTATAAAAGTTTATTTAGGTACAGTAGTGTAGGTCTGTGTTCTCAATGCACACTTCCTATAAAAGCTTATTTAGGTACAGTAGTGTAGGTCTGTGTTCTCAATGCACACTTCCTATAAAAGCTTATTTAGGTACAGTAGTGTAGGTCTGTGTTCTCAATGCACACTTCCTATAAAAGCTTATTTAGGTACAGTAGTGTAGGTCTGTGTTCTCAATGCACACTTCCTATAAAAGCTTATTTAGGTACAGTAGTGTAGGTCTGTGTTCTCAATGCACACTTCCTATAAAAGCTTATTTAGGTACAGTAGTGTAGGTCTGTGTTCTCAATGCACACTTCCTATAAAAGCTTATTTAGGTACAGTCGTGTAGGTCTGTGTTCTCAATGCACACTTCCTATAAAAGTTTATTTAGGTAAAGTAGTGTAGGTCTGTGTTCTCAATGCACGCTTCCTATAAAAGCTTATTTAGGTAAAGTAGTGTAGGTCTGTGTTCTCAATACACACTTCCTATAAAAGCTTATTTATGTACAGTAGTGTAGGTCTGTGTTCTCAATGCACACTTCCTATAAAAGCTTATTTAGGTACAGTAGTGTAGGTCTGTGTTCTCAATACACTTCCTATAAAAGCTTATTTAGGTACAGTAGTGTAGGTCTGTGTTCTCAATGCACACTTCCTATAAAAGCTTATTTAGGTACAGTAGTGTAGGTCTGTGTTCTCAATGCACACTTCCTATAAAAGCTTTTTTAGGTACAGTAGTGTAGGTCTGTGTTCTCAATGCACACTTCCTATAAAAGCTTATTTAGGTACAGTCGTGTAGGTCTGTTTAGCGGGTAGTGAGTGTAGCACAATACTAAACTGCAGATTTGAATGTGAACTTATTTAGTATAATTTATGCTTACACTTACCTGGTATGACAAGTAACATAAGACTAGCAGCAAATAGTGTGATGCACATGAAGAACAGCAAACACATCACCTGCAAATTAAACATTCATTACTTGAAGCACAACGTATAAGATAACGGCTCACTAATGCTGCAAATCCCTCAAAGTGAATCGGAAGCACACACAAATTTATCAAGAAATAACTGAACCAAGAGAGCAATAGAAGACCAGATGTAATAATTTGTGCAGAGAGGCACCTTTTTTGTGTTTAACTGACATGACCAACTCACCCTGCCGATGAACAATGGCGGTCGCTTGTAAGGTTGGAAGCCGACCGGTCCTCCCCCTTGCAGCATAGCTTGGTGAGCTGCTCCCAACCCCGCCCCCAAACCCACATCCTGAGGAGCCTGAGGGTTGTTGCCACCTCCACCTCCCTCCAAGCCACCCCTCAATCCTGGCTCTTCCATGCGAATCACGTTGTCCTGAAATGAGGCACAGGAAATAACAGCAGTTGTTCTCTATTCACACATTTAACAACAACATGTGTATTCAGAGAGGCCAACAAATGGTAGAGAGAGGTCAACCGAAGTGTAATAATAATAATTAACGTTTGCATGTCACCCTTTCTCACTAGAGCTCATAGCGATTTAGAGAACATATATGGTATATGTGGAGTACAGAAAAGAGCTGGAAAAACATATTCAGGCCTTTGAAATGAAGTGTTACTGCAGAATTCTGCAAATCGCCTGTACGAACACAAGACCAATGGGTATGTAAAAAAAAAAAGATACTAGATACAGGAACCTGGTCACATCACTTACGGGACTTCAGGCACCACTCCTTGCCTTCGTGAAGAGGGGAAAAGTTGGCATGGTTTACTCACATCATGTTAATTTAGTCATGGTTTACTCACATCATGTTAGTTTAGTCATGGTTTACTCACATCATGTTAGTTTAGTCATGGTTTACTCACATCATGTTAGTTTAGTCATGGTTTACTCACATCATGTTAGTTTAGTCATGGTTTACTCACATCATGTTAGTTTAGTCATGGTTTACTCACATCATGTTAGTTTAGTCATGGTTTACTCACATCATGTTAGTTTAGTCATGGTTTACTCACATCATGTTAGTTTAGTCATGGTTTAGTTAGTGTAGAAAGAAATCAACAGATGTGTGCACAAAGGATAACAATTGAGTGCACAGAGGTCAACAGATGTGTATACAGAGGTCAACAGAAATGTAGAGAGAGATCAACAGATGTGTACACAGAGATCAACACATGTGTACACAGAGGTCAACAGATGTGTATACAGAGGTCAACAGAAATGTAGAGATCAACAGATGTGTACACAGAGATCAACACATGTGTACACAGAGGTCAACAGATGTGTAGAGAGAGATCAACAGATGTGTACACAGAGGTCAACATATGTGTACACAGAGGTCAACAGATGTGTACACGGAGATCAACAGATGTATGCACAGAGGTCAACAGATGTGTAGAGAGAGATCAACAGATGTGTACACAGAGGTCAACAGATGTGTACACAGAGATCAACAGATGTGTACACAGAGATCAACAGATGTGTCAAGAGAGGTCAACAGATGTGTAGAGAGGTCAACAAATGTGTAGAGATAGATCAACAGATCTGTAAAGAGAGGTCAACAGATGCACAGAGAGGTCAGCACAAGTATATAGAGAGGTCAACAGTTGCACAGAGAGGTCAACACAAGTATATAGAGGGCAACAGTTGCACAGAGAGGTCAACACAAATATATAAAGAGGTCAACAGTTGCATAGAGAGGTCAACACAATTATATAAAGAGGTCAACAGATGCACAGAGAGGTCAACACAAGTATATAGAGAGGTCAACAGTTGCATAGAGAGGTCAACACAAGTATATAGAGAGGTCAACAGATGCACAGAGAGGTCAACACAAGTGTATAGAGAGGTCAACAGATGCACAGAGAGGTCAACAGATGCACAGAGAGGTCAACACAAGTATATAGAGAGGTCAACAGTTGCACAGAGAGGTCAACTCAAGTATAGAGAGAAGTCAACACAAGTATAGAGAGAGGTCAACACAAGTATAGGAAGGTCAACACAAGTATATAGAGAGGTCAACAGATGCACAGAGGTCAACACAAGTATAGAGAGTTTAACACAAGTATAGAGAGGTCAACACAAGTATAGAGAGGGGTCAACGTCAACAGGAGGTCAACACATGTGTACACAGAGATGTCAACAAAAGTGCACAGAGATGTGTAGAGAGATGTAAACAGATTTGTAGACAGATGTCAAGAGATGTGTAGACAGATGTCAAGAGATGTGTAGAGAGATGACAAGAGATATGTAGAAAGAGGTCAACAGATGTGTAGAGACAGGTCAACAGATTACATTACATGATTATTGCTTTAGGTCCAGCGGACTCTTCCGAGCCAAATCAGGACCGGAGGTCAACAGATGTGTAGAGAGATGTCAACAGATGTGTAGAGATGTCAACAGATGTGTAGAGAGGTCAACAGATGTGTAGAGAGGTCAACAGATGTGTAGAGAGAGGTCAACAGATGTGTAGAGAGAGGTCAACAGATGTGTAGAGAGAGGTCAACAGATGTGTGGAGAGGTCAACAGATGTGTAGAGAGAGGTCAACAGATGTGTGGAGAGAGGTCAACAGATGTGTAAAGAGAGGTCAACAGATGTGTAGACAGATGTAAACAGATGTGTACAAAGAGCTCAACAGAGGTGTAGAGAGAAGTCAAGAGAGGTGTAGAGAGAAGTCAACAGAGGTGTAGAGAGAAGTCAACAGAGGTGTAGAGAGAAGTCAACAGAGGTGTAGAGAGAAGTCAACAGAGGTGTAGAGAGAAGTCAACAGAGGTGTAGAGAGAAGTCAACAGAGGTGTAGAGAGAAGGTGTAGAGAGAAGTCAACAGAGGTGTAGAGATAAGTCAACAGAGGTGTAGAGAGAAGTCAACAGAGGTGTAGAGATAAGTCAACAGAGGTGTAGAGAGAAGTCAACAGAGGTGTAGAGAGAAGTCAACAGAGGTGTAGAGAGAAGGTGTAGAGATAAGTCAACAGAGGTGTAGAGAGAAGTCAACAGAGGTGTAGAGAGAAGTCAACAGAGGTGTAGAGATAAGTCAACAGAGGTGTAGAGAGAAGTCAACAGAGGTGTAGAAAGAAGTTAACAGAGGTGTAGAGAGAAGTCAACAGAGGTGTAGAGAGAAGTCAACAGAGGTGTAGAGAGAGGTCAACAGAGGTGTAGAGAGAGGTCAACAGATGTGTAGAGAGAAGTCAACAGATGTGTAGAGAGAGGTCAACAGAGGTGTAGAGAGAAGTCAACAGAGGTGTAGAGAGAGGTCAACAGAGGTGTAGAGAGAGGTCAACAGATGTGTAGAGAGAAGTCAACAGAGGTATAGAGAGAGGTCAACAGATGTGTGGAGAGAGGTCAACAGAGGTGTAGAGAGAGGTCAACAGAGGTGTAGAGAGAGGTCAACACAGGTGTAGAGAGAGGTCAACAGATGTGTAGAGAGAGGTCAACAGAAGAGAGGTCAACAGAGGTGTAGAGAGAGGTCAACAGAGGTGTAGAGAGAGGTCAACAGAGGTGTAGAGAGAGGTCAACAGAGGTGTAGAGAGAGGTCAACAGAGGTGTAGAGAGAGGTCAACAGAGGTGTAGAGAGAGGTCAACAGAGGTGTAGAGAGAGGTCAACAGAGGTGTAGAGAGAGGTCAACAGAGGTGTAGAGAGAGGTTATCACATATAGCAGAGTAAGAGTGGACTACAGGATCCTAACACAAGTGACAAGTAAAAAGTTGTAAAAACAGTTTGTGGTGCCAAAAGATCTCTGGTTAAACAATGCTTTCAGATGTTTCTGGCTGAAGGCCTTCTAGAGGGAGCGATGAAGGATAGATGTAAATGTAGGAAGTAAAAATAATAGATAGATAAATAGACATTCAGTGCTTATAGGGTCCAGCCGACTGCCAAGAGCCGAATCAGGACCACACAAAATTAAGTAAAATCAGACTAAACTGTTAACATTTAAATATAATAAAAGATGTAAATAAAATCAGTCTAATAAAATCCAACCAAGAATACAAAACAAGATAACATTACTAAAATGCGATAAAACAAACCAACATCATGTAAAAACTGAAACAGGTGTTGACTATTGCATACTTTAAAAATCTCATTAAAAGGTATTGAACCAAAATATCTTTCTCTTTCATCAACCAGATCAGCACATTCAGACATAAAATGGCGAATAGAAAATGATTTGTCACATGCAAAGCACCATGGTGGTTCTTCTCCTTTTAAAAGGAAACAATGGGTGACAACAAATCTGGAAGAATGTGAAATAATTTGTTATTGATTGGATTAGACCATTCAGTCTGCCACAGCCATTTACAATAAGATCCAGTCATACAACGCAGTTCAGAGTATGGAACAAACTGAAAAATCTCTGAAGGGAAATCTAGATGCAGAGCTTCTTTAGCCGCTTTGTCCAATGTAATATTGCCGCAGATGCACATGTGACTAGGTACCCAAATAAAAACTATCTTTTTAAATTCAGAAACAAGTTGTGTGTGGAGGTCATGGATCTCTGCCAGAAAAGGGTGCGATATCTTTCTCATGGAAAGAGCCTGAAGTGCTGACAGTGAATCAGACATGATTAAAAATGAGGTTCTTTTGGATTGATAAGCCTGTTTTAGAGCTAGATGAATTGCTTAAGCTCAGCTGTATAAATAGAACAAAAATCAGGAAGACGCTGTTGCAAAGGCTGGTCTAGGTGTCTCCCAGATACCGACACAGCAGCAACTGAGTCTCCTTTCTTCGACCTGTCTGTAAAAAGTTTTTCATATCCTTTATACAATGAACATTGTTCGAGATAAAGTTGCTTATAAACAGTTTTGAAGGAATGATGTAAGAGTAAAGTTGATAATGGGGTTGATGAGGTTCCAAGGTGGAAGTACAGTTAGCAATTGATCATCATTAACAGAGTCAACATCTATGCCTGCAGTGTCAAAGTGAGAACGTATTCTGATACCAAAAGGATGAACTTCTGTCGGTTTGTTGGAGTATTTAAGTGTAAATAAAGGATTTAGAACACAATCATAAGCGGGATTTTCAGGGATTGCTTTCAGTTTGAGAAAATAATTCATGGCGAGCTGAAGCCTGCGGATCTCCAAGGGAGGTTCGCCAGCCTCAGTGTAGAGACTTTCCTTCGGTGAAGTGCGAAACGCCCCCAGACATATCAGAAGACCTTGATGATGGATTGGATCCAAAGCTTATAAATAGGCTTTCCTAGTGGAACCATATACGATGCTACCATAATCCAATTTAGAGCGTACCAGAGAACGATAGAGGAGGAGCAAAGTTTGCTTGTCTGCTCCCCAGTATGTGTGGCTGATAACTTTCAAAACGTGCTAACCTTCCTAAAAATAAAAATTTGTGCAAAAAAAAAAGAGGTGGGTGAGAGGTTTTTTTTTTTTTTAAAAAGAAAAAAAGAAATGAGAAAATGGGTAATTACAAAAAACGAATTACTAAAATAGACAGTGGCATGTAAAAGAAAAAAAACACTGGTTACAGTAGTGATGTAAAATGCTTGAATCCAATATATAAATGCTTTCGAAATTTTGTTTCTTAACAGCAAAAATAGGACATAAATATATCAAATTGTGATGGCCAAAACGTGCAAATGTGCTCAGATTGTGAACAAGAACTAAATCATCAGACAGCATGACAACAGTCATTAAACATTATATTGCTGGCTGCCATAACTCACAACTTACAGGATTTGTACCTTACAGCGGTATTACAAGGAAGGTCTGACATACATTCCACTGTGAAAATGCACAGCACACGCACACATATACAGGATAAATAAATCAGTTTGTCACTCACACCCTCCTCCAGCCTAACGTCACCAATGAGATAGGAGCGAAGGTCCAAAAGCCATGCCACAGCGGCAGTCCATGCGGCCACCAGCCGTTTGAGCCACTGACGTGTGTGGCCCTGTTCGAGCAGAGCTGGTAGCACCACCTGCAGCAGCAGCAGCTCCAGAGACAGTTCACTGACTGGCGCGTCACTGCACAGACAACAGGTACCCCTAAGATATTGACTCTTTTAAGATACATACTTAGGAGAGACCTATGGTCATATCTTTAATAACAATTCCTATCCATGTTCATTGATCAATGGCAGCAAACTATGTATCATTTGGAGGGTTTGACTTTCAGGAATAAATCACTTCAGTCTTGTAATATTTTCACCTCAAATGGCAACGGGGGAAAGTGAGAGGGAAAGAATGAAACTTTGTAAGCATTTCTGCAAATATTGTTCTGGATTGTGATTGCCTACATTTCACATTCATTTTGTTTGTTTTTCCCTTCTCACAAGAACAATAGCTCACTGTAGGACATGTCACTGCTTTTCGTCTTCAAAACACTTTGAACACTAATCTTCAGCATGCTGACTTTTCTGCACGCTTCTTTCCCCTGCCACTGGCTTTCTTCTAATGACATATATATTTAGCCTGACTTACTTCCCTTGAGACACTACTGCTCAGCCAATTAAAGTCCTCTCATCATGAAATTTTGTGTGTGGGTTGAACAATGTTTTGTGTTTTATTTCCTATAATTATATGTGTGTGTGTTTTGAACAATGTTTTGTGTATTATTTCCTATAATTATATTTGTATGAGTATTGAACAATGTTTTGTGTATTATTTCCTATAATTATATTTGCTAATGTCAAATGTCAGACAATGGGTCCTGACAGGAAGTCCTCTCCAGGATCGCACAAACAACTGCTGCCCTGACGAGGTTGAAGCCAATTTGGAAAGACAGGACCATCAGCTTACAGGTAAGACTGCTGTGCTCCCTTGTCATCTCCATCTTCCTATACGCTTGCGAAACATGGACCCTCACAGCAGATCTACAACGAAGAATACAAAGCATGGAGATGAGGTGCTACAGAAGACTTCTGGGCATTTCCTATACCCAGCACAACACCAATGACGAAGTCCAACAGACCATCACACAAGCCATTGGACAACAAAATGACCTGCTCACCGTGGTGAAAAAACGGAAACTCTGATGGTATGACCACGTCACCAGATCATCCCACAAGGCACAGTGCAAAGATGTAGAAGAAGAGGAAGACCGAAAAAGAGGTGGAAGGACAACATTCGAGAATTGACTGGTTTGACACTGAGCAAAACCATCAGGGTTGCTGAGGACAGGGAAAGATGGAGTACGCTGGCTAAAAGATCATCTGTGGTGCCCCTACGACCTCTGAGTTACGGGATAGGATAGAATAGGATAAGATAGAATAGGATAGGACAGTCAAATGGATTTTTTTGGAGAAAAATAAAACGATGAAAAAAAATCTTTTAGCCACTGGTGGTTGCACGCATCTGTGTACATCTTTATCATCGGAAGAAACAGAAGGAACATCACTCACTTCAACATCATTTAACTCCACACTCTTCTTCAGAGTCTGGAGCCATAATGATTTCAGGAATAACATCTTTGTTCACCATTTTGCAAATTCCGATTGCAAACATCTAAGAATTTAAAAAAATGTCTCAGCAAAAAGTAAGCCCAAAACTCTAATACATACACTAAAACAAATCGGCCGCCATTTGCAAAATAGAAGTGAAGTAGTGAAGATGCCCATATGTGCATAACTATGGTTGCGAAGGGAAAGTTTATTGTAGGTACCCGATGGTGAGTTATATCGTCGGCAATGAATGAGGATGGAGAAGGTTTGACAAAATATATTGCCGGGAGCATGCTAAAAGTTAACATCAGTCAGACTCCTGTGAGAAACACCTGTGGTCAGTAACAAGAATGGATCCAAAGTCTCCAACATTCAGTCAGACTCCTGTGAGAAACACCTGTGGTCAGTAACAAGCCTGGAACCAAAGTCTCCACCATGATTCAGACTCTTGTGAGAAACACCTGTGGTCAGTAACAAGCCTGGAACCAAAGTCTCCACCATTCAAACTCTTGTGAGAAACACCTGTGGTCAGTAACAAGCCTGGAACCAAGGTCTCCACCATTCAGACTCTTGTGAGAAACACCTGTGGTCAGTAATAAGCCTGGAACCAAGGTCTCCACCATTCAGACTCTTGTGAGAAACACCTGTGGTCAGTAACAAGCCTGGAACCAAAGTCTCCATCATTCAGACATTTGTGAGAAACACCTGTGGTCAGTAACAAGCCTGGAACCAAAGTCTTCACCATTCAGACTCTTGTGAAAAACACCTGTGGTCAGTAACAAGCCTGAAACCAAGGTCTCCACCATTCAAACTCTTGTGAGAAACACCTGTGGTCAGTAACAAGCCTGGAACCAAAGTCTCCACCATTCAGTCAGACTCCTGTGAGAAACACCTGTGGTCAGTAACAAGCCTGGAACAAAAGTCTCCACCATTCAGACTCTTGTGAGAAACACCTGTGGTCAGTAACAAGCCTGGAACCAAGGTCTCCACCATTCAGACTCTTGTGAGAAACACCTGTGGTCAGTAACAAGCCTGGAACCAAGGTCTCCACCATTCAGACTCTTGTGAGAAACACCTGTGGTCAGTAACAAGCCTGGAACCAAAGTCTCCACCATTCAGACTTTTGTGAAAAACACCTGTGGTCAGTAACAAGCCTTGAACCAAGGTCTCCACCATTCAGACTCTTGTGAGAAACACCTGTGGTCAGTAACAAGCCTTGAACCAAGGTCTCCACCATTCAGACTCTTGTGAGAAACACCTGTGGTCAGTAACAAGCCTGGAACCAAAGTCTCCACCATTCAGACTCTTGTGAGAAACACCTCAAAATCTCCACCATTCAGTCAGACTCCTGTGAGAAACGCCTGTGGTCAGTAACAAGCCTGGAACCAAAGTCTCCATCATTCAGACTCTTGTGAGAAACACCTGTGGTCAGTAACAAGCCTGGAACCAAAGTCTCCACCATTCAGACTCTTGTGAAAAACACCTGTGGTCAGTAACAAGCCTGGAACCAAGGTCTCCACCATTCAGACTCTTGTGAGAAACACCGGTGGTCAGTAACAAGCCTGGAACCAAAGTATCCACCATTCAGACTCTTGTGAAAAACACCTGTGGTCAGTAACAAGCCTGGAACCAAGGTCTCCACCATTCAGACTCTTGTGAGAAACACCGGTGGTCAGTAACAAGCCTGGAACCAAGGTCTCCACCATTCAGACTCTTGTGAGAAACACCTGTGGTCAGTAACAAGCCTGGAACCAAGGTCTCCACCATTCAATCTTCTCACTGAGCCACTGCAGCCCCAAGGGAAAGAAATGAGATGCAGACAGAGACAGTGGGGGAGGGGATTGGATATGGGGAGGGAAATGGGAATAAAACTTACCTGGACAACATGACATGATAGGGCAGGAAGCCAGTGAAGATTTTGCGAATAACCCTCACTGGTAGCCACAGCATCAGGAGAACCGTACTGCCAAATATGATCTGCAAACATCAACATGTTGACTCTTACAGATTAAAATACTATTGCAAACATCAATATGTTGACTCTCCTTACAGACAAAACACTATTGCAAACATCAACATGTTGACTCTATTTACATACAGCATACTGCAAACATAAACATGTTGACTCTCCTTACATACAAAATACTGCAAACATCAACATGTTGACTCTCCTTACAGACAAAATACTATTGCAAACATCAACATGTTGACTCTTACAGATTAAAATACTATTGCAAACATCAATATGTTGACTCTCCTTACAGACAAAACACTATTGCAAACATCAACATGTTGACTCTCTTTACATACAGCATACTGCAAACATCAACATGTTGACTCTCTTTACATACAGAATACTGCAAACATCAACATGTTGACTCTCCTTACATACAGAATACTGCAAACATCAACATGTTGACTCTCCTTACATACAGAATACTGCAAACATCAACATGTTGACTCTCTTTACATACAGAATACTGCAAACATCAACATGTTGACTCTCCTTACATACAGAATACTGCAAACATCAACATGTTGACTCTCTTTACATACAGAATACTGCAAACATCAACACGTTGACTCTCCTTACAGACAAAATACTAGTGCAAACATCAACATGTTGGCTCTTAAGGCGGCGATACACGGTAAGACTAGATCATATGATACCCGCATATGACTACGGAAATTCCCGGATCGGTAGGAATTGTCCTCAAGTCTTATCGATAGAGCATGTTCTATTTTTTCACGGCGCGATACGACAGTGGAGGTCAGACAGCCAATCAAAACAGCTATTTGATTGAACTCCGAGGTGAAGGTCAAACCGCGACCTACAAACTGAAAAAATGGCAGACCTGTCGAAGCACCAAACAGGAATTTTGATTGAGTTGTACCATGAACATAGCTGCTTATGGGACACATCATTGCAGGTCTACAAAGACCAAGGGACCAGAAACCGCGCACTTTCATCAATACAGGCGCGGTTTCATGAAGCCTGCTAAATATTTTGCTGGATCGTAAGTGCAGCCGACAGTGTGATTTTTGTTGTCGTGTGACTCATGTCAATGAACGATATGAAAATAAAGAATCATATATTTGTGCAATGCATATTAATATTACTTTTAAAAAAATGTAATGACATTTTGAAAAACAAGCGTCATCAATTTATCACGCGCTAACAACAATTGCTTTTGCAACTATTTAGATCTAGTTAGCCGTAGACTACGAGATGCCTTTACCGACAGGCTTATGACTCATACATACCGTGTATCAGCAAAGACATCAGATCTGCAGCGGCATATGCGGGTATCATAAGATCTAGTCTTACCGTGTATCGCTAGCTTTTACAGACAAAATACTGCAAACATCAACATGTTGATTCTCCTTACAGACAAAATACTGCAAACATCAACATGTTGACTCTTACAGACAAAATACTACTGCAAACATCAACATGTTGGCTCTTACAAAGTTACAGACTAATTACTAGTGCAAACATCAACATGTTGACTCTCCTTACAGACAAAAAAATACTGCAAATGTACTCTAGAAAATAGGAGACAACCTAGGAAGTCCACTGCATTACACAAACATCAACAAGTTGACTCTTACAATCAAATTACTACTGCAAATATCAATATGTTGACTCTCCTTACATACAGAATACTGCAAACATCAACATGTTGACTCTTACAGACAAAATACTACTGCAAAGGCATGCTCGATTATTATACAAACTGAAATTTATCAATTGGTTTATCTGGCCGTATGTATAATTATATTGGCACGTTTTTAAAAGATAGAAATATAAAGGTAAAAGTAGGGAATTCATATTCGTCAAGCTATAAGACTAATATGGGAATTCCACAGGGCTCTATAATTTCTCTGCTTTTATTTAATATATTAATTTATGATTTACCAGGAATATTAAGCAATAAAGTGTCACTTGCTCAATATGCAGATGACTTAGCAATATGGATGAATGTAAATTTAAAAAGGAAAACATCTTTGTATGAAATAAAATATATAACTAAATTATATCAACAAGAAATAAATAATATCAGTCATTATATGAATCAAAATGGTCTTGAGCTGTCTAAAGAAAAAACAAACTTGGTACTATTTAATCATGGTCAGGAACCAAGACAATTTCCAAAATAAGAAATAAAAAATGAAGAACAAGTATGTGAAAGAGGTTAAATTTTTAGGCATATATTTAACATGCAAACTAACATGGAAAAGACATATAGAATATTTAATACAAAAAGCTATCAAAAGTTATAATTTAATGAAAATTATTAACAGACAAAAATGGGGACAAGATATAAAAACATTGATTCATTTAGCTTCTGCTTTAGTGAGATCCAAATTATCATACGGACAGGAAGCGTACTTTTCAGCCCCAAAATGCTATCTTAAAAAATTAATAAGTTTAGACAGTAAAGCAATAAAATTAGCGCTAGGGGTCCCAATTCATACAAAAACTATAGAGGCATATAAACTTGCAGGTGTTATTCCCCTTGATGAATGGAGAAAGTTAGCATGTGCCAAATACATACTAAGAGCAAGTGCAGTTAACAACAGTACTATCGAAGAACTGTTTATCCGATCCGATACAGCTTTTCCCAAATATGCCCAAAAGGTGCACTCATTTCAAACAATAGGTACCTTTACAAAAGATCTTATTCAAGCAGAATTAATGCATATTGAAAATTTAAAAAAAAAAAAACTTCACTAATGTGAAGTTTTATAAAATTACTTCCTCTAACTTCACATTATAATTTCCCTTAGCCTGTGACGTAGCGTATTGTAATGGAGCCACAAGCGATTCTTCGTGTAGTTTTTCTAGTAGTAATATTAGCGCCGAAGAAGATGGTAATGATTACGGAATTATATAATATCAGTTTGAACCAGAAGCTTCTGGAAATGACAGTTCAACTTCCAGCGAAAATGACAACAGTCTACATCTGAATCATCTTTTTTCTACAGATTGGTAAGTGTGAAGTCGAATGAAAAAACTCTAA
This sequence comes from Oncomelania hupensis, assembly GCA_036898135.1. Taxonomy (NCBI): domain Eukaryota; kingdom Metazoa; phylum Mollusca; class Gastropoda; order Littorinimorpha; family Pomatiopsidae; genus Oncomelania; species Oncomelania hupensis. The sequence goes on from CM072519.1 coordinate 71,850,705, forward strand.
AACTAAGTTTTAGGCTATTTACTAATTAAACATTCTAATACTTTGGGCCTATTTGAGAATTGAGTAGCCTAAATCAGGCATATTTTTTTTATAAATGAACAGTTATAATATTACTAGCCATATTACTTACGTCCTTGCTTATTAGTAGGCCTATAACATATTACTTGACAAGTGTGTGTAGTATTATACTTAGAGAGTTATTCAGTTAGTCATAGTGAATAAGTGATGTTTAACGTTTAGGCCTACTAGTAGTGTTTCTTTTGTTCTTTCTCTTCCTCTCAAATGTGCATATCGTGATAATACTGATGATACTCTCAAATCTACTTTGTCTACACTCTAGTAAAAAATATATATATATATATAAAAATGTGTTGGGCTATAATTAGTATAGTTCAGTAATTAAGCTCACATGATACTCAAAATAAAATGCCATACTTTATATTTATAATGCACTCAGCAACCGCACAATACACGCCCAGCGAAGTTGGATTGATTCGTTGACGTTTAGGCTGTGGAACATTACTGTTTACATCTTCGCTAGTAGCCATGATATTGAAGCGCAGTACGGTACTCGACGTCACATCCAGAAATAGGCATTTACCAGCTAATGGCAGGTGTGAAAATCTTTGTAAATTAAGATTTAATTAAATTAAAAATCGTACGGGTATTTAACAAAAACAAAATAACTACTGTTTGATTATGTGACTCAAACATGTTTATTTAACCAAATATCGCCGATATCTAGGGTAGGCCTTTAAAAGACAAAATACTATTGCAAACATCAACATGTTCATCTCAAATAATTCAGTTATAATACTGCTTCAAAAGTTCTGTAAAACACTATAAACATTGCAAACAAAACTAAAAGGCAACTGTACAAAAATGATATTAATGATGCTGTTATTCCTGAGTGTTCTCTACTGCAAGACTTCTTTCTCTGTGTATGAAACAAACCCCTTACCTCTCTTTCTTTGACCACTGCATCACTTTACAACACCAATCTCCCTTTCTTTGACCACTGCATCCCTTTACAACACCAATCTCCCTTTCTTTGACCACTGCATCACTTTACAACACCAATCTCCCTTTCTTTGACCACTGCATCACTTTACAACACTAATCTCCCTTTCTTTGACCACTGCATCACTTTACAACACTTATCTCCCTTTCTTTGACCACTGCACCCCTTTACAACACCAATCTCCCTTTCTTTGACCACTGCATCACTTTACAACACCAATCTCCATTTCTTTGACCACTGCATCACTTTACAACACCAATCTCCCTTTCTTTGACCACTGCATCACTTTACAACACCAATCTCCCTTTCTTTGACCACTGCACCACTTTACAACACTAATCTCCCTTTCTTTGACCACTGCATCACTTTACAACACTTATCTCCCTTTCTTTGACCACTGCACCCCTTTACAACACCAATCTCCCTTTCTTTGACCACTGCATCACTTTACAACACCAATCTCCCTTTCTTTGACCACTGCATCACTTTACAACACTTATCTCCATTTCTTTGACCACTGCATCACTTTACAACAACAATCTCCCTTTCTTTGACCACTGTATCACTTTACAACACTTATCTCCCTTTCTTTGACCACTGTATCACTTTACAACACTAATCTCCATTTCTTTGACCACTGCATCACTTTACAACAACAATCTCCATTTCTTTGACCACTGCATCACTTTACAACACTTATCTCCCTTTCTTTGACCACTGTATCACTTTACAACACTTATCTCCATTTCTTTGACCACTGCATCACTTTACAACACCAATCTCCCTTTCTTTGACCACTGCACCCCTTTACAACACTAATCTCCCTTTCTTTGACCACTGCATCACTTTACAACACTTATCTCCATTTCTTTGACCACTGCATCACTTTACAACACCAATCTCCCTTTCTTTGACCACTGCACCCCTTTACAACACTAATCTCCCTTTCTTTGACCACTGCATCACTTTACAACACTTATCTCCATTTCTTTGACCACTGTATCACTTTACAACACTAATCTCCCTTTCTTTGACCACTGTATCACTTTACAACACTTATCTCCATTTTTTTGACCACTGTATCACTTTACAACACTAATCTCCATTTCTTTAATCACTGCATCACTTTACAACACTAATCTCCATTTCTTTGACCACTGTATCCACTGTATCACTTTACAACACTAATCTCCACAGGCATGCCTACCCTCAATTTGAAATTTCCGTATTAGCTTTTTCAAATTTCAGTATTACTATTACGACTTCCGTATTTACTTTTACTACCTGTTTTTGCAATCATCCTTTTAGATATTATGCGAAAAATCCAGTGATAGATTGATTTTCTGCCACAATTTTCCTTTTCTTCTCCAAAGCCTCGTAATTCTTGATATGCTGTGGGCCTTCCGCGTGCCGCTTGATGTCATTCATATCACCGGCGGAGATGCCAAACTGGTTGGCACAATCGTACTTCTGAGTCAGTGCTGCCGCCAATAACCAAAGGACACTTTTCCCAATACGAGGCAAGAAATGTCTGCCCCTTGCGCGGTTTCTTTGAAGATTCAGATTCACAACCATTTGCTTAGCCATTCGTTTAGTAACCATTCGTTTGGACACAATGTTTTGAATTCTGTCTCACGTGCACCGATCTTTACTGCGAATGTGTAAAAACTGGTTCGGCAAACTTCGGTTGCTCTACTGGAAACTTCGATGCCACGTGTCTCTACTGCGACTGCGCATTGCTGCATTTAACCGGGTTCGGCCATCATTGGAAAAAGGTCACGCGGTGCACTACCACAGGCCAAGGGAGTTCGATAATTTTTTTAAACGTTGTTTTTATGTATTTCCAGACCGTGAAACAAGTATCCGTATTTTCCGTAGCACTTGCCGAGATTTTCACATTTCCAGAAAAAATACGGAAATTCCGTACGGGTAGGCATGCCTGTCTCCATTTCTTTGATCACTGCATCACTTCACATCACTGATCTCCCTTCATCTGATCACTGCACACTTTTATAACACTTGTCTCCCTTTCTTTGACCACTGCATAAATTCACATTACTTATCTCCCTTCATCTGATCACTGCACACTTTATAACAACACATAAATCATTATGCTTGATCACAAAAAAAATAAAAATAGATGACACAATTAAAAGAATCAACAAGAATCTTTGTTACTTACCACTGATGCCACAAATCTTCTTATATGCCTGTGCACTGGCAAGTGGATCATCTGCAAAAAAGGCTATAACTATAGCAGTTAGACACTATACCCTTTAACTATAGCACTTCTATATTATTTATACTACACCGCTTTAATATTTTACCCTATCACTATAGCAGTTAGACATCATCTATATATATAAATTGCTTAGCCGGAAGTCCTTCTTCGCCGCTACAGTAAAGTTTGTCCGGTATGGACGCTGATCTGGGCAGGTGCTGGGCGCTGCGGATCGGCCTGCTGTGCGCTCAAAACCCGCGAAATCGTTATAGCCGACATTTCCTTACCGAGCGTTTAACTTAATCTAGACTTAGCTGTAGGCGCTTACATGAATACAGAAAACTTGTAACTATAAAATAAAATGAGGAAAACTCATTAACAGTAACCTTATATATAAAGACTAATGACTCTAAACACACACACACAGGCGCGCGAACTACGACTTTGTAGATCTGTTTTATCGATTTGAATTAATGGAAGGAAAATAATGATTTTTAAGAAAGGATTTAAACGACTGAATTGAAGATGAATTTCTGAGAAAAACAGTTTGTTCCAAATATTAGGGCCCTGATACGAGACCTGTTGGTTCGGGCACTGATTAGAATAGACCCAACATTTCCCGATGTGTCGTAAGAGGCGACTAACAAGGGTGATGTCAGCACGGCATCACTGGGCAAAAGTCTTCTACACAGAAGTCACAAGCCAGGACGGAGGAACCTCATGTTACTATAGGTTCAATGACCACAAGCTCAGGGCCAAGGCGAGCCACACTGTATTTGTGGAAATCAGCTGCGGCCAACAGCCTGGAGAGGATTGGGCCCTGCCAGGTCTTTCTTGCCCAAGACACACTGCATGATGAATAAAACCATTTACTCCATACTGGATCGGTTGTCGCCCGGATCAACAAGGACCGCGCCTTCCGTTGCCCACCAGGACGGAGGCGAGAAAGAACACCTCACAGGGAGCTGATGCCTACCGAAAATCAACAATGAAATCCGAAAAGGCATGCAAACAGCAAAAGAGAACTGGATAGAAGATCAATGCCAGGAAATAGAAAACAGTCTGAACAAGAACAACAGCAAGAAGGCTTACCAGACTGTGAAGCGGCTGACAAGTGTTAAACAGCCCAAGGTCTCCACAATCCAAAGCAAGTCTGGCATATGCCTTACAGAAGAACAAGAAGTCTTGGACAGATGGACAGAGTACTGCTCTGACCTTTACAACTACAAACCAAACGGAGACCCATCAGTTCTAGCATGTCCAGAGAACAGAGGAGTAGAAGAAATCCTCCCAATTCTCAGAGAAGAAGTTGAGGCAGCAGGGTTCATACTCAAATTGTTATAAAAAATTCAAGGAGTTTTCAAGGAGATTTCAAGGAGTTTTTCCAAAAATTCAAGGAGTTTTTAAAAATTATAAACGCTCATAAGAATTGACAAGTAGTCAAAATAAAGGATAAAATCTCTTACCCAGTGACATCCATAAATTTTTTGCAGTCATGAATCTGATGGTGATACTGATGTTGATATTAATTATGAAATCTACACACATAAATATTGCATGTCGATGAAGTTGCAGTTATAATGATGATGCAGATCACAGAGTCTATACCCATTTAAACAATAATTGTGAAGCCTGTTGTCCTTAGAAAGAGGTACCACCACCGGCCAATATATAATACACTTTATACAGATGAATGAGTTTTCAGTTATTTCAGTTATTTCAGTTTTTCCATCTCTTCATCAATCTGACGGTAAATCTTCTCCAACTGGATCTTTATTTCCTTGGATTTGCTCCTCAGCGCATTTGACTGAGTCAAGAGTCTCAGCGCACCCTTCCTCTTCTGCTTGTTCAGCAAGCTTGTCTGCCTCTTGAGTCAGGTGCTGAGCATCCTCCTCCATTCTTCCTTTTTTTCTCTCTTAAATCAGCAACAGAGTCTTCTTGTGCCTTCCTCTTCTTTGCAGCTTGTGCCTGTTCCTGGTCTTTCTTTTGTTGATCAAGGTAGTCGTGGTACATTCTCCTTGCAGAAGATGCTGATAATAGCAGCTCCTTGGTGATGTCCACCTTGTCGATTCCAGCAATCTTCTTGATACCGTTCAGCACTTGTCGGCGAGCAACCAAGGACTGCTGGAAGAAATGTTCAGTGCTGGTCTCTTTGTTGATTGAGAATCCTCTCTCCACTTTTGCTTGCCCATGGGACAAAAGTAACAGCTGCCTCACAACAGCCCAAAGATCTTGAGGGCCCGATCTTGATAGTCCTTTGTTGCTTTCATGTGTGTGCTGAACAGCTGGTCCAACACATCACTTTCACGTCGATAATTTTCTGGCAGACGCGGCAGAAACATGCACGCTTGTTCCCTTTCTTTTCAAGCAGCCACCCTGCATATTCAGATTTTGATAACCACAAAAGATTCAACACACAATCGCCTCCAGGCATTTTTATCCCTTCAGTAAGCAAATATGCGCGGTGTCGCTGTCCTTTTCGCTGTGTACACCGAGCGAAAGAGCGGAAGAACAAAGAATATGTACCGAGAACGCGCATGCGCGACAGCACGGAAATGAACAATTTCCAGTGGAGGTTACTTCCCTTATCATTGATTGATTGATTTATTATTGCTTTAGGTCCAGCGGACTCTTCCGAGCCAAATCAGGACCGTCCCTTATCATTAGCAGACGACAAAAGTTATGATCGTCGAACAACACAAATAATATTATAATTTTTGTTTTATTAAGTTTTATTTTTCAATGGCTTTTTTGAAAACTTGACAATAAAATCTATAGGTCAAGCAATGGATAGATGCACTGGTTGAAATTTCAAGGAGTTTTCAAGGAGTTGAGGCAATTTGGCTATTTTCAAGGAGATTCAAGGGCCCTTGAACTAGACAAGACATGGAAAATTCAAGGAGGTTCAAGGAGCGTATGAACCCTGAGCAGTGCAATCGCTGAAAAGGGGAAGTCAGCGAGAGTGGACAACATACCCACAGAACTGCTTCAAGCAGGAGGAGAAACGATGATCGACGCACTCACCATTATCTGTAACAAGATCTGGCAGTGGGGAGTGGCCTACACAATGGACCCAGTCGCTTGTTATCACTCTTCCCAAAAAAGGTAACCTTCAGGAATATGAAAATTACTGCACCATCAGCCTCATCAGCCATCCCAGCAAGGTCCTCCTGAAAATAATACTCAACAGGTTGAAACCCCAAGCTGAACAAATCATAGCTGAAGAGCAAGCAGGAATCAGGGCAGGGTGAAGTACCACTGAACAGATTTTCAACCTCAGAATAATCTGCAAGAAGTACCTACAGCACCAACAACATCTATATTATGTGTTCGTAGACTTCAAAAAGACGTTTGACCGAGTCTGGCATGCAGCTCTATGGGCAACAATGAGAGTTTACAACAACAGCCCTAAAATTATTGAAGTCATCAAAAGCCTGTATGACAAGGCTACCAGTGCAGTCCTCCACAACAGCGCCATTGGAAACTGGTTCAGAACAACAATCGGTGTGCGTCAGGGATGCCTACTCTCTCCAACACTCTTCAACATCTTCCTAGAGCGCTTCATGTCAGATGCCCTTGCAGACCACTAAGGCACAGTCAGCATAGGGGGAAGAGCAATCTCCAACCTCCGTTTTGCGGATGACATTGATAGATTGGCTGGAGAGGAACAAGAACTTGAACAGCTGGTACAGAGGCTTGACACCTCCTCCAGAGCCTATGGAATGGAAATAAGTGCAAAGACCAAAATGATGACCAACAACACCAATGGCATCAACAAGGACATCAAAGTCCAAGGCCAATCCCTCAACACAGTGCATAGCTTCAAATATTTAGGAGCCATTGTATCAGACAATGGGTCCCGACAGGAAGTCCTCTCCAGGATCGCACAAACAACTGCTGCTCTGGGGAGGTTGAAGCCAATTTGGAAAGACAGGACCATCAGTCTACATTCCAAGGTAAGGCTGCTGCGCTCCCTTGTCATCTCCATCTTCCTATATGCTTGCGAAACATGGACCCTCACAGCAGATCTACAACAAAGAATACAAAGCATGGAGAGAGGTGCTACAGAAGACTTCTGGGCATTTCCTATACCCAGCACATCACCAACAATGAAGTCCGACAGACCATCACACAAGCCATTGGACAACACGATGACCTGCTCACAGTGGTGAAAAAACTTAAACTCTGATGGTATGGCCATGTCACCAGATCATCAGGTCTTGCAAAGACCATCCTGCAAGGCACAATGCAAGGAGGTAGAAGAAGAGGGAGACCGAAAAAGAGGTGGGAGGACAACATTCGAGAATGGACTGGTTTGACATTGAGCGAAACCATCAGGGTTGCTGAGGACAGGGAAAGATGGAGTACCTGTTTAAACGATCATCTGTGGTGCCCCTACGATCTCCGAGTTATGGGATAGGATAGAATAGGATAAGAGACAGCATGTTCACCATGATTTGAATTGATTTATTGTTGCTTTAGGTCCAGCGGACTCTTCCGAGCCAAATCAGGACCGGACAACCCCCGATCCGCATAAAAGATCTGCTGAAACAACCCTAGTGGGAAAATTGAATGCCCTCCACCGGCCAGTCACTTTACAATAAAGACATCCCACGCGGGGGACGGCTGAGGGTTTACCTCAACTACGCGAACACCCCGGTTACAAAAACAAAATAGAATACAACCATCATTATAAATCATCAACAAAACACATACATATAAAATGCCTATAGTGCGAAATAATACAATCATAGGAAGCCCTAGTGACCACCCGGTAGAAAGCGTCCAACACTCCCAAGCTGATCCAACAGACCTCATACACAAACAAGGAGTCTTGTCCAGGAAGAGTTTTCAAGAAAAAAGGTAGGTCATTGATCTAGCGAAGAAGAAGAAAGTATAGCAGAGTGATAGGACAGATCAGGAATGGGAAAGAGCAAATGATGAAGACAGCGACAGTGGGAATTTAACTCTTTCCCTGCCAATCGACGATATATCGTCGATCTGAGCCGCCATGTTTGTGCCAATCGACGATATATCGTCGATTTCAGTATTCCATTTCGTTCCGTTTTTTTGCGCAGTCCAATCCAAGTTTTATTTTAACCAAAGAGAGATAACTCTTTCTACTTTCGATCGCGATTGACAGGCGCGTTTTTTCTTCAAATTGATTCGTTTTTAGAATGTTTATTGTGCATTTTACTAAGCATAGTGATGGGCACAATCGACAGTGTGTCAAACTCTGTGCTAGTAATCAATATAATTTCAAACTGTAAAGTGTATTTTGATCCTAAATAAATTTTCTTTCTGGTGTGTGAAGCTGATTCAGTGATTGGAATTATTCTTCCAGATTTGTTTTATCACTGTGGTATGTAGAAATATTTTTATTTTATTTTATCATTTCAAAAAGATCAACATGCTTTCAAAACACATATTTCAATAACATAATCAAATTAACATTTTTGTGGTTTGTTTTCTTATTCTTCACTCTTTTACCTTTAATTTGATATGAAATATGTCTATTTGACAACTATATTGAAAGAACAGTAGCTTAAATGCCTAAGGTACTGAACTTTCTTTCCGGTGCCAGAGAAATGTCTGGCACAAACGTGGAAACATGCCTGGCAGGGAAAGAGTTAAAGCACTAAATTTCCAGAAAGTGGGGATACTATTTATACTGAAACCCCCGGCACTCCAACGGGGGGAACTGTTGCCGCAGTGAATTAGTCATGCCTACAAAGGCAAGACAGGTTTTCAACTGGGGCTTTCACTGTTCCCTTTATAGGTTAGAACAATCTACAGTGGCAAGATTGCTCATGACCCCAAGGGGTGCATGTTCACCATATGACTTTGTACACACAGTTGGAACTGCAAACAAATGGGTGTCAGAGGAAGAGCAAAGTTGTCTATAAGATATATACATGTGAAGAAGGTCAGCAATACAGGGTGAGCACAAAAACACTCCTTGGTTTCAAATATTTATTAAATGAGAAGTTGAGTGATTATTTTCACAAAATTGGTGTCTCCAGTTGCAGAAATTAATGAATTTTTGTTTCCAAGTCCCAATTTTTATCTTACCCGCTAGGTGGCAGTCCAATCCAAGATGGCGTACACCCCACAACAACGTAGCTGGTGTGTTTTGGAATTTGGAAAATCAAACAGTGTTACAATTGTGCAGCGTTCGTTCAGACACATCCATCACATCAATCCACCTTCTAACAAGTCGATTTTGAAGTGGTACAATGATTTCATTGAGAGAGGATGCATCTGTGATCAGAGAAAGGGACGTTCCGGCCACCCAGCAGTGTCAGAGGAAGTTGTCGAGAGGGTCAGAGACACGTATCTTCGCAGCCCCCAAGAAGTCGACACGCAGATGTAGCCAAGAGTTACAACTTCCACAAAGCACCGTATGCAAGATCTTACGCAAACGCTTGAGGTTTACACCTTATAAACTGCAACTGGTCCAAAAGTTATACCCGCAAGACCAAAGAATGCGCTATGATTTCTGCCACAGTTTACAGGAGTCAATGGAAAATGATCCTGATCTGCTGTCAGAGATAGTCTTCAGTGATGAAGCAACCTTCCACTTGAGTGGAAAGGTGAACAGACACAATGTGAGAATATGGGGGACTCAGAATCCTCACGCCACTCTTGAGTTTGAACGTAACTCTCCCAAAGTGAATGTGTTTGGCGCAGTAACAGAGAGGGCTGTGTATGGACCTTTTTTCTTTGAAGGATTAACCATGACTGGCCCAACCTACCTCGAGATGTTACAGAACTGGTTGCTGCCAAGACTAGCTGCTGAAGGTGATGACTACATTTTTCAGCAGGATGGTGCACCTCCACACTGGTCTGTCAATGTCCGCACATTTCTCAACACAAACCTACCCAGCCGATCGATTGGTCGTGCTGGACAACGAGACCAAGTGTTTTGCAAATGGCCCCCAAGATCACCAGACCTAACAGTCTGTGACTTTTTCCTGTGGGGATATGTCAAAGACAAAGTTTACATCCCTCCCTTGCCCCAGACCATGGAGGAAGTGCAGGAACATATCACCGAAGCTCTTCGCACGATTACGCCAAATATGCTGCAGAAAGTCTGGTCTGAGCTTGATTATCGCATTGATGTTTGCCGGGCAACAAGAGGGGCACACATCGAGTGCCTTTGAAATCAACCCATATCACATACAACTTTGTTAATTTCTGCTACTGTAGACACCAAGCTTGTAAAAATATTCACTCAACTTTTCTCGTAATATATAAATTAAATCAAGGAGTGTTTTTGTGCTCACCCTGTATTTTGAGGGGCAGTGGAGTTGAAGACATTGAAGCAAAAGGAAGAAACTTTATGCTGGATACACCGCTCCACAGGAAGCCAGTGAAGGGACAGAAGAAGAGGAGTGACATGGTAAAATTCACTGGAGTGGAATATTCCGGACTTTTCGAATTTTTTTAATGAGATAGCCAAGAGAGTCAGAGAGTATGGAATGACAGTAACCAATTCTAAAAAGTACAAATGCACACAGAACAGTTTTTGTTGCTTCTTCGGAAAGAAGATGACAACATTGTGCATATTTGATAGTAATAAATCCGACACTCAGTAGAAATATGATTCTGAAAAGACAGTGTTTGATCCAGAGTGACACCAAGGTTGAGAGGAGAGGTAGAGAAAGTGAGGGTGGCTCCACTGAGTGCAACAGATTTTGGAAAAGATGGGTGAATAAAGGAGAGATTTGTGAGAAATGAGCATCATTTCAGTTTTATCAAAGTTTAACTACACTTTATTTGCTGTCATCCAATGACTAACATCAGTGACACAAGTCTGGATTGAAGTGACTATATTAGGGAGATCAGAAACAGATCCAGCATACAGTTGGTTGTCCTAAGAGAAACTGTGATGCAGAATGCAGTGTTTGCTTACGATTTTAGACTGTGGCTGAGTGTACAGAACAAAGAGTATTGGGTCTGATCCTTGAGGCACGCCAAACTGTAGGCTAGCTGGAGATAAAGTATAACCATTGACTAAGCCAAACTGTAGGCTAGCTGGAGATAAAGTATAAACCATTGACTAAGCCAAACTGTAGGCTAGCTGGAGATAAAGTATAACCATTGACTAAGACAATTTGGAAATGGTTGGAGAAGTAGGAAGAGAACCAGAACAGGGCGAATCAGAAACACTGAAAGTATGATGTAGACGATGAATGACAGTACAATTATCAATCCTGTCAAATGCCGCTGACAAATCTAAAAGAGAGAGAATAAAAACATGGTTGTAATCAAGAGCAGTAAGGAAGTCATATCTTATACTATAGCATTTCTACATCATACACTATCACTACAGCAGTTAAGCAGTGTACCCTATAACTATAGCAGACAGTATACCGTATAACCATTTGGGAGGCACTGTGGTCTAATGGTAGTGCTTCGGCTTGAGGATCTGAAGGTCCCGGGTTCGAGCCCTGGCCGGGCCATTGTGTTGTGTCCTTGGGAAAGACACTTTACTCCTGTTTTCCTACTCCTTCGGATGAGAGTATAAACCGAGGTCTAGTCTGTGTGTCGCATACATTCCATCATAACGGACTTTAAAGATCCTGACGCTCATGTCCTAGACGGGTGAGTGCCGGTAACAAGAACACACCCAGCATGCACGTTGTCCTTCTCCTCCATCCCTGGCTGCCCAGGATTGTGCTCAGTTGTCCGGGCGTCAGACCATGCGCCCAAAGGCTGTGGGTGGGCGTCTCGTTCGGTTTGAGTTAGATCCTGTATCGGCCAGCGCCTTGATCCTTAGGCTAAGGCGCCTTACAAATGACGAACATTATAACCATAGCAGACATTATACTGTATAACTATAGCAGACCTTATACTCTATAACTATAGCACTTCATCATTATACACTATCACTATAGCAGTTAGCATCATACCCTATAACTATAGCACTTCAACATTATACCCTATAACTACAGCACTTCAATATTATACCCTATAACTATAGCAATTAAACATTATACCCTATCACTATAATACTACAACATTATACCCTATAACTACAGCACTTCAATATTATACCCTATAACTATAGCAATTAAGCATTATACCCTATCACTATAATACTACAACATTATACCCTATAACTACAGCACTTCAATATTATACCCTTTAACTATAGCAATTAAACACTATACCCTATCACTATAATACTTTAACATTATACCCTATAACTACAGCACTTCTATATTATACCCTATAACTATAGCAATTAAACACTATACCCTATAACTATAATACTACAACATTATACCCTATAACTATAGCACTTAGGCATTACATCCTATCACTATAGCACTTCAACATTATACCCTATAACTATAGCACTTAGGCATTACATCCTATCACTATAGCACTTCAACATTATACCATATAACTACAGCACTTCTATATTATACCATATAACTATAGCACTTCAACATTATACCCTATAACTATAGCACATCAACATTATACCCTATAACTACAGCACTTCAACATTATACCCTATAACTATATCACTTCAACATTATACCCTATAACTATAGCACTTCAATATTATACCATATAACTGTAACATTTAGACAAAACACTCTACAAATAAACCATTAAGACAAAATGTTTCCTGCAGGACATCAGGCATTCATAACTTTCAGAACCACCATATCATCATTCTCATTGTACAAGATCGATCTAAAATGAATGATGGAGGCTTTAGCGCGTATGATGCTAAAAGTTGACATCTTGGCTTCAGCCAGGTCCTGTTGACTAAGATCCTGTTGAGTTAGATCCAGAGAGTACATAGACTGCCATGACTGCATGCCTGAAAGTCCAGACAGCTATCCAAGGTAGACAGAGTACACTGACACAGTTGCAGGCATTTCAGTCAACAGAGCCACCAAGTCAACACTGATACTGTACCTCCTGAATAGGGTTGAAGTCCGGGTCGTTCAGATTGCGCAGGAACCACAGCACCCCTGGACGCAGCACCTCTCTGAGCAAGAGGATGAAGGAGGCGAAATAGAAGACATACACCATCCCCACCAGCCAGTGAATGAACATGGACGTACCGGGCGCCAAGTGGAAACTGTTTTTGCGATCTTTTAACGTAGCGTCAAACATTGACTGTAACACAATACATTAAGTAAATAATTCAAAAGCACCTGTGGTAACACACACACACACACACACACACACACACACACATAAATATATATATATATATATATATATATATATATATATATATATATATATATATATATATATATATATATATATATATATATATATATATATATATATATATATATAGATAGATATATATACAAAATACTCTAAATAAATAATAATAATTCAAAAGCATCTATTGTAACACACACACACATACACAAAATACACTAAATAAATAATAATTCAAAAGCATCTATTGTAACATACACCTATCCTATCCTATCCTGTCCCGTAACCCAGAGGTCCTAGGGGCACCACAGATGATCGTTTAACCAGCATACTCCATCTTTCTCTGTCCTCAATAGCCCAGATGGTTTCGCTCAGTGTCAAACCAGTCCATTCTCGAATGTTGTCCTCCCACCTCTTTTTCGGTCTCCCTCTTCTTCTACCTCCTTTCCTTGCACTGTGCCTTGCAGAATAGTCTTTGCCAGGCCTGATGATCTGGTGACGTGGCCATACCATCGGAGTTTCCGTTTCTTCACCACTGTGAGCAGGTCATCGTGTTGTCCAATGGCTTGTGTGATGGTCTGTCGGACTTCGTCGTTGGTGATGTGTTGGGTATAGGAAATGCCCAGAAGTCTTCTGTAGCACCTCATCTCCATGCTTTGTATTCTTCGTTGGAGATCTGCTGTGAGGGTCCATGCTTCGCAAGCATATAGGAAGATGGAGATGACAAGGGAGCGCAGCAGTCTTACTTTGGAATGTAGACTGATGGTCCTGTCTTTCCAAATGGGCTTCAACCTTGTCAGGGCAGCAGTTGTTTGTGCGATCCTGGAGAGGACTTCCTGCCGGGACCCATTGTCTGATACAATGGCTCCTAAATATTTGAAGCTATGCACTGTGTTGAGGGATTGGCCTTGGACTTTGATGTCCGTGTTGATGCCATTGGTGTTATTGGTCATCATTTTGGTCTTCTCTGCACTTATTTCCATTCCATAGGCTCTGGAGGTGGTGTCAAGCCTCTGTACCAGCTGTTTAAGTTCTTGTTCCTCTCCAGCCAATCCATCAATGTCATCCGCAAAACGAAGATTGCAGATTGCTCTACCCCCTATGCTGACTGTGCCTTCATGACCTGCAAGAGCATCTGATATGATGCGCTCTAGGAAGATGTTGAAGAGTTTTGGAGAGAGTAGGCATCCTTGACGCACACCGATTGTTGTTCTGAACCAGTTCCCGATGGCGCTGTTGTGGAGGACTGCACTGGTAGCCTTGTCATACAGACTTTTGATGACTTTAATAATTTTAGGGCTGATGTTGTACACTTTCATTGTTGCCCATAGAGCTACATGCCAGACTCGGTCAAACGCCTTCTTGAAGTCTATGAACACATGATATAGATGTTGTTGGTGCTGTAGGTATTTCTCACAGATTATTCTGAGGTTGAAAATCTGCTCAGTGATACTTCGCCCTGCCCTGAATCCTGCTTGTTCTTCAGCTATGATTTGTTCAGCTTGGGGTTTCAACCTGTTGAGTATTATTTTCAGAAGGACCTTGCTGGGATGGCTGATGAGGCTGATGGTGCGGTAATTTTCACACTCCTGAAAGTTACCTTTTTTGGGAAGAGTGATGACAGCGACTGGGTCCATGGTATAGGCCACTCCCCACTCTGCCAGATCTTGTTACAGATAATGGTGATGGCATCAATCATCGCTTCTCCTCCTGCTTGTAGCAGTTCCGTGGGTATGTTGTCCACTCCCGCTGACTTCCCTTTCTTTAACGATTGCACTGCTGCCTCAACTTCTTCCTGGAGAATTGGGAGGATTTCTTCTTCTTCTCTGTTCTCGGGACATGCTAGAACTGATGGGTCTCCATTTGGTGTATGGTTGTAAAGGTCAGAGCAGTACTCTGTCCATCTGTCCAAGACTTCTTGTTCTTCTGTAAGGCATATGCCAGACTTGCTTTGGATTGTGGAGACTTTGGGCTGTTTGACACTTGTCAGCCGCTTCACAGTCTGGTAGGCCTTCTTGCTGTTGTTCTTGTTCAGACTGTTCTCTATTTCCTGGCATTGATCTTCTATCCAGTTCTCCTTTGCTGTGCACATGCCTTTTCGGATGTCATTGTTGATTTTTCGGTAGACGTCAGCTCCCTGTGAGGTGTTCTTTTTCTTTTTTATCTCTCTTCGTTTATCACACAGATCCAAAAGTTCAGGTGTGATCCACGGCTTCTTCTTTGGTCGGTGCTTGCCAAGGATCTCAGTGGCGGCATCTGTCACAGCTGAGTTGAAGGTAGTGGTCATGAAGTTGACATCTACTTCACCAGCCCCCAAAATGAGCAGTGGTGCAAATTTCCCTCCAATTGTGGCCTGAAATAGTTCTGCCACCTCCGGGTCTTGCAGTTTGTCCAGGTCGAACTTCAGTCTAGTGCAGACCTGCCTACCCCCCTCAGAGTAAAAGCGGGAGACAGGGGATCCAAGAGCGGGAGATTTTGGCATCGACATCATCGACAAAATGCATGCATCGCACACACAAAAATTGTGCCTCAGATTTGTTATATTTTGCTGCAAATCACTACTTTTTTTAAAAATATGGGCCCAACTTCTGTTGTTTCGCTGTTGTTTCTTTCATTTTTTTTCTCGATGTCTTTATGCTTGGCCCTACTTAAATGTTTTTTTACATCATTAGCTCCGCCGTGAGAAATTGAGAAATCAATGCAACAAATTGTACACCTAGCGTAATTGCCCCCTTTGGCAGAGTTTTCAATGTTTTTGCATTTAGTAGTGAGGTTAGTTTTGAAAGAACCCCTGCAGTTTCTTTTCTTGATCTTCTTGCTGTTGCTCGCTTGCTGAGAAAGTTCTTCGACTCCGTCTTCGTCGTCGGTTTCGTGCAGTCTCATTCTTTTGGTCGCCATTTTCAAGCCTTGCAAGTCAACGAAAAGCAGTCTCTGATTGGACAAAGCCCGTAAATCAGCCAATCAGAGCAAGCGATACGGAAGCCGAAACTAAATATTATCCTTGACTAACAAAGTTGACTAAATACCGCGCAAGAACGCGCAAAAAATATTTTCTAGTTTTTGACTCGAAAAATCAGAAAAATCGGGAGAAATTGGACCGTTGGCGGGAGAGCGGGAGATGTATGTCAAAAGCGTGAGTCTCCCGCCAAAAGCGGGAGAGTAGGCAGGTCTGCTAGTGCACTTTGCTGTATTTACTCTCTTCAAGTGGAGCCTGAAAGACATCATCACGAGATCGTGGTCACTTCCGATGTCTGCTCCTGGAAAAGTGCGTGTCCTGCCAATGTTGATGCTTGATCTGAAGCGTTTCTTGACCATGATGTAGTCTATTTGGTTGTGATGCTCCCCGCCGGGACTGTGCCATGTCCATCGTCTGGAGTTTTTGTGGAGACCAAGCGTGTTTGCCAGTACCAGATTGTTGTATCTTGCAAACTCAAAGAGTCTCAGACCCCTGTCATTTGTCTCGTTGTTGCAGTGGGGTCCACATGTGTCTCCCCAGTTGTGGTGCGCATCTTGGCCAACCTTGGCATTCCAGTCGCCTTGCACTATGACTATGTAACATATATATATATATATATATATATATATATATATATATATATATATATATATATATATATATATATATATATACATACACACACACACTAAAAATAAATAATAATTCAAAAGCATCCATTGTATCATACACACACATATGTATATACACAAAATACACTAAATAAATAATAATTCAAAAGCATCTATTGTAACATACACACACATACACATAAACATATACATACACAAAATACACTGAGAAAAAATTAAATCAAAAGCATATACTGTAACATAAACATACATACACATATACACCTAGAAAATACCCTGAGTAAATAATAATTCAAAATATCTATTGTAACACACATACACATACACACATGTACATACATAAAATACACTGAGTAAATAATAATTCAAAATCATCTATTGTAACACACACATACACATATACATACACAAAATACACTGAGTAAATAATAATTCAAAAGCATCTATTGTAACATACACACACATACACGTATATACACACATATACAAACACAAAATACACTGAGTAAATAATAATTCAAAAGCATCTATTGTAACATACATTACATTACATTACATGATTATTGACTTAGGTCCAGCGGACTCTTCCGAGCCAAATCAGGACCGGACAACCCCTGATCCGCATAAAAGATCTGCTGAAACAACCCTAGCTCTCCACCAGCCAGTCAAACTTTACAATAAAGACATCCCACACAGGGGACGCTGAGGCTGTACTCTAATTTATCGAACCCCCGTTTACAAAAACAAAATAGAATACAAACATCATTATAAATTATCAACAAAACACATACATATGAAATGCCTACTTTGCTAAATAATAACATCATAGGAAGCCCTAGTGACCACCTCGCAGAAAGTGTCCAATATTCCCAAGCTGATCCAACAGACCACATACACAAATAAGGAGTCTTGTCCCGGAAGAGTTTTCAAGAAAAAAGGTAGGTGATTGGTCTAGCGAAGAAGAAGATAGTATAGCAGATTGATAGAACAGAGCAGGAATGAGAAAGAACAAATAAGAAAGACAGCGACAGTGGGAATTTAAAGCACTAAATTTCCAGAAAGTGGGGATACTATTTATACTGTAACCCCCGGCACCCCAACGGGGGTCTTGTAACATACGAGGGCAGTCCGATAAGTACTTAGCCTCACCGCCCGATGGCGCCAATATCGCAAGAGCAAATTACTATCGTGCAGTACATTCTCGTAGATGGCTACTGTCGAAATTTCAGCCGGATCAGACTCGCAGTTTTATTTTGACCAGTGTGGAAATGGGCATGTCTGCGGATTTTATAAAAATTGAAAAAGAGCAATATCGGTCGGTGATTTCGCCCTCGCCACGTCCAAATTGTTTGAATTGAGTTACGAACTGCTGCCCCATCCACTGTATTCACCAGATTTGGCCCCAATCGACTTCTTTTTGTTTCCAAACTTGAAAAAGTCACTCGCCGGGCAGAAATTTCAGTGGATTGAGGAGGTCATTGCCTCCACGGAGGCTTACTTTGCAGACCTCACGAAAACGTAGTTTTCAGACGGGTTAAAGAAGTTGGGTCAAGTGTATCGAACTAAAAGGAGACTATATTGAAAAATAAATCGCCACTTTTTCAAAATTTTCGTTTTTCTTTTGTAGGCTAAGTACTTATTGGACCAACCTCGTACATACACATATACACACAAAATACACATAGTAAATAAGTAAATAAATAATAGTGAGTAAATAATAATTTAAAATCATATGCTGTAACACACACACACACACACACACACAAGCATGTCAATCAAAACAACGCGTGATGTACAAGAGTCCATGGCTTTGCAGCAAATTAGGAAACTAAAGCTGGCATAGTATTTTCCCTATGGCCAACCATTTTTTATCACCAGTACCTTCTATTTCCCTATGGCCAACCATTTTTTATCACCAGTACCTTCTATTTCACTATGGCCAACCATTTTTTATCACCAGTACCTTCCATTTCCCTATTGCCAACCATTTTTATCACCAGTACCTTCCATTTCCCTATTGCCAACCATTTTTATCACCAGTACCTTCCATTTTCCTATGGCCAACCATTTTTATCACCAGTACCTTCCATTTCCCTATTGCCAACCATTTTTATCACCAGTACCTTCCATTTCCCTATTGCCAACCATTTTTTATCACCAGTACCTTCCATTTCCCTATTGCCAACCATTTTTTATCACCAGTACCTTCCATTTCCCTATTGCCAACCATTTTTATCACCAGTACCTTCCATTTCCCTATTGCCAACCATTTTTATCACCAGTACCTTCCATTTTCCTATGGCCAACCATTTTTATCACCAGTACCTTCCATTTCTCACAGACCACAATATTTGTGTCAAGTTTCACTTCATTATACATGTGTCATTATTTCCACACAAAATCCAGTTTCAACTTTTGCCAATCTATCTGACTTTGCACAGATATTATAAATAACTGACACTGTATCTATGGAAATGACAATTTGCCTTTTTGTAATTAAAGATTTGTTGACTTGGCTCTCACTACTTTAGTCAAAGCTGACAGATTACTCACTACTGTAGTCATATGCTACAGACAAAGCTGACAGATTACTCACTACTGTAGTAACATGCTACGGACAAAGCTGACAGATTACTCACTACTGTAAAAACATGTTATAGACAAAGCTGACAGATTAATCACTACTGTAGTAACATGCTACAGACAATTCCGAAAAATTACTGACTTTGTATTACTCTCTACTGTAATAACATGCTACCGACAATGCTGACAGACTACTCACTACTGTGGTAACATGCTACCGACAATGCCGACAGATTACTTACTTTGTATCACTCATTACTGTGGTAACATGTTATAGACAAAGCCGACAGATTACTCACTACTGTGGTAACATGCTACAGACAATGCCGACAGATTACTGACTTTGCATCACTCACTACTGTGGTACAGAGAGAGTACTGACTTCAGATTTGGTGGGCAAATAAAACATTTCTGGTGATCACCCTTGCAAGGTCTGTACATTTCATCTGAATAAAAAAACGCACAGGTAAAGTTGGACTGACCAGTGAACAGATGTCCAGCCACCATCCACAGATGAGAGGGAAGATGCCAATCTCCATCACCACCAGCAATTTCACCTTGACCACCACATAACACAGACCTATCACTCGCCGGAACCTGCAAATCAACACACAACACTTTCTATTTGACAACCACATAATATAACTCTTTTTCGACTGGAACCTGCACAAACAAATCACCAATGTAATTCAACACAAAATGTAAAAGCCAACACAACATTTTAAAGTGTATACACAAATGAAGGTTATGCCGTCACATTATTAATTGCCATTTCTTTTCATCTCACAAAAGGAAAAGTCAAAACAGAAACGTTGGCTCACTTTTTCAACCTAGCTAGCGAACACAGGACGTAGACTGTCATGAAGCAGATTGCAATAACAAGATAACCAGCCAGCGTCGTCAGTAAACCCTCAAAATGGGACGCTGTCACCTGAACAGTTCAAACATAAAAGTACAACATTAATAATAATTAGTATTATTACAAATAATAATTAATAATATTATTTTAAAAATACATTTAAAAAAATAATAATAATCATAATAATAACAATAAACTCAATGTGCAAACTCAAGCTCCCATCATATGGTGCTCTGCATGAACAGTTCACTCCAATAAAAACTCATTTGTAAAGAGTGTTTAGCAAGATAGATGCAGCTGGAAATATTTTAATCTTTGTGTTTACAATCTCAGAAGATACATCTGGAAATATTTTTTTCTGTGAGTTGGCATTTTACAATCTCAGAAGATAGAGCTGGAAATATTTTTATCATTGAGTTGTCATTTTACAATCTCAGAAGATACAGCTGGAAATATTTTTATCTTTGAGTTGGCATTTTACAATCTCAGAAGATACAGCTGGACATATTTTAATCTTTGTATTGGCAGTTTACAATCTCAGAAGATCACTGTGGACATATTTTAATCTTTGTATTGGCAGTTTACAATCTCAGAAGATCACTGTGGACATATGTTAATCTTTGTATTGGCAGTTTACAATCTCAGAAGATACAGATGGACATATGTTAATCTTTGTATTGACAGTTTACAATCTCAGAAGATACAGATGGACATTTTAGTCTTTGTATTGGCAGTTTACAATCTCAGAAGATACAGATAAACATATGTTAATCTTTGTATTGGCAGTTTACAATCTCAAAAGATACAGATGGACATATTTTAATCTTTATATTGTCAGTTTACAATCTCAGAAGATACAGATGGACATATTTTAATCTTTATATTGTCAGTTTACAATCTCAGAAGATACAGATGGACATATTTTAATCTTTATATTGTCAGTTTACAATCTCAGAAGATACAGATAAACATATGTTAATCTTTGTATTGGCAGTTTACAATCTCAGAAGATACAGATGGACATATTTTAATCTTTGTATTGGCAGTTTACAATCTCAGAAGATACAGATGGACATTTTAGTCTTTGTATTGGCAGTTTACAATCTCAGAAGATACAGATGGACATATTTTAATCTTTGTATTGGCAGTTTACAATCTCAGAAGATACAGATGAACATATTTTAATCTTTGCATTGGCAGTTTACAATCTCAGAAGATCATTGTGGACATATTTTAATCTTTGTATTGGCAGTTTACAATCTCAGAAGATCACTGTGGACATATGTTAATCTTTGTATTGGCAGTTTACAATCTCAGAAGATCACTGTGTGGCTCTTTGATGGAAGAAATGTCGGCAGTTAGGATTATGGCAAAACACTTTATATCAGTCACTTCAGTCGTTTTAGCCAGTCACTATAGCCAGTCACTTCAGTCGTTTTAGCCAGTCACTATAGTCAGTCACTTCAGCCATAGCCAGTCACTGTAGCCAGTCTGTGTAAAACTAGGTTGCTAGTCACTGTCGGCTGTCACTGTAGCCAGTCTGTGTAAAACTTGGTTGCTAGTCATTGTTGGTTGTCACTTTAGCCAGTCTGTGTAAAACTTGGTTGCTAGTCACTGTCGGCTGTTACTGTAGCCAGTCTGTGTAAAACTGGGTTGCTAGTCACTATAGACTTTCACTTTAGCCAGTCTGTCTAAAACTTGGCTGTTAGTCACTGTAGACTGTCACTTTAGCCAGTCTGTCTAAAACTTGGTTGCAAGTCACTGTAGCCAATCACTTTAGCCAGTCTGTCTAAAACTTGATTACATTTTTTAGTCAATTCATTGCCTAACTGAACATGTAAATTCCTGAATTGCTTGAAACGATAATAATGTATTGCAGGCACTTAACTGAAACATTATATCTACTGTGAAATATGAACGCACTGAAACATTATATCTACTGTGAAATATGAACGCACTGAAACATTATATCTACTGAGAAATATGAACGCACTACATTACATTACATGTTTATTGCTTTAGGTCCAGCGGACTCTTCCGAGCCAAATCAGGACCAAATGTACACACTGAAACACTATATCTACTGAGAAATATGAACGCACAGTAAATGTTTGCATTGTTGTTATAATTATACGACCCTCACCCTTACCCCTCTTCCGCAATCAATACAAAGTAATGGCTGAAATAAACCTATAGTCTACTCCCTTCCCCACAATCAAAACAAAGCAACGGCTGAAATAAACATGTAGTCTATCCCCTCCCCCGCAATCAATACAAAGCAACGGCTGAAATAAACATGTAGTCTATCCCCTCACCCACAATCAATACAAAGTAATGGCTGAAATAAACATGTAGTCTATCCCCTCCCCCGCAATCAATACAAAGTAATGGCTGAAATAAACATGTAGTCTATCCCCTCCCCCGCAATCAATACAAAGTAATGGCTGAAATAAACATGTAGTCTATCCCCTCCCCCGCAATCAATACAAAGTAATGGCTGAAATAAACATGTAGTCTATCCCCTCCCCCGCAATCAATACAAAGTAATGGCTGAAATAAACATGTAGTCTATCCCCTCCCCCGCAATCAATATAAAGTAATGGCTGAAATAAACATGTAGTCTATCCCCTCCCCCGCAATCAATACAAAGTAATGGCTGAAATATTCATGTAGTCTATTCCCTCGTCGCAATCAATACAAACAACAGCTGAAATAAACCTGTAGTCTATCCCCTCTCCTACTATCAATGCAAAGCAATGGCTAAAATAAACATGTAGTCTACCCCTTCAACCGCAATCAATACAAATTAACGGCTGAAATAAACCTGTAGTCAACCTCCTCCCCCACAATCAATATAAAGCAACGGCTGAAATAAACCTGTAGTCTATCCCCTCCCCCGCAATCAATATAAAGCAACGGCTGAAATAAACCTGTAGTCTATTCCCTCGTCGCAATCAATACAAACAACAGCTGAAATAAACCTGTAGTCTATCCCCTCTCCCCCAATCAATGCGAAGCAATGGCTAAAATAAACCTGTACTCTAACCTGAGAAAAAGTTAGATGGTTTGTGGTTGTTCCATTCCAAGTACTGTTTTCCGCAAACTGAAAAATTGTCAACTAAGAAATAACATGTATAGAAATGCTCCAACAGTCTCCAGTTTAACTTGACCTGCACCTTCAGCATGACAATTTGTTGAACAGCTTGATTCTATCATCAAAGAAGGGAAAACACCTTATGACTCACATATGAAGTTATGTGTTGCAACCTTGACAAAAATGTGCTTAGCCCTTATCTTACCTTGAAGGCCTACCAAAAAGGAAGTGTGTGAACTGACGCTACTATTCATAAGCTCTCTCACACAACCAAGGGTAAAGTCAGCTTATTTTGCAATGGTTGTGATAGTTGTACCAAAATGTATGTTCCAATTGCTTGATCAAGAAAGTGTATCAAACAATATACTGGTGTGTTTGGAAGGGAAATGGCTATTCACGCAGGTAAGTATGAAACAATACAAATATTATTTACTAAATACATACTATCGCAGAACATGAACATTCAGATAGCCATACACGTAACTCAATTTCATCAACACTTTTCACAAAGAAACATTGCATTTTTTATTGCAGAGTATAATCAGAGTATATGTGTTTCAATAATTAAGAAATACTTTGTCTTTCTATTACAAAAATCAGCACTGAAAAATATGATGCCAATGAGGAGTTGTGCTGTTTTTCTGTGATGGATGTATACTACTCAGTCTGCATGCATTTGAAAACTAAAGTTGGTGCAGAGCATCTCAACAATCTTTAACGAGACCCGCATACGAGTTAATTTTGCTTTAACAGCTGAGAATTTGACCACCAGAGATCCCAAAATCTAATCAATAAAAATTGGAGGTTCACTTCCAGTCACTTTGAACACAAATGTATGCTTTGTGACCATGCCAGTCAATGTGTTGCATGGTTACACTCACGCAGCTTTCATCTTTTACCTTCACAATTTTATTTCGCCCAAAATGAAAGTTATCTATCGCTATTTACTCTAACACTGCAGGACTATTGTGCCATATTTTGAAGCAGCCATTTTGAACGTCTCTCAACATACCATTATTTCTGTTTTTTGACAGCCAATCAGAAGAAGGATAACAAAAACTAACCACCAATAGAAAGGGAGGAAACCGGGCGTTTTAATGATGTATAACATGAGCTATCTAATGTCCCACCTTGGGGTTGCCTTGAAATACGATATTGAAACTACTCGCACCTGCAGGTAGTTGGCATAATCTGGTCCATACATGCCAGAGTTTATTTGGTATAACAGCACCTCTTCTTGTCTGAGCGTATTTGGTATAACAGCATCTCTACTTGCCTGAACGTATTTGGTATAACAGCATCTCTACTTGCCTGAGCGTATTTGGTATAACATCATATCTACTTGCCTGAGTGTATTTGGTATAACAGCATCTCTACTTGTCCGAGCGCATTTGGTATAACAGCATCTCTACTTGCCTGAACGTATTTGGTATAACAGCATCTCTACTTGCCTGAGCGTATTTGGTATAACATTATATCTACTTGCCTGAGTGTATTTGGTATAACAGCATCTCTATTTGTCCGAGCGTATTTGGTATAACAGTATCTCTACTTGCCTGAGCGTATTTGGTATAACAGCATATCTACTTGCCTGAGTGTATTTGGTATAACAGCATCTCTACTTGTCCGAGCGTATTTGGTATAACAGCATCTCTACTTGCCTGAGCGTATTTGGTATAACAGCATCGCTACTTGCCTGAGCGTATTTGGTAAGATAAAGGCTAATACTGACCATTAAACACACAATATTTTAAGCAAAAGTGTTTTTTGTTACTTTGTTTAAATTAGAATTGTGGACATCAAAGATATTTGGACGATGGACAGCCATTTAAAAAAAAAAGAAAAATCTGGACTATTGAAGATTTGTAAACATCTGAAGAAAAAAACGTCTTGGGAAATACATAAGATCACATTACTTAAAAAGAAATAAAATAAAACAAACAATTGAAGAAATACTTACAAAATAGTCTACTTTGAGCCCCACCAGCGTAAAATGCCCAATGTGGTAGGGGGAAAATGCTGCACACAGCACACAAAACAGCATTGGCAACAAGCACAAGCATATCAGCACATGTACAGGCATTACAAGCTGATAAAGGTAAGATGCATGACAGTTTTAAACACTCCTATCCATGGGCTAGCTTCCTTTTGCCCCATGGGAAATGTCAGTCAATGCAAAGCAACAGGATTAACAACAAATAGTTTGGATGTACCGATCTATAAAATGTTATACTTATTGATGCTATACAGCGCTGTAGCAGTTCAACAGCTGCTCAAGACGCTAACAGGATCTAACCACAGCTGTTTGAGATGCCAACATACAGCTTAGGCACTAACAGGATCTAACCACAGCTGTCGGAGATGCCAACATACAGCTTAGGCACATCTTCCAATGGCCCAGACAAGCAAGTACAATCATGGACAGGTAGCGATGGATGAGGGAGAAGAGACCAAAAGAACTTGCTGGGTATTATGCTATTATCCACAAAACAACTTGCTGGGTATTATGCTATTATCCACAAAACAACTTGCTGGGTATTATGCTATTATCCACAAAACAACTTGCTGGGTATTATGCTATTATCCACAAAACAACTTGCTGGGTCTTATGCTATTATCCACAAAACAACTTGCTGGGTATTATGCTATTATCCACAAAACAACTTGCTGGGTATTATGCTATTATCCACAAAACAACTTGCTGGGTATTATGCTATTATTCACAAAACAACTTGCTGGGTATTATGCTATTATCCACAAAACAACTTGCTGGGTATTATGCTATTATCTACAAAAGAACTTGCTGGGTCTTATGCTATTATCCACAAAAGAACTTGCTGGGTCTTATGCTATTATCCACAAAAGAACTTGCTGGGTCTTATGCTATTATCCACAAAAGAACTTGCTGGGTATTATGCTATTATCCACAAAAGAACTTGCTGGGTCTTATGCTATTATAAAGAACACCTCACAGGGAGCTGATGTCTACCGAAAAATCAACAATGACATCCGAAAAGGCATGCGCACAGCAAAGGAGAACTGGATAGAAGATCAATGCCAGGAAATAGAGAACAATCTGAACAAGAACAACAGCAAGAAGGCCTACCAGACTGTGAAGCGGCTGACAAGTATTAAACAGCCCAAAGTCTCCACTATCCAAAGCAAGTCTGGCATATGCCTTACAGAAGAACAAGAAGTCTTGGACAGATGGACAGAGTACTGCTCTGACCTTTACAACCATACACCAAATGGAGACCCATCAGTTCTAGCATGTCCCGAGAGCAGAGAAGAAGAAGAAATCCTCCCAATTCTCCGGGAAGAAGTTGAGGCAGCAGTGCAATCGCTGAAGAAAGGGAAGTCAGCGGGAGTGGACAACATACCAGTGGAACTGCTACAAGCAGGAGGAGAAGCGATGACTGATGCTCTCACCATTATCTGTAACAAGATCTGGCAGAGTGGGGAATGGCCTACACCATGGACCCAGTCGCTTGTCATCACTCTTCCCAAAAAAGGTAACCTTCAGGAGTGTTAAAATTACCGCACCATCAGCCTCATCAGCCATCCCAGCAAGGTCCTCCTGAAAATAATACTCAATAGGTTGAAACCACAAGCTGAACAAATCATAGCTGAAGAACAAGCAGGATTCATGGCAGGGCGAAGTACCACTGAACAGATTTTCAACCTCAGAATAATCTGTGAGAAATACCTACAGCACCAACAACATCTATATCATGTGTTCATAGACTTCAAGAAGGCATTTGACTGAGTCTGGCATGCAGCTCTATGGGCAACCATGAAAGTGTACAACATCAGCCCTAAAATTATAGAAGTCATCAAAAGCCTGTATGACAAGGCTACCAGTGCAGTCCTCCATAACAGCGTCATCGGGAACTGGTTCAGAACAACAATCGGTGTGCGTCAAGGATGCCTACTCTCTCCAACACTCTTCAACATCTTCCTAGAGCGCATCATGTCAGATGCTCTTGCAGATCACGAAGGCACAGTCAGCATAGGGGGCAGAGCAATCTCCAATCTTCGTTTTGCGGATGATATTGATGGATTGGCTGGAGAGGAACAAGAACTTGAACAGCTTGTACAGAGGCTTGACACCACCTCCAGAGCTTATGGAATGGAACTAAGTGCAGAGAAGACCAAAATGATGACCAACAACACCAATGGCATCAACACGGACATCAAAGTACAAGGCCAATCCCTCAACACAGTGCACAGCTTCAAATATTTAGGAGCCATTGTGTCAGACAATGGGTCTCGATAGGAAGTCCTCTCCAGGATCGCACAAACAACTGCTGCCCTGACAAGGTTGAAGCCCATTTGGAAAGACAGAACCATCAGTCTACATTCCAAAGTAAGACTGCTGCGCTCTCTGGTCATCTCCATCTTCCTATATGCTTGCGAAGCATGGACCCTCACAGCAGATCTCCAACGAAGAATACAAAGCATGGAGATGAGGTGCTACAGAAGACTTCTGTGCATTTCCTATACCCAACACACCACCAACGACGAAGTCCGACAGATCATCACACAAGCCATTGGACAACACGACGACCTGCTCACAGTGGTGAAGAAACGGAAACTCCGATGGTATGGCCACGTCACCAGATCATCAGGCCTTGCAAAGACCATTCTGCAAGGCACGGTGCAAGGAGGTAGAGGAAGGGGGAGACCGAAAAAGAGATGGGAGGACAACATTCGAGAATGGATTGGTTTGACACTGAGCGAAGCCATGAGGGCTGCCGAGGACAGAGAAAGATGGAGTATGCTGGTTAAACGATCATCTGTGGTGCCCCTACGACCTTCGGGTTATGGGACAGGATAGGATAGGATAGGATGCTATTATCCACAAAAGAACTTGCTGGGTATTATGCTATTATCCACAAAAGAACTTGCTGGGTATTATGCTATTATCCACAAAACAACTTGCTGGGTATTATGCTATTATCCACAAAAGAACTTGCTGGGTCTTATGCTATTATCCACAAAACAACTTGCTGGGTATTATGCTATTATCCACAAAACAACTTGCTGGGTATTATGCTATTATCCACAAAACAACTTGCTGGGTATTATGCTATTATCCACAAAAGAACTTGCTGGGTCTTATGCTATTATCCACAAAAGAACTTGCTGGGTCTTATGCTATTATCCACAAAAGAACTTGCTGGGTATTATGCTATTATCCACAAAAGAAAAACAAAATCACTTATAGAAGCTTTGGCAAGAACTCTACATTAAAAGAGTATCAATACATCAATACAACAATGTAACGAATAAAAATAAAACAACACAATATAACTTTGTTGTCCGACATAATAAAAATAAAAATTGTCAGAGCAACACCAAGAGTTATCAAAAGTAGCAGTATTTTTGTTGTTGCTGAGAGATAAGTCTGTTTTTTTTAATGTCCACAAACAAATTGTGTTTAACATGACTTACCAAACAGCAACATAAACAAATAACTTACCAAACAGCAAAATAAACAAATGACTTACCAAACAGCAAAATAAACAAATGACTTGCCAAACAGCAAAATAAACAAATGACTTACCAAACAGCAAAATAAACAAATGACTTACCAAACAGCAAAATAAACAAATAACTTACCAAACAGCAAAATAAACAAATGACTTACCAAACACTAAAATGAACAATGTGTTGAGCGATACCACCCAGAAGACATGTTCCTGCCAGAAAAGAAAGGCAATTTGATATTTATTACTCTTCATTTTGTGCCATTTTATTTCAATGTATTAACATTAACATTGTGGCAGGCAAAATGTGGTAAGAACAGATGGGAAGCATAAATGTGGGTGACCACTAACAGTAACATTAGTCATATTGCTGAGAAAGGCAGCCAGAGGATCACCCATCTACAAGTATTTTTGCCTGAGAGAACTTTCTTCTATCAAGTCAGTGATTGCTTTATTTTTAAGAGATCATCAGATCTGTTCTTTTAATTTAATTTGCTTATTTACTTGCTACAATCTTTTGAAACAATACGAAGTGTGCATGATGCTGTTTGTGAAGTTGTCAAACAGATGAGTGCACTTACACCACCGACACAAGCTACCGTTCATCATCAACTTTGTCTCTGACAAGGGAGAGAAAGCAATCAAGTCTTCCAAATATATCTTCAAATGAAATAATTCACAGAATATACATACCAAGAAAACTAAGGAGCCATCAAGACCCAGTAACTGGAAAGTAACAAGATACAACAATATCAATACAACTTATTGAGCACAACAACAATAACACAAAATGACAACACACTTAAAAGCCATCAATGTGGTAACCATTCTGTTTGAATGATAGAATGCCACGGTCATATCACCATCTTCACAACCACAGCAACCGCAAACCTTCACCTTACTACACACTGCTACAAATCTTTCTTTATACTATCTCATTATACTCTTATTTTTTAAAAGGCATTTTTTGTTTCTAAAATATCCGTTTCTTTTGTTCCCAATGTTTGTGTTGTCATGATCAAAATAACAACATGTCTTATTATTGCTGGAGATGTGGACATTGTAGTGGAGTCACAAAGTAAAGCAAAGCCTCTCTTATCCTTTACTTTACCCACATACTTTCCACTCACTGCTATCCTTGTTAACAGATATTACATTACAAATTAATTAATTAATTAAGGAATAAACAAATAAATGGAGGAATACATTAATAAATATATCCTATCCCTATCATATACCGTAACTCTGAGGTCGTTGGGGCACAACAGTTGATCGTTTAACCATCATATTTCATCTTTCTCTGTCCTCAGCAACCCTGATGGCTTTGCTCAATGTCAAGCCAGTCCATTCTCAAATGTTGTCCTCCCACCTCTTTTTTGGTCTCCTTCTTCTACCTCCTTGCACTGTGCCTTGCAGGATGGTCTTTGCAAGACTTGATGATCTGGTGACGTGGCCAAACCATCGGAGTTTCCGTTTCTTCACCACTGTGAGCAGGTCATCATGTTGTCCAATGGTTTGTGTGATGGTCTGTCGGACTTCATTGTTGGTGATGTGCTGGGTATAGGAAATGCCCAGAAGTCTTCTGTAGCACCTCATCTCCATGCTTTGTATTCTTCATTGTAGAGCTGCTGTGAGGGTTCATGTTTCGCAAACGTATAGGAAGATGGAGATGACAAGGAAGCACAGCAGCCTTACCTTGGCATGTAGACTGATGGTCCTGTCTTTCCAAATGGGCTTCAACCTGGCCAGGGCAGCAGTTGTTAGTGCGATCCTGGAGATGACTTCCTGTCGAGACCCAATGTCTGATACAATGGCTCCTATATATTTAAAACTCATTGTTTCTTTTCTTTTTATCAATTTTTTTGTTTTTGTTTTTTGGGTGGGTTGCAGTTTAGTATCCATTTTTTATTGGGAAGGCGTAGTCGCAGCCTGTGGCGCGCCCAAACCCACCCTACATAGCATTATTTGTGATTTTTGAAATTTTGCTGGGGGAGCAAACCGGAGTACCCGGAGAAAACCCCACGAGACGTTGCCAAAGTCGAAAGTAAATAATATTCGGAGACACATAACGCCCAGATGCTGGATCAAACCCACACCTGTCACGCGCCATTGTTTCGGGCTTGTGGACAAGGCAAGTTAGTCCCGCCTTAGCCCACTTGGCCACAACGCTCGATCGATATGCACTGTGTTGAGGGATTGGCCTTGGACTTTGATGTCCGTGTTGATGCCATTGGTATTGTTGGTCATCATTTTGGTCTTCTCTGCACTTATTTCCATTCCATAGGCTCTGGAGGTGGTGTCAACCCTCTGTACCAGCTGTTCAAGTTCTTGTTCCTCTCCAGCCAATCCATCAATGTCATCCGCAAAACGAATATTGGAGATTGCTCTTCCCCCTATGCTGACTGTGCCTTTGTGATCTGCAAGGGCATCTGACATGATGCGCTCTAGGAAGATGTTGAAGAGGGTTGGAGAGAGTAGGCATCCTTGACACACACCAATTGTTGTTCTGAACCAGTTTCCAATGGCGCTATTATGGAGGACTGCACTGGTGGCCTTGTCATACAGGCTTTTGATCACTTCAATAATTTTAGGGCTGATGTTGTACACTCTCATGGTTGCCCACAGAGCTGCATGCCAGACTCGATCAAACGCCTTCTTGAAGTCTATTAAAAGAGACAGAGAGAGATATATAGTTACATATATAATAACTAAATAAATGACCACTCACTCTTTCCCAGGTCAATTCTTCAGCAGCTCTGTCCCATTCTATTGGGTTCCAGTTGTTATCATCTGTACAACCAAACCAAAGATCGCTTTAGGATGAGAACAACAAATCAGGGGTCAGAGGTGAGCTTTGTGTGTTGTTTTGTTGAAGACTGCAACAGCAATGTAGTCGCGGGTGTGCAGTTAAGTTACCAATAGAGTTGTGTGATGTGTCTGTGGAAGTAAAAGTGTGCCTGATTTTACTGTTACCAATGGGGTTGTGTGATGTTTCTGTGGAAGTAAAAGTGTGCCTGATTTTACTGTTACCAATGGGGTTGTGTGATGTTTCTGTGGAAGTAAAAGTGTGCCTGATTTTACTGTTACCAATGGGGTTGTGTGATGTTTCTGTGGAAGTAAAAGTGTGCCTGATTTTACTGTTACCAATGGGGTTGTGTGATGTTTCTGTGGAAGTAAAAGTGTGCCTGATTTTACTGTTACCAATGGGGTTGTGTGATGTTTCTGTGGAAGTAAAAGTGTGCCTGATTTTACTGTTACCAATGGGGTTGTGTGATGTTTCTGTGGAAGTAAAAGTGTGCCTGATTTTACTGTTACCAATGGGGTTGTGTGATGTGTCTGTGGAAGTAAAAGTGTGCCTGATTTTACTGTTACCAATGGGGTTGTGTGATGTTTCTGTGGAAGTAAAAGTGTGCCTGATTTTACTGTTACCAATGGGGTTGTGTGATGTTTCTGTGGAAGTAAAAGTGTGCCTGATTTTACTGTTACCAATGGGGTTGTGTGATGTTTCTGTGGAAGTAAAAGTGTGCCTGATTTTACTGTTACCAATGGGGTTGTGTGATGTGTCTGTGGAAGTAAAAGTGTGCCTGATTTTACTGTTGAGGAAAACTTGTATTGCTCTGCGATAATATGATATATGCGGAATGTTATGTTATATTAGTGTTGTGTGTAGGATTATCCTAGTATGTACAATGGTCACACCGCGCACTACATTGCCTTGTGATTTATGTGGACAATAAACATATCATGAAACTTGAAGGGGTCATGCTGTCACATAGAGTTTGGCCTCCTTGTATTCAGCCATACAGTGTCCTAAACCATTTACATCAGCCATCAAATTTAGAATGCATCTAATTATACTAAAAATTTATAATTAGTCTGACTCCCGATACATTTGTAGACTAGGACTTTGTTGATATTGGTGTTTGAATGTATAATACAGTATTGGTGTATGGATGTAAAATAGGATATTGATGCACGAGGGTGGTCCAATAAGTACTTAGCCTACAAAAGAAAAACGAAAATTTTGAAAAAGTGGCTATTTATTTTTCAATATAGTCTCCTTTTAGTTCGATACACTTGACCCAGCGTTGCGCCAACTTCTTTAACCTGTCTGAAAACTATGTTTTCTTGAGGTCTGCAAAGTAGGCCTCCGTAACGGCAATGACCTCCTCATTCCACTGAAATTTCTGCCCGGCGAGTGACTTTTTCAAGTTTGGAAACAAAAAGAAGTCGCACTGTGCCAAATCTGGTGAATACTGTGGATGGGGCAGCAGTTCATAGCCCAAGAATAGAATCACCGACTGATATTGCTCTTTTTCCCTTTTTCTAAAATCCGCAGACACGCCTGCTTCCACACGCGGTCAAAATAAAACTACGAGTCCGATCCGGCTGAAATTTTGACAGTAGCCATCTACAAGAATGTACTACACGACAGTAAATTGCTCTTGCAATACTGGCGCCATCGGGCGGTGAGGCTAAATACTTATCAGACTGCCCTCATATGGATGTAGAATAGGATGTTGGTGTGTGGAACAGGATATTGCTGTGTGGATGTATAATAGGATATTGATGCAACAAGAAATTAGTGTGTCGATGTAGAATAGGGACTTTGCTGATACTAGTGTGTAGATGTAGAACAGAATATTGTTGTGTGTATGTATAATATGATATCATTGTGTGGATGTATAATAGGATATTGTTGTGTGGATGTAAAATAGGAATATCCTATTCTACATCACCACACACCAATATCCTATTCTACATCACCACACACCAATATCCTATTCTACATCACCGCACACCAATATCCTATTCTACATCACCACACACTAATATCCTATTCTACATCACTACACACCAATATCCTATTATACTACTCACCAATATCCTATTCTACATCACCACACACCAATATCCTATTCTACATCACCACACACCAATATCCTATTATACTACACACCAATATCCTATTATACTACACACCAATATCCTATTCTACATCACCACACACCAATATCCTATTCTACATCACCACACACCAATATCCTATTATACTACACACCAATATCCTATTCTACAACACTACACACTAATAAGTAGTTCTATATCACCACACACAATATCCTATTCTACATCACCACACACAATATCCTATTCTACATCACTACACACTAATATCCTATTCTACATCACCACACACAATATCCTATTCTACATCACCACACACAATATCCTATTCTACATCACTACACACAATATCCTATTTTACATCCACACACCAATATCCTTGTAACGAAAAGGAGTATTTCAGAATTGTCATGCATGTATGCATGAATGTGCATGTTCCTCCCATCTCTCAACTTCACTAACTCGTAACAATAAACTAAGCTGTCACACCCTCTATCAAACAATAAACATAAATCAATACAAAAGCACAAAACACAGAATCAACAAGAATCAAATGGAATAAATACAATTGCATCTACTCATGTCTTTTGGCAGAATAAATCCATTAAAAGAATAAATATAGAAACACCACTCACAAATAACACACAATTATCAGACGCTATGTACCAAATTTGGCCACAGTAGTCAAACCCCTCACATACGTGGTCTGCTCGGGTTCGCAGAAACAGATAAAATGGAATAATTGCGAAGCTGCTCTTTGGGCTGTCCAACAGATTTTGTCAAGTTCACCAGTGCTTGTCTTACCAGACGTATCGCGGGGCGAGTTAGCATGGGAGGCTTGGGTCTGGTAGGGTTAATAGAGGGTGTGATAGCTTAGTTTACTGTTACAAGTTAGCATGGGAGGCTTGGGTCTGGTAGGGTTAATAGAGGGTGTGATAGCTTAGTTTACTGTTACAAGTTAGTGAAGTTGAGAGATGGGAGAACACGCAGATTCACTCATACAGGCAAGACAGTTCTAAAATACCCCTTTTCGTTACAAAGATATTGGTGTGTAGGTGTAGAATAGGATATTGTGTGTGGTGATATAGAATAGGATATTGGAGTGTGATGTATTATAAGATATTGTGTGAGGTGATGTAGAATAGGATATTGGTGTGTGGTGATGCAGAATAGGATATTGGTGTGTGTTTATGTATACTAGGATATTGGTGTGTGTTGACGTTAACTTTAATAGGATATTGGTGTGTGTTGATATATAATAAGATATTGGTGTGCGGTCATATATAATAGGATATTGGTGTGTGTTGATGTAGAATAGGATATTGGTGTATGGTGATGTAGAATAGGATATTGGTGTATGGTGATGTAGAATAGGATATTGGTGTGTGGTGATGTAGAATAGGATATTGGTGTATGGTGATGTAGAATAGGATATTGGTGTGTGGTGATGTAGAATAGGATATTGGTGTATGGTGATGTAGAATAGGATATTGGTGTATGGTGATGTAGAATAGGATATTGGTGTATGGTGATGTAGAATAGGATATTAGCGTGTAGTGATGTAGAATAGGATATTGGTGTGTGGTGATGTAGAATAGGATATTAGCGTGTAGTGATGTAGAATAGGATATTGTGTGTGGTGATGTAGAATAGGATATTGTGTGTGGTGATGTAGAATAGGATATTGGTGTATGGTGATGTAGAATAGGATATTGGTGTATGGTGATGTAGAATAGGATATTGGTGTGTGGTGATGTAGAATAGGATATTGATGTGTGGTGATGTAGAATAGGATATTGGTGTATGGTGATGTAGAATAGGATATTGGTGTATGGTGATGTAGAATAGGATATTGGTGTGTGGTGATGTAGAATAGGATATTGATGTGTGGTGATGTAGAATAGGATACTGGTGTGTGGTGATGTAGAATAGGATATTGGTGTGTGGTGATGTAGAATAGGATATTGGTGTGTGGTGATGTAGAATAGGATATTGGTGTGTGGTGATGTAGAATAGGATATTGATGTGTGGTGATGTAGAATAGGATATTGGTGTATGGTGATGTAGAATAGGATATTGGTGTGTGGTGATGTAGAATAGGATATTGGTGTATGGTGATGTAGAATAGGATATTGGTGTGTGGTGATGTAGAATAGGATATTGGTGTGTGGTGATGTAGAATAGGATATTGGTGTGTGGTGATGTAGAATAGGATATTGATGTGTGTTGATGTAGAATAGGATATTGGTGTGTGGTGATGTAGAATACAGACATGCCTACCCTCAATTTGAAGTTTCCGTATTAGCTTTTTCAAATTCCAGTATTACAATTACGATTTCCGTATTTACTTTTACTACCTATTGTTTTTGCACTCATCCTTTTTGATATTATGCGAAGAATCCAGTGATAGATTGATTTGCTGCCACAATGTTCTTTTTCTTCTCCAAAGCCTCGAAGTTCTTCATATGCTGTGGGCCATCCGCCTGCCGCTTGATGTCGTTCATATCACCGGCGGAGATGCCAAACTGGTTGGCACAAATCGTACTTTTGAGTCAGTGCTGCCGCGAATAACGAAAGGACACTTTTCCGAATACGAGGCAAAAAATGTCTGCCCCTTTGGCGTTTTTTTTTTTTAAAGGTTCAGATTCACAATCACTTTGCTTAGCCATTCGTTTGAACGCCATGTTTTAAATTCTGTCTCACGAGCACCGATCTTTACTGCGACTGTGCAAAAACGGGTTCGGCAAACTTCGGTGCCTCTACCGGAAACTTCGATGCCACAGGTCAACACTGCAACTGCGCATTGCGGCATTAAACCTTCGGAAAAAGGTCATGCGGTGCATTACCACAGGCCAACGATTTCGATTTTTTTTTCTCCATCATTTCTTTAAATTTCCGTACCGTAAAACAAATATCCGTATTTTCCGTAGCGCTTGCCGAGTTTTTCAAATTTCCGGAAAAAATACGGAAATTCCGTACGGGTAGGCATGTCTGAGAATAGGATATTGGTGTGTGGTGATGTAGAATAGGATATTAGTGTGTAGTGATGTAGAATAGGATATTGGTGTGTGGTGATGTAGAATAGGATATTGATGTGTGGTGATGTATACTAGGATATTGGTGTGTGGTGATGTAGAATAGGATATTGGTGTGTGGTGATGTAGAATAGGAAATTGGTGTGTGGTGATGTAGAATAGGATACTGGTGTGTGGTGATGTAGAATAGAATATTGGTGTGTGGTGATGTAGAATAGGATACTGGTGTGTGGATGTAATCTGCAGACAGTTACCTTGAACAGCATTTCCACCGTTGTTGCCACCTTCAACAATGCCGTCATTTTCTGGGTTATCTGCTGCAGCATGGTCGCCGTCTCCTTGGTGCTCAGCTGGCGGTTGGGGAAGGGGGTCCTCTGCAATGTTAACTGGTGGGTTAGGCTGCTGCGCGTTGGGTGCTGCTGCTGGTCTATGAGGCATGCCCACTCCAGGCCCACCAGCCAGCCCCCCTATCAAATTGTTCATCGCTCCTCCATCCAGCAAGTTCTGTAGGGACAAACGTCAAAAGAAAACTTGATGAAGACATCGTTAAAAGCCTCAAAGAGAGTATAACTGAAAAGATTTCTAGGTGGACTACCATTGTTGATTTGGGTCAATATGGCACAGCAGCGCAACCAAAGCTTTTCAGATTTTGAGGTTAGGTCAGCCAGACTAGCTATAAATAGCTTCACTGATGCTTCCTTTCACTGGAAGAGGGGCTGCAGGCAAGCTATAAATAGCCCTCAGCACCCGAAACACGGAGGCACTGAAAAGTGCTGCTCACATAGGAATTGAGCTAGTGTGATGGCTGTGTCATGCCAAAGGCAGCCCACAAGCCAGTCAGTTATTTATTTCATTTGACATCTCTACACATTTTGTGATTTTAGATAGTCTTTCACTCACCCATCCTCTCCCACACAATCCCATGAAATACACTTACCTATACAAACATGCATGCCATACCACACACAATCCCATGAAATACACTTACCTATACAAACATGCATGCCATACCACACACACACATGAAATACACTTACCTATACAAACATGCATGCATACCACACAAACACACACACATGAAATACACTTACTGTGCTAGCCACTAAATCTACCAACTCGCATTCATCTTGTATTTAAGTAAGAGTCACTCAAAACAGTACCACGATTTTATTTACTTTCAAAGGGGGACAAGAGAGTACACCATCAGACCAAGTCCGAACCACAAACCTATCTAGGTGACTGTTTAGGTGAAATCTGTCGAACATAAACACCTATGTTAAACAACGTAACATAACATAGAATATATGAAAATAACATACATGCCAAAATAAACATGTCATACACTGCATGAAAATAATTTCTTTAAACCAAGCATATTCCAAAAATGTTCACATGAGCAGACGGCATCAAAACTCCAACATAGATCATACAAAAGTGTTCTCCAAAAATAAACGTTTACCTATGCATTTTTCTTAAACAGAATTTTAGAGAACCTATTTCCCTAAAAGACTTAAAGACGCACCCGACTCAAAAATAAAAATTTGCTCAGCGATGCAGTTTGGTGAACTATAAATTATGTTACCTTTCTTTTTTTATTTAAATGCTTTTTTGATTTTTAATTAATATTTTTCTAAAAATTGCACATTTTAACTTTCGCTTTTGGCACCAAAGCGGAAGTGACGTTATAAGTGTGTAAGTCAAAATGGAAGCAATGGTTGAGGAGAGTGCACCGAAAATAAATATAAAAAATAAATCGGACAGGTTACAGCTGTGCTGTTGCTGAATTTGCACACACGCACGCAGACGATGTGAGTATGCATGCTTTCCCATCAGACAAAAAGAAGCAGCGTGTGTGGACAAATTTTGTTAAAACGTGCAGAGCAGATTTCACCCTAACAGTAACAACTAACTCACGCCTATGCTCAAAACATTTTGAGCCTCACTGCTACCCCATCGGATATGCTCTGCGAGAAGGCCTTGGATTAACAGTGCAAAAACGAAAGTTGCTCGATTATGCCTTCCCTACGATACAAAAGCATGAGCTTTCACAGCCAACAACGTCAA
This sequence comes from Oncomelania hupensis, assembly GCA_036898135.1. Taxonomy (NCBI): domain Eukaryota; kingdom Metazoa; phylum Mollusca; class Gastropoda; order Littorinimorpha; family Pomatiopsidae; genus Oncomelania; species Oncomelania hupensis. Next base: position 71,889,767 of record CM072519.1, read on the forward strand.
CAGTGAAGAAATTAGCACAGAGTAAGCTAATGAACAAGACCAAGCCTGCCCAGGCGTCTACATTCACTAACACTGTAACAGTAACACTTGTAACACAAACAGACACTGTGTAACTTGTGTACACACTCTAGCTATTCCCACAACTAACATTTTGGAAAGTGTCAGTACTACAGCTACTACAACAACTACTGCAAGCATAATTACCCCCATCAGCGTTCCCTTACCAGGCTTTTCTCTGCTGGGTACTTCAACTTCAAATTCAACTTTTTATTGGCTCAAAGTACATTTGACAACATACTAAAGAATTTGCTTCGCGCATAGAAAAACAACAACATAAAAACCCGTTTAAAAAAAAAAAAAAAAAAAAAAACACACACCCCCACAGACATTTACGCAACATTGACTCGCACACCAATAAACAAATGATTGAAGTTAATACTATTGAATAATAATACTACTACTAATAAATAGAAAGTCAATGTATTAAAAAGCTAGTTTAAATCGCAACATATTGGTGTCTAAAAGCTCAGTCTCAGAACATATCAATACATGTAAAACCCTAAAACAGTAGAAGGAAATAATTATAGCAATAATAATAACAACAATAATAAAGTACATATATGCACAGTGTATCATCCTGTTCAATGCGCACTGAAACACTTTACCAATACTCTGAGACAATTAAATAGATCTAGCATAACATTTTATAAGACTAAAAACACAAGCATCTACAGGTGTCAACAGTTTCAGTGATCACATACAGGCATAGATGTAGGTATAAAGACACCATGACTATAAAAAAAATAATGATGATAAGAGCACTACTACATGATACACTTGGTCACATTAATACAACATGTGGGTTATGGGGTGGGTAGACCTGCTTTTGCAAAGAGAGAGCGTGCCAGGGTAAGTTTGCAAGAGTTTGTTTTGTATAACAGTTATTGTTGTTGTTTTTAAAGTTTTATTATAAACTGCAACGTTCAGGTTAGGCTGCATTATTGTCCCAACCATATAAATTTAAAAATATAAATTATATATATCATTGCATGGTCAGTCATATTATTATATATTAATAAAGTTCTTTGGCAATTTTATCTTGATAAATACTGTACAATCACAGCTGTAATAGTGTATAAACTCAAATAATGTGTTTTGAATGATATAACATAAAATAAAAAGACTACACTACTATCTTTCAGTCAGTACAGCTTTTCAGTTGTTGCTTGAAATGATGAATACAGATGATACTTGATAGCCTATTGGTTTGGATTAACATATTGCACTAAAACGATTATATATTTAGGCCTATAAGCTATACTATGCTTTCTTGTATTATTATAGATTTATTATTCTGTGGATGTACACAATGTGATTGTGACTATACCTTATAACAGTGTTCAGTAGACTAGATGAGAAGGCCTATGCATTTTAACATTGTACAGTACACAAGTTTTAGATAGCCTACATGTGCATAATAAATGATTTTATTATTATTATTATTATTATTATTATTATTATTATTATTATTATTATTATTATTATTATTATTATTATTAAAGCATTCAATAGGCCTAGCTACCATTTAATTTTTCTACTTTACAACAGTACCAGTCAAGGAATTCTTTTCTGTCAAATTAAAACTTGAACAAATTGTTCATTGTTACAATGTACACAGGTGCAAATCACTTTATTTAAAGTAAAATAGTACTTCCAATTGTTTTAGAAAGTACAAAATCTATTCTGGCCTCTTCTGTCTCTCCTTATGAGTTATACATTTGTGAAACATAATTTATGTATGTTATGTTTTCAGTGCAGTTCAATACATAATTTAAAATAATACTTTAACAGATCTGTGCTTGAAAAAATCGTGGAATCTTACAACTGCAATTAAAAAAAAAGCGGCCTAAACAACAAGGTTTATTTTATTAGAGGCATGTTCGGTAGGCCTACTAGTACTATAACCTATTTCCAATATGAGCACCGAATTATTGAATTTTCATAGCCTATTAAAATATATTTAGGCTAGGCCTGTGCTTACTTTAACTACTTTGTATGTTTATTTATTCAGTAGGCATACATGATACACCTATCCTATCCTATCCTGTCCCTTAACACGAAGGTCGTGGGGGGTACATGATACACCACAATTTACTATTATACGATTAGCCTATAATATATACTAATATAGACTATACTTTTACAATGAATTTTGATGAATAGGCTCTTCAGTTAACACTAAATCTTAGCAGTTACACCATGGACTCTTTATCATGTATTATATAGTGTCCATGGTTACACCCATCACAGAATAATCGGTTTATTACATTTTGTTGCAGAAATTATTATTAATAATGAATATTATAAAATATCAACTCACTGTGATTGTTAGTTACCTACGTTATGATTGTAAATAAATTAGTAGGCCTACTTATTAGTCGGTACTGTCGAGTCTATTAATACTTGTAGAAGTAGCAGAATCGTTTGCCCCAGTATCAATGCGGTCCGGCTGAGACGAGCTCGACAGTGGTTCATATTGATATGGCCTAATTAGGCTAATATCACCTCTTATACTGAGAGTGGTAGTAACATCTTCAAAATCACTGCTTTCGCATGACAAATTTAATATTTCATCGTCGTCTTCTTCTTTCTCGGACGAGAACGCGTTTCTCTCAACGGGCATGTTGACAACGTAGGAAAGTGGGATTGCACACATATGACGTCACAACCTGCGTTCCCGGTAGCACCGTTGTTTAATCAAGGGCGGGTAATCTTGGGCTAAAATATTAAACTTTGGTGACTAATATCTCGAAAACCGTAAATAATTTTGTAATAAACAAAAGACCGTTTTTGCTTATTTTAGTTAGATGTATCCAAATATAAAATAAAAATTTTGGGGTGGGGTAGTCCTTTAAAACTTACAAACAAAGCATGTAAGAACACACTTATATGATAGAGTTAGAACAATAATTTCACCGCACATGAAGAACACTCAAGGAAAGGTCCTAGAACAAAACAAGCTATTCAAAGAAAACGACCTGCTAAAAGAGATGAGGCAGAGAAGACAGGAAGAAAAATAAAAGAAGATATAAATAAAAGGAAGAAACAGAGGTAAAAATTGAAAGAAATAGAGGAAGTAGGAGAAAATGGAGAGAAGAAAGAATAAAGAAATTGAAGAGGGAGAAAACGAGATGACCGGAAAGAAAGAGAAAGAATGGGAGGGGAAGTGAGAAAGGAACATAGAGAGGGAGAGAAAAGAAGAAAGAGAGGAAGAGGAAGGAAGAAAGGGGGAGAGAAAAGGACAGAAAGAAAAGGAAAGAGAGGGAGGGAAAGGTGGCAGAATGAGAGAAAGTAAGAAAGAGGGACGGAGAAAAGGATGGAAAGAGGAAGAAAAAGGGCAGAAAAAGACACAAAGGAGGAGGAAATAAACGGAAATCTAAATAACACAAATAGAATTGGAACGAAATATTCACATTCTAGAAATATACACATAAATGCAATCAATAACTGACCTTTTGGTTTCTCAAAATGCGAGACGAAAAAAGTAGGTAGACAAGATAGCTAACATGACAGTGGCGAGAAAACTTGAAAAACATAACTTTCTTCACTTCTGTAGGCATAAAATCCAAACTCTTACATTCACACTAGACAAAGAAAACTTCCTGCAGCACTTACAATTGTCACGGACCAACTAAACGAAAAAACCAGCCCCAAAATACACAATTATACATGAGTTCAGATCTCACCAAACAAGTAAATGAAAACAAGTTGCACGCAAAATGCACGCAAACTTTACCCAACCTCACGATCGTCAAAAAAGTCGTTAGTCCGTGCACTGTGCGCAAAATGCATTCGCTGCACAGACACATAGGCCTACACTCAAACTGGAAGGCAAAGGTGCATAGAGAAAACGGAAAACGGTGAAGTGGAAGAAGGAGGGGGTAAACGGAGATACAGAGCAGTAAGAGAGAGAGAGGGAGAGAGAGAGAGAGAGAGCGGGAGAGAGAGAGGGGGAGAGAGAGAGATAAGAGAGAGAGAGAGAGAGAGAGAGAGAGAGAGAGAGAGAGAGAGAGAGAGAGAGAGAGAGAGAGAGAGAGAGAGAGAGAGAGAGAGAGAGAGAGAGAGAGAGAGAGAGAGAGAGAGAGAGAGAGAGAGAGAGAAATAAGTATAGAGAGTCGGAAAGGAAGATAAATTAAACGGCAATAATACACACAAGCCACTATAATATGGTGATAATTCCAAAAATAAATAAATTCAGAGTCCTTGACAACAGGCAAGACAAAATAAACTCCTGCTGGCAAGCAGGCACACTTACCTATACAAACATGCATGCCATACCACACACACACATGAAATACACTTACCTATACAAACATGCATGCCATACCACACACACACATATGAAATACACTTACCTATACAAACATGCATGCCATACCACACACACACACACACATGAAATACACTTACCTATACAAACATGCATGCCATACCACACACACACATGAAATACACTTACCTATACAAACATGCATGCCATACCACACACACACATGAAATACACTTACCTATACAAACATGCATGCCATACCACACACACACACACACACATGAAATACACTTACCTATACAAACATGCATGCCATACCACACACACACATGAAATACACTTACCTATACACACCTGCATGCCATACCACACACACACACACACATGAAATACACTTACCTATACAAACATGCATGCCATACCACACACACACATGAAATACACTTACCTATACAAACATGCATGCCATACCACACACACACACACACACATGAAATACACTTACCTATACAAACATGCATGCCATACCACACACACACATGAAATACACTTACCTATACAAACATGCATGCCATACCACACACACACACAATCCCATGAAATACACTTACCTATACAAACATGCATGCACAAGTCCATACCACACACATGAAATACACTTACCTATACAAACATGTATGCATGCACAAGTCCATAGCACACAATCCCATGAAATACACTTACCTATACAAACATGCATGCCATACCACACACACACAATCCCATGAAATACACTTACCTATACAAACATGCATGCACAAGTCCATACCACACACACACAATCCCATGAAATACACTTACCTATACAAACATGTATGCATGCACAAGTCCATACCACACACACACATACAAACACACACAAATCAGAATTAAATAAAAATTTATATACAAAACAAAACTCAATTTTTATGTTCATCCCAATTATTCATGCGCATCAAAACTAAGGATAGTTAGCTACTTAGTCTGAAATGTGTTATTATCAAGTTTGTCCCTAAAGGAGTATATAGCAAGGAATTAAATGGCTATAAATCATCAGTGAACTATTCAAGATATCAGCTTCAGTATTTGATTGTAATAATGGTATATAAAACTTTAATGTAGAGGCTTGAAAGATGATCAAGAGTTGAGGGATGGAGAGATTATAAAGCACTTATACAAAGTGTCATTCCTTCATTCATTCCTTTCTTCAATCATTGGGGTCCACATACCCTGCCTTGATTTTGTACTTGGTTGTCCTGCTCCAGCCAGTCAGGGCCACCTCCATGGAGGATCTGTTCCCTCAGCCACACCAGACTGATGAAAGCGCACAATGTACACGTCACTACAAAACAGCCCTGGAAACAATCTGACGCCAGATTCTCTCTGCAAAACATAATGATAGCAATCTCTCTGCAAAACATAATGATAGCAATCTCTCTTCAAAAAATAATGACAGTAATCTCTCTGTAAAACATGACAGCAATCTCCCTGTAAAATATAAGGACAGCAATCTCTCTGTAAAACATGACAGCAATCTCTCTGTAAAACATAAGGACAGCAATCTCTCTGCAAAACATAAGGACAGCAATCTCTCTGTAAAACATAATGACAGCAATCTCTCTGTAAAACATAATGATAGTAATCTCTATGTAAAACATAATGACAGCAATCTCTCTGTAAAACATAAGGACAGCAATCTCTCTGTAAAACATAATGATAGTAATCTCTATGTAAAACATAATGAAAGCAATCTCTCTGTAAAACATAACGATAGCAATCTCTCTGTAATACAAAATGATAGCAAAATCACTACTTCATCAAAACTACAGAGAATTAGCTGCTCTGATTGTGTATTGATGATGATGATGATTATGGGTCTCCATCTGTTTAGATTCAAATTTGGCATATATCAGACCAAAATATTGTATGAAAATATCAGCAAATATTCATCTCTTAGTGTCAATTACACTTTCTTTTTTCTTCAGGGTTTTGATCTAGACTTCAGACTCCCTGGAACAAAATCCTGTTGTGGTTAATAATGACCCCAAAGCAAGGTGAAGGTTAATGTAATGAAAACAAAGAAGTGGGCTGTTAACTCTTCCACTGCTAGCTCGTTTTGCATGCTGTATGCTACAGAAAATTGCCATTGTATTATAATATACTGCTAGCTCGTTTTGCACGCTGTATGCTACAGAAAATTGCCATTGTATTATAATATACTGCTAGCTTGTTTTGCACGCTGTATGCTACAGAAAATTGCCATTGTATTATAATATACTGCTAGCTTGTTTTGCACGCTGTATGCTACAGAAAATTGCCATTGTATTATAATATACTGCTAGCTTGTTTTGCACTCTGTATGCTACAGAAAATTGCCATTGTATTATAATATACTGCTAGCTTGTTTTGCACGCTGTATGCTACAGAAAATTGCCATTCTATTATAATATACTGCTAGCTTGTTTTGCACGCTGTATGCTACAGAAAATTGCCATTCTATTATAATATACTGCTAGCTTGTTTTGCACGCTGTATGCTACAGAAAATTGCCATTGTATTATAATATACTGCTAGCTTGTTTTGCACGCTGTATCCTACAGAAAATTGCCATTGTATTATAATATACTGCTAGCTTGTTTTGCACGCTGTATGCTACAGAAAATTGCCATTGTATTATAATATACTGCTAGCTTGTTTTGCACGCTGTATGCTACAGAAAATTGCCATTGTATTATAATATACTGCTAGCTTGTTTTGCATGCTGTATGCTACAGAAAATTGCCACTGTATTATAATATACTGGGATTTTTGCAATGTCCAGAGGCCAGTGGGCTGCTGCAGGCTATTTATAGGCAAGCCCTCCTATTTTTTTGCGCCACACTGAAAGGCGTTCTATCTAGGTCAGCTCTGGAATCAGTCAGAGAAGGTACGGAGTGTGGAAAAAACCATGTTTCTTGGTGTGAAAAGTGCCCATTTCCGTGACTTGAACTGGTGATTATATTAATCTGGTCTATTCTGTTACTTTATTATACAGGCTTTGTGTTGATTCAAACTACTTGGGTGTGTGCCAGTTACACCATACACCCAGCATGCACTATAGGCCCTGTTTTCTCCTGGTCTTGGGTGTGTGCCAGTTACACCATACACCCAGCATGCACTATAGGCCATGTTTTCTCCTGGTCTTGGGTGTGTGCCAGTTACACCATACACCCCGCATGCACTATAGGCCATGTTTTCCCCTGGTCTTGGGTGTGTGCCAGTTACATCATACACCCAGCATGCACTATAGGCCCTGTTTTTCCATGGTCTTGGGTGTGTGCCAGTTACACCATACACCCCGCATGCACTATAGGCCATGTTTTCCCCTGGTCTTGGGTGTGTGCCAGTTACATCATACACCCAGCATGCACTATAGGCCCTGTTTTCTCCTGGTCTTGGGTGTGTGCCAGTTACATCATACACCCAGCATGCACTATAGGCCCTGTTTTCTCCTGGTCTTGGGTGTGTGCCAGTTACACCATACACCCAGCATGCACTATAGGCCCTGTTTTCTCCTGGTCTTGGGTGTGTGCCAGTTACACCATACACCCAGCATGCACTATAGGCCCTGTTTTCTCCTGGTCTTGGGTGTGTGCCAGTTACACCATACACCCAGCATGAACTATAGGCCCTGTTTACCCCTGGTCTTGGGTGTGTGCCAGTTACATCATACACCCAGCATGCACTATAGGCCCTGTTTTCTCCTGGTCTTGGGTGTGTGCCAGTTACACCATACACCCAGCATGCACTATAGGCCCTGTTTACCCCTGGTCTTGGGTGTGTGCCAGTTACATCATACACCCAGCATGCACTATAGGCCCTGTTTACCCCTGGTCTTGGGTGTGTCAGTTACACCATACACCCAGCATGCACTATAGGCCCTGTTTACCCTGGTCTTGGGTGTGTGTCAGTTACACCATACACGAAGCATGCACTATAGGCCATGTTTTCCCCTGGTCTTGGGTGTGTGCCAGTTACACTATACACCCAGCATGCACTATAGGCCCTGTTTTCTCCTGGTCTTGGGTGTGTGCCAGTTACACTATACACCCAGCATGCACTATAGGCCCTGTTTTCTCCTGGTCTTGGGTGTGTGCCAGTTACACCATACACCCAGCATGCACTATAGGCCCTGTTTTCTCCTGGTCTTGGGTGTGTGCCAGTTACACTATACACCCAGCATGCACTATAGGCCCTGTTTTCTCCTGGTCTTGGGTGTGTGCCAGTTACACTATACACCCAGCATGCACTATAGGCCCTGTTTTCCACTGGTCTTGGGTGGGGCTGCTCTTGCAGTTGCTGTGCTTTCACTTAGAAAGCAGCCCCGATTTCCCTTGCATGGGTTACAAATAAAATATAATATAAACAATTTTTATTTGTACATCCAAAATCTAAATCAGTAAATGGCATGAAAACTTACGTTGACAGCATGTCCAAAGGCAACGTCAATAAAGAACTCACTGATCCCGTGAACAAACATCTGTAAATGCGACCTGTAAACAAACAACTGTCAAAATAAACATAAAAATATACCTTCCCCATCCCCCCCCCACCACTCTCCAAACATAAAAAAAATACCCCACCCCCCTCTCCAAACATAAAAATATATACACACCCCACTCTCCAAAAACATAAAATATACCCCACCCCCACACACACTCTCCAAACATAAAAATATACCCCACCCCCACTCTCCAAACATAAAAATATACCCCCCCCCCACTCTCCAAACAAAAAATATACCCCATCTCCCACTCTCCAAACAAACAAAAAACAAACAACAACAATATAAATACTCAAACAATTTTTTAAGTGATAAACTAACCTTCAATGTTAAACATAAACAATGGTCACCTTCTAACTGCACAACATGTTGGCACAGTATACAATAGTGTACAACAGCAAGGCCATATATTTATACAAATAACCTCCCAAGTTTTGATTTGAGAAATTGTACATGCCAGTAAAAACAATGACAATGCCAATAATAATAATAATAATAATCCTATCCCACAACTCGAAAGTCGTTGGGGCAACACAAATTATCATTTAACCAGTGTATTCTATCTTTCTTTGTCCTCAGCAACCCTCATGGCTTCACTCTATGTCAAGCCAGTCCATTCTCGAATGTTGTCTTCCCACTTCTTTTTCCGTCTCCCTCTTTTTCTACCTCCTTATACCGTGTCTTGCAGGATGGTCTTTGCAAGGCCTGATGCTCTGGTGATGTGGCCATACCATCGGAGTTTCAGTTTCTTCACCACTGTGAGCAAGTCATTGTAATGTCCAATAGCTTGTGTGATGGTCTTTCGCACTTCATCGTTGGAGATAATGAGGATAATAATAATAATAATAATAATAATAATAATAATAATAATGTATTTTATATCACGTAAAAACAAGTCAAAATGTTTGTTGAAAGCCTTTTTCTCACATATTGACTGACACAAAACACACAAATAACACAGGTTATATAAAATACAATAACGAAGAAAAGCAGAACACACTGACACACACTTTGCCATTGAACGACCACATAAAGACAGATGAAACAAACAAATAACATGAGTAAGAAAGATAAAAGACTAACAGGCAGTCAGAGGGACCACCCCCAGCCAGGCGAAGGCCACCAGGGTGTAGTGAAACCAGTAACGGACGGCTCGAGCCATGCTGGTGACCAGTCCACTGACGATGTCTCTGATAGGAAGTCGCTTGGGCATGTCTGGGGAGTAAACTGAAACACACCCCACAATGCATCGTCTTAACAGTGGTCTTCTTCTTCCCCATTTTATCATGGTGAAGACTGTGTAGACTCGGGTCACATTTGCACTTTCAGTTTTTACAGAATATTACACCCATTGACAGGAAAATATATGTGTTCCCGTCAAAATGAACATGTAGATTATACACCACTCTCTTTAAGCTAGCCTTGTGAAAAGGGAGGTCCCAAATGACTCCCTCCCTAACCACTGAAAAGTGGCAGGAACACCTTTACTGTAGATTACACAACATTGTGTATGGTGAGAAAACCATGTTCAGGGGTGCTGAAGATCAGGTATTTTATTTTGTTCAAGCACAGTTCCTTGTAACAACTTTGCCATAACTGTGACCTCATGGCGCAGTGGATAAGTCGCCGGTTTCCTATGCCGAAGGTCGCGGGTTCGATTCCCGCAAGGGGCGAACGTATGTGACTTAGTTACGAGACTATTGAGGTTACCGAGGGTTTCCTCCGGGCACTCCGGTTTCCTCCCTCCCTTCAATAATGGTACTGGATGCAGTCAATACACAATTTTTAAAAATAAAAATTTGATTTTCTTTCCGTCTTCCAATAGCGATCTTCCTGCCTTTACACCACCTGTTTGAGTGCTGGATGTGTATTTGGTATGTGTTTGTGAGGGTGGATGAGACAGGTGAGCGTGTATGTTGGTACAGACCGCCGCGCTTTGAGCCTGATTGGTTTGGGGAAAGGAGCGTACATAGCATCCTGTATTATTATTATGTATTATTATAACTCATGAACATCTTGTATTGTGAGAGAACAATGTTCAAAGGTACTGAAGATCAGGTATTTAATTTCGTTCAGGCACAGTTACTTGTAAAACCTTCACTATAAATCATGCAAAATTGTTAATTGTGAGAGAACCATGATCAGCACCCCTGAAGATCAGATATTATATTCTGTCCAGGCACAGATATTCACTTGTAGCATTTGTCATTGGTCAGCAAACAACTTTCACAAAGAGTAACACAACACAGTTTGCAATACAGTGAAATATTACTGAAAATAGAATGAGTGGAGGAAAAGGATGGATTGCTAGTACATAATCGGGCAGGTCAGTTAAGTTTAAGTGCCCCACATGATTTTTAGTGGCCCTGTGTGACCAGCCTAATCAGGATGGTACCCTGGCATTAGAAATAATTGTTTGTTGACATTTTTCCCTTTCCCTCTCTTTCACCATGGTAGCTATTCTTCCTGCATCTAAGAGAACATGCTAGACATAACGTTAGCATAAAATACTCACTTGGGGTAAAGGAATAGCGGTGTTTGCAAAGCTCACAGTATTCTTTGCGGCTGTATTTGAGCCACTGCACCAGACTGGAAAATATAAATAAAATAAACATAAAACCAAATAAAAATCATCATGAATTTTGTAATCATTTAAAATGTTCATTTATTTATATTAATAATTGTCAGGCAAAAAGAAGTGGATAAGAGGTTGTGGGCTTCGGTCACGAACGATAGGTCTACTCAGGCAGAGGCAGTGGTATGCGTGTATGGAGTAACAAGGGGGGTGGGGGGTGGATGATGGTAGAGATGGATACGGGTGGATAGCCACAATAGTTGTTTGCCAGAGGCATGACTTTCATGGGGTCAGAGTTTGGATTGCACAAGAGTGAACGAAGAAAGTCTTGCTGCTACAAAATGGAAAAAGCTTTAGTTAGATGCCGTTTTGCATTTCAACCTTAGCGGATGGAGCCTGGGAGTGGGATTGAACCACATGGCAAGATATGCACTTGGACACAGGTGGGGACGATTTGGAACTTGTGTTACAGTTCTGCATCAAGCCATTGGATTTGGGGACTCAGGTTGGGTAGTCTCATCCTTTTCATGCCAGCTTTTGAGCAGGGTGTGTTCAGGAAAATGTATCAGGAGCCGGTAAGTGGCGATGTTTTACACTCTGTCTCAGTCGTGAGTCAAAATAATTCATTTTATTAAGTATAAAGAAAATTATAATGTTGTAAATAATTGTGTTTATATTTCGGAATAGTTATTATTCTTAATCAAATGTGCTGGTAAATAATGATCAAGGGAAGCAACCAACACTTACTTGCTGTGTTAATTGTGGTGGTTAAAATACTTATTTTGTTTTGTGAAAATGTACTGGGAAAAAAACAACATAAGAAACTTACTTTTGTGTCAGTAACTTCCTTTGTGAAGCATCTCTCACACCTTACAAAACATGCAGTGAAGAATAGTCACAAAACTTAATAAGTGTTGTTGATATTGCACGCCTTTTTATTCAGAGAATTACGTTCATTTTCTTCATGTGTATTATCTATAAATATAACAGGTTGGGGTGTGTATTGTGTAACGTTAAGGTATGGGAAATAAATCCAGTGTGATTACGTCCCATGTAATTTTTTTATTTTATTAGTAATTTACAGTGTTCCCTCCACACACAAAAAATGGGAGTCCTTGGGACTCCCAGGTATAAAATTTTAAGAGTCCTTGTGCAAATTTTGAGAGTCCCCAAATTGGTGGATGAACGGGTTTTGGGCCCAGTCAACCAAGTCAGAAGTGACATGATCGTGTATGATAGTTCTATCAAAGAATGGACTAACTAAGATTTCTTCTGTTCAGTGAATGTATTGCTTGGAGGAAGTTTACAATGCGCGCGCATGCGATTTTTAAGGACGACAACTCCCGACACAATCTTTAATCGTCTGCAATGGCAGTCTCAGTTGGGTTCTGATTCTGATTATGCCGTGAATTAGTTCGCCACTCGTTGGTCGTATTTTTGACTTCAGCGATTCGAGAAAAATGTGTGCGTCCTCAGGACGCACACATGCAAATTTTCCTACGTCATTTTTCATATTTTGTGCGTAATTGACGCACTACTGTGCGTAATCGGGAACACTGAATTTACTAATCAGATATCATCATAAACCATTTTGAAGACCTTTGCGTTCAAGTATTTTTTATAAGTCGCAACAAGTAAAAACAGAGATGATTGTAAATTTTGTATTGCATGTGTGACAGATTATATTTCAGGTTTGAGCTAGCTTGCAGTGGAGGGGAGATAATCTGTATTGTGCTCGCATTAAACGCGGACCTTAGTAAAGATGCGTGATGTATAATCAATTATGCTTTCAGGTTGGGTTGCTGCTGATTATTACTATTATTCTCATCATCGTTGTCATCATCATTATTTCCTGGTTCTTCGTCTCCTTTGTTTTTTGCTTCTTCATTGGAGCTTTTTGGTGGGTTGGCTAACAGGGTGGTGGCACAGTGGGACTGATTAGTGCTTGTCCCTTGACTTGGACAGCGCTGGATGGTGTGGGGGTCTCAGGAGGTAAAGGGAGCACCCACTTGGGCAACTGGAAAGACTGCATTTACTTCTCTCGGAGCTTTAGTCCTATCCTATCCTACCCTACCCCGTAACTTGGTCTTTGGGGCACCACAGATAATCGTTTAACCAGCATACTCCATCTTTCTCTGTCCTCAGCAACCCTCATGGCTTCGCTCAGTATCAAGCTGGTCCATTCTCGAATGTTGTCCTTCCACCTCTTTTTCGGTCTCCCTCTTCTTCTACCTCCTTGAACTGTGCCTTGCAGGATGGTTTTTGCAAGGCCTGATGATCTGGTGACTTAGCCATACCATCGGAATTTCAGTTTCTTCACCACTGTCAGCAGGTCATTGAGTTGTCCAATGGCTTGTGTGATGGTATTTCGGACTTCGTCATTGGTGATGTGCTGGGTATAGGAAATGCCTAGAAGTCTTCTGTAGCACCTCATCTCCATGCTTTGTATTCTTCATTGTAGATCTGCTGTGAGGGTCCATGTTTCGCAAGCGTATAGAAAGATGGAGATGACAAAAGAGCGCAGCAGCCTTACCTTAGAACGTAGACTGATGGTCTTGTCTTTCCAAATGGGCTTCAACCTGGCCAGGGCAGCAGTTGTTTGTGTGATCTTGGAGAAGACTTCCTGTCTGGACCCATTGTCTGGTACAATGGCTCCTTAATATTTGAAGCTATGCACTGTGTTGAGGGATTGACCTTGGACTTTGATGTCCATGTTGATGCCATTGGTGTTGTTGGTCATCAGTTTGGTCTTCTCTGCACTTATTTCCATTCCATAGGCTCTGGAGGTGGTGTCAACCCTCTGTACCAGCTGTTCAAGTTCTTGTTCCTCTCCAGCTAATCCATCAATGTCATCCGCAAAACGAAGGTTGGAGATTTTCTCTACCCCCTTTGCTGACTGTACCTTTGTGATCTGCAAGGGCGTCTGACATGATGTGCTCTAGGAAGATGTTGAATCTCTTTTCGTTTATCACACAGATCCAAAAGTTCAGGTGTGATCCACGGTTTCTTCTTTGGGCGCTTGCCAAGGATCTCAGTGCGTGTCCTGCCAATATTGATGCTTGACTTCAAGCGTTTCTTGACCATGATGTAGTCGATCTGGTTGTGATGCTACCCACCGGGACTGTGCCATATCCATCGTCTGGATTTTTTATGGAGACCTAGCGTGTTTGCCAGTATCAGATTGTTGTATCTGGCAAACTCCAAGAGTCTCAGACCTCTGTCATTTGTCTCGCTGTTGCTTTGGGGTCCACATGTCTCCCCAGTTGTGGTAGCATCTTGGCCAACCTTGGCATTCCAGTCGCCTTGCACTATGTCTATGTTCTTGGGCACTTGGTCAAGGACAGCCTGTAGATTTTCATAGAAATCCTCCACTTCGCTGTCATCATCGTCTGATGTTGGAGCATAGGCGTGGATGATGGTGATGTTGAAAGGGGCTGCTCTCAGACGGATGGTAATGAGTCTACTGGAGACTGAGCGGCAACCCATGACAGTGGCTAGAATGTCTCTGTGGACCAAGAATCCAACACCGTGTTCTCGCCTGTCATCTCTTCCGCTGAAATAAAGCTTGTGGCCTTTGTCGGTTGTTGTTTCACCTAGGCCTTTCCAGCACAGTTCGCTGATACCTAAAATGTTCCATCGATAGTGGTCCAGCTTGTGGGCTAGTCCTTCTAATTTTCCATCCGCAGTTAGGGTCATGACATTCCAGGTTCCTACGATAATATTGTTTCTCGTGCGGATCTTGCTAAGTTGTCCATCAGTAGCACACTTATCACCTCCATCCTGGTGGCCAACGGAAGGCGCGGTCCTTGGTGATCCGGGTGACCACCGATCCAGTATGGAGTGAATGGTTCTTTTCATTATGCAGTGTGTCTTGGGCAAGAAAGACCTGGCAGGGCCCAATCCTCTCCAGGCTTTTAGCCACAGCTGAAATCAAAGAGTACCGTGTGGCTTGCCTTGGCCCCGAGCACATGGTCGTTGAACTTATATTACCGTGAGGTTCCTCTATCCTGGCCGGTGACTTCTGTGTAGGAGACTTTCGCCCAGTGATGCTGTACTGACATCACCCCTGTTAGTTGCCTTTTATGACTGTTACACTCGATTGATGGTGGTGTTTTCCTTTATCAGTAGTTGATTCAGCCCCAATGCTGAAGTACTGATGAGTGTAGCTCAGATTTGTTTATCCACGCAACCCGTTCAATCATCAACAAGTCAGGAGTCGTTGTATGAAGTTTTCCACTTTTATTCAGCACACATCAACAACTGCATGCAATCGCTGAATCGCTTTTCCACTCTCAACTTTTTACTTTCAACACATCTCCTTGGAAACAGTGCGGCACTTATATAGTCTCTTCATACTCCAGAACAATTCAGAACACGCCAGAGTGACGCACCACAACCAATCAAATGAAACTTCGTCATCACTGTCTTACGTCATACAACTTTCTTTTCCGTCCAAGAATTTTCTCAGCTGTCTACATCCATCGCGAAACTTCGAATCGATAGTAAACATCTGGAAGCTGACATGGTGAATGCATGGATGGGAGTGATGTTGCATTGCTCTTACCCTGTAGCTGATTGCAAATGTTGAACAACTGTTTACAAGTTTCGCTGCTGCTAATTCTGTCGCTAAAGTACCGGGTTTTGAAAGTCTGGACTATTTTAGTGACCCGTTTTTTTGCAGCGGTGAAAATCTGCTTGCTGACTTCTAAACCTGATTTAAGCCACTTTTTCTCTGCTTTGCGTCGGTGTTTCTTCGCCTCGGAGAGCTCGTCCTTAATAGACTTGTACCAGGGTGCTGAGCGTGTTGCCTTGACCTTTTTCTGGGCCATGGGAGCGTGCCGATCAAGCACAGCATGAAGTGTACTATTCAGCTGATCCACAGTGGGGCACAGTTCTGGGGTCACTTTAGCGGTAAGCTCTTGCTTGAAAGCATCCCTATCCATGGTACGCAGGCTGCGAGCCTCCCTGAACATGGGGGGAGGAGGGGGGGGCTGCGACGTTTAGTTCGCACACAACACAGAAATGGTCAGATGTTAATTCCTGGGTGACTGAAGTTGATCTAACAACATTATCCTGATGCCTATGCATAACCCAATCTATGATGTGACCACCGCTGTGGGTGGGTTCTGTGACTGACTGAGAAAGACTAAACTGATCTAAAAGTTCAATCATTTTTGCGGTGGAAGGTTGCTGGGGTTGGTCAAAGTGAAAGTTAATGTCTCCTAAAACTATGTATGTTCCTGACAGTGTGTTGCAATAATCGAGCAGGACTGGAAATTCTTGGTGGAAAACTGCATCAGTTAATTTGTTTTTCTTGCTTGGAAAGGTGCGATATATGCATATGAAGTGAATGTTCTGCTGTGGAACGGACAAACTAAGGTGAACAACTTCAAAGGACGAGTGAGTGAATGCGAAGTCTGTAATGAAGCCAAGGTGACGGGACAGACTGTTTCTGTAAATAATAGCAAGGCCACCACCGCGATTTGAGTGAGGCAGCGAACATACAGAATAGCCAGATGGGGTTAAATCAGAGCATTTACCCTCGTCACCAGTCTGCCAAAACCAAGTCTCTTGAATGAACATAATGTCAGTCTGCTTGTCTGAGATCTTGGGCTGTTTAATACTTGTCAGCCACTTCACAGTCTCGTAGGCCTTTTTGTTGTTGTTCTTGTTCAGACTGTTCTCTATTTCCTGGTATTGATCCAGTTCTCCTTTGCTGTGTGCATGTCTTTTGGGATGTCATTGTGGATTTTTCGGTAGGCATCAGCTCCCTGTGAGGCGTTTTAAAAAAAATCTTTTTCACCTCTCTTCGTTTGTCACACAGGTCCAAAAGTTCAGGTGTTATCCACAGTTTCTTCTTTGGGCAGCCGGTGTTTGACAAGGATATCAGTGGCAGCATTTGTCACAGCTGAGTTGAAGGTGGTGGTCATGGTGTTGACATCTTCTTCACCAGCTCTAAAAAGAGCAGTGGTGAAAATTTTTCTCCAATTGTGACTTGGAATATTTTTGCCACCTCCGGGTCTTTCAGTTTGTCCAGGTTGAACTTCAGTCTGGTGCACTTTTCTGTGTTTACTCTCTTCAAATGGAGCCAGAAAGACACCATCACGAGATCTTGGTCACTTCCGATATATACTCCTGCCAATGTTGATGCTTGATCTATACTGTCTATAGCGTTTCTTGACCATGGTGTAGTCAATCTGGTTGTGATGCTCTCCGCTGGGACTGTGCCATGTCCATCATCTGGATTTTTTGTGGAGACCAAGCTTGTTTGCCAGTATCAGATTGTTTTATCTGGCAAACTCCAACAGTCTCAGACCTCTGTCATTGCAGTGGGGTCCACATGTGTCTCCCCAGTTGTGGTGCGCATCTTGGCCAACCTTGGCATTCCAGTCGCCTTGCACTACGACTATGTCCTTCTTCGGCACTTGGTCAGTGGCTAGAATGTCTCGGTGGACCAAGAATCCAATTATGCCCTGTGGGTTCAGGCACTGAATAGAATAGACCCAACATTTCCCGGTGTGTCGTAAAAGGCAACTAATAGGGGTGATGTCAGTACAGCATCACTGGGCGAAAGTCTCCTACACAGAAGTCACCGGCCAGGATGGAGGAACCTCACGGTAATATAAGTTCAACGACCATGTGCTCGGGGCCAAGGCGAGCCACACGGTACTCTTTGATTTCGGCTGTGGCTAAAAGCCTGGAGAGGATTGGGCCCCGCCAGATGTTTAGTGCCCAAGACACACCATATGATGAAAAGAACCATTCACTCCATACCGGATCAATCGTCACCCCGGGTCACCAAGGACCGCGCCTTCCGTTGGCCACCAGGACGGAGGTGAAAAGTGTGTTACTGATGGACAAGTTACCAAGATCCGCACGAGAGACAACATCGTCATAGGAACCTGGAATGTCAGGACCCTAACTACAGAGGGAAAATTTGAAGAACTGGCCCACGAGCTAGACCATCATTGATGGAACATTGTAGGTATCAGCGAACTTCGCTGGAAAGGCCTAGGTGAAACAACGACCGACAAAGGCTACAAGTTTTATTTCATCGGGAGAGATGACAGGCACGTTGGATTCTTGGATAACCTACATAGTTTGTGATCAATAAATCATTCTGCCAGATTCATAATAAAAATCCAATTATAAACTTTGAAAGTTTGTTATTTATTTTAAATGATTTGCACATTGGTTATAATGGTTAATGCCACACACTCTATCCTCAAATCCACACCCATCCCGTTTGTGTGCAAGTGTGGCACTTATTTTTTACTTTGTGTTTGTTTAGTTTTCATTATGTTATGATCTACATAAAGCCATATGATTATGAACAGATCATTAGTATATTAAATCATGCACGTCATGAGCATATCCACAAACGCAAAATAAAATTAGGAACATAAAGATAATCAAACACAAAGATGATCAAAGATCCATATTAATACCAGTCTTGATGAACATATTTGATGCTGCCAGTGCACACACAAGGAAAATACAAAGGTTTGTCTGTTGTCCCCTCACATCGGCAAACCCGGCAGATGTCTGCAACAGATGTTACAATTTTTGATGTTCCTACACCCCTAGCAATCTTATTACAGCTGCCAATCCCACACGAGACAATAGTTGAAACGATGCTATGACGGTATGTTTACATACGCAACTGTGACAAAAGTTGCTACAGAGGCTGGGTGAGTTGGTAGGGTCTGCACAAAATTTAAATGACAAAAAACTTAGAATAGTTAGATTAGATACTTATCTCGCCAAAAAAGAAACTTCTTACTGTCAGCTCAATAAAACTCAGATGTGTGTTATTTAAGTTTAAAAGGATGGACGTAGAGAATTGCTCTGCAAGCTGATACCATTCAGATGAAGTTATCACTCATTTAACTTTTAAGTCGAAGTTGCTGTTGTCACACACAAAAATTATAGTGTGAAAGGACGACATAATTAATATGTATTCAGAAACAAATTTAATTTGTTCACGATTAAACGAAGATCTGAACGCTTTCCTCTTGTCATGATTAGCAATTAGACACTGAAATTATTACACGGGAAATAATTCCAAAGAACATTGGTACCTGGCTGCCCGTCCTGGTCATCCATCTTGATCTCTCAGAATGAATGTCGTGATTTTTAAAAAAGAAAATATCAAAAAATCGTAAATATTATACGTTGCAAATTTATATACTTTAAATGTATTACTTATAGACGATCATATAACCTATTTTGAGCTATTATGGTCGATTTACATTTTAACGACAGTCTGAAACCGTAACAAGAAGTCTTAATAATAACATAGAAACCAATGACGCTATAACTAGAGTGTGAAAGTCTAAAAGTGAAAGTTTTACCTCTAGGCTCATATATTACGAAAATACAAGGTATAGACATTAAGAGACTGAAATAATTAACTAAAATGTTTAATCGCACTTCGTAAGTGGGAAATAGGCCTAGCAATAAACAGAATGGATATGCTGAAGCAACTGTACAAAACACGAGCCGAGGAAGAGGAGAAGCGGATGCCTGTGGTCCGAGTCAGAGCGATAGACAAGGACAAAAGTGCATTGGATGTCACCAAAGAGCTTAACCAACAGAAAAGTAAAACTGATTTGGCTTTATGGGAACACGAAGATTTGGCAAAGGTCAGTACGTACTATACGAATTATATAATTTTAATTTAATACTAATAGTGCAAAATGTAAGGTGTTGCATCTGGGCAAAAATAATTCCGAGCATGAGTATTTTATGAGTGATGGTAAAGAAAGGTGTAAGGAACACGAAGATTTGGCAAAGGTCAGTACGTACTATACGAATTATATAATTTTAATTTAATACTAATAGTGCAAAATGTAAGGTGTTGCATCTGGGCAAAAATAATTCCGAGCATGAGTATTTTATGAGTGATGGTAAAGAAAGGTGTAAGATTGAGACGATTGGTGCCGAGAGGGATCTTGGAGTGATTGTGAATACAGAACTCAGCTTTGAGAATCACATTGAGAGTACCGTTAAGAAAGCCAACAATTAAATTTCAGTCCTGCTTGTAAGAACTATATAAGTAATAAATCCAAGAACATAAAGGTCCCTCTTTTTAAGGCTCTTATATGTCCCATTTTGGAGTACGCTAACCCCATCTGTTGCCCATATTTGGAGGAGGCATGTTGAATTGATCGAGGATGTCCAGCGCAGATTCACTAGGAAGATACGTGGATATGTGGAATGTCAGGACTCTCCTACAAGGAGAGACTGAATTAGTCACTGAGCTAGGTTGCCCAGTTTAGAGTATAGGAGAGAGCGGGGTTATTTAATCAAAATTTTTAAAATTGTGCACAGTTTGTATGATCCTTTAACCACTTGTTCTCTTTTAAATTTTAATGGAAAGACAGGACCATATATCAGTCTACATTCCAAAGTAAGACTGCTGCGCTCCCTTGTCATCTCCATCTTCCTATATGCTTGCGAAGCATGGACCCTCACAGCAGATCTCCAATGAAGAATACAAAGCATGGAGATGAGGTGCTACAGAAGACTTCTGGGCATTTCCTATGCCCAACACATCACCAACGACGAAGTCCGACAGGCCATCACACATGCCATTGGACAACACGATGACCTGCTCACAGTGGTGAAGAAACGGAAACTCTGATGGTATGGCCACGTCACCAGATCATCAGGCCTTGCAAAGACTATTCTGCAAGACACAGTGCAAGGAGGTAGAAGAAGAGGGAGACCGAAAAAGAGGTGGGAGGACAACATTAGAGAATGGACTGGTTTGGCACTGAGCGAAGCCATCAGGGCTGCTGAGGACAGAGAAAGATGGAGTATGCTGGTTACACGATCATCTGTGGTGCCCCTATGACCTCCGGGTTACGGGACAGGATAGAGGATAGGAAATTTTAATGATGTTGGTTTAACATGAGGTAACAAATTTAATTATTAAAACTTTTAAGAATACTTGCAAATTTAAAAAGTATTTGACTAATAGAGGTGTAACCCCTTGGAATAACCTGACTGCCGAACTGTGGATGCTAAATCACTCAATGTGTTCAAGAATAGTCTAGACCAGTTATTCAAGGACAGCATCTACTACACCAATTTGGAGTCCAAAAAATTCTAAATTGGTAGGCACTGAGGCCAAGGATTTGGGGCTTGGGACCCTCATCAAGATTGATTATGAGGACCAAAGGCTTTTTAGCCTGTATGCCGAACTATGCTATGCTATGCTAATTATAGTGATATACATTGATCATCTTCACTTGCACAAAAGTGTACTCGCAAAAGATTACAAAATTGAAATGCATTTTTGTTTTGTTTTAGTTCTTTAGTTTCATACACTTAATTATTTGAAATACACTTTTCTTATATGTACCTGATTTTTTGGAAAGAGTTCAAGGTAATGTTTAATTACATAGCAGTAAAAATGCTGTATGCAACATCTTGCTATAGGTTGCACCTGGCTATAGGCTGCACCTGGCTATAGGCTGCACCTGGCTATAGGCTACACCTGGCTATAGGCTACATCTGGCTATAGGCTGCACCTGGCTATAGGCTGCACCTGGCTATAGGCTACATCTGGCTATAGGCTACAGCTGGTTATAACTAGCTACATCTGGCTATAGGCTGCACCTGGCTATAGGCTACAGCTGGTTATAGACTATGTTACGTTGAAACGCGCATGATGGCGCGTGTGAAGATATTATGTGTGAAGCGCGCGCGATAGATCTGTTCGTTTTATTTGGCAAAGCAAGCAATAATAGAGTGTATTTACCTTTGATTTGAGTTTGCATTGTTGTTAGAAGAAGCTTTGTATAACGTTGATAATTTTCGTTAGTCGATATTATTGGAGAATTCTCTAGATCTGCTTGTTTACTATCAATCGAAGTTTCGGGATATTTGAGAACATTCTTTTGACAGAAAGGCAGGTTGTATGACGTAAAACTGTGATGACGAAGTTAATTCTTATTGGTTGTAACGTGTCGTTCTAGAACGTCCTGAGGTCATCTCGAGTTGAGAGAAAAAATATATAATGGACACACTGTGTTGTGAAAAGTATTGTTGATAGTGAGTTGGAAAGTAAAAAGTTGAGAGTGGAAAGGCGATTGAGCGATTGTATGCAGTTGTTGATGAACACTGAATAAAGTTTGAAAACTTTATACGACTCCGTGCCTTGTGGCTGTTTGAACGGGTTGCGTGGATAAACGAATCTGAGCTACACTCAACAGTACTTCAGCATTGGGGCTGAATCAACTACTGATTGAAAACACCAACATCGATTCGAGTGTAACAGACTACATCAGGCTATAGCTTATATCTATTGATATAGATTAGTATCTAGTTATAAATTACATCTGGTTATAGGTTACATTTGCATGACTACATCTGGTTATAGATTAAGCTACATCTGATTATAGATTACATCTGGTTTTAGACTATATCTAGTTAAAGGCTGAAATGAGCTACACAGGGCTACATCTAGTTACATATTACATCTGCAGGGGTGGAGGAGAGGGGGATGCACTGAGTGTACATGCACCCCAACCCTCCCCACACCCTCACCCATCCACCCTGCTACCCCCCACCCCCCTAAAAAAAAGTTTAAAAAAATCATACATCTGGTTATAGGCTACACCTGGCTACACCTGGCTATAGGCTACATCTGATTATAGGCTACACCTTGTTATAACTAGCTATATCTTGTTATAGGTTACATCAAGTTATAGGCTACATCAGGTTATAGGCTACATTGGATTATATACTACAAGGGGTTATAGGCTACATTGTGTGTGTGTGTGTGTGTGTGTGTGTGTTTAAACATGCCTTTTTGTACTTAGATGTGATGTTTGTTATTATTTGTTACGATGTTTACCGTGCTTTATCTCATAATGTAGCACATTGATAAAATATGTATCCTTGTTAGATGTGGGTTCGGGCAAATAGAATAGACCCAACGTTTCCCGGCGTGTCGTAAGAGGCGACTAACAGGGGTGATGTTAGCACGGCATCACTGGGCGAAAGTCTTCTACACAGAAGTCACCGGCCAGGGCGGAGGAACCTCACGTTACTACAGGTTCAACGACCACGTGCTCAGGGCCAAGGCGAGCCACACTGTATTCGTGGATTTCGGCTGTGGCCAACAGCCTGGAGAGGATTGGGCCCTGCCAGGTCTTTTTTTGCCCAAGACACAACACATGATGAGGCTATCCACTAATTCCATGCCGGATCGGTCGTCGCCCGGAACAAGGACCGCGCCTTCCGTTGGCCACCAGGACGGAGGTGAAAAGTATGCTACTGATGGACAAATTAGCAAGATCCGCACGAGAAACAACATCGTCATAGGAACCTGGAATGTCAGGACCCTAACTGCCGAAGGAAAATTAGAAGAACTGGCCCACGAGCTGGACCACTATCGATGGAACGTTCTAGGTATCAGCGAACTGCGCTGGAAAGGCCTAGGTGAAACAACGACTGACAAAGGCCACAAGCTCTATTTCAGCGGTAGAGATGACAGGCACGAACACGGCGTTGGATTCTTGGTCCACAAGAACATTCTAGCCACTGTCATGGGTTGCCGCCCAGTCTCCAGTAGACTCATTACCATCCGTCTGAGAGCAACCCCTTTCAACATTACCATCATCCAGGCCTATGCCCCAACATCAGACTATGAAGACAGCGAAGTGGAGGATTTTTATGAAAACATACAGGCGGTCCTTGACCAAGTGCCGAAGAAGGACATAGTCATAGTGCAAGGCGACTGGAATGCCAAGGTTGGCCAAGATGCGCACCACAACTGGGGAGACACATGTGGACCCCACTGCAACAACGAGACAAATGACAGGGGTCTGAGGCTATTGGAGTTTGCCAGATACAACAATCTGGTACTGGCAAACACGCTTGGTCTCCACAAAAAATCCAGACGATGGACATGGCACAGTCCCGGCGGGGAACATCACAACCAGATCGACTACATCATGGTCAAGAAACGCTTCAGATCAAGCATCAACATTGGCAGGACACGCACTTTTCCAGGAGCAGACATTGGAAGTGACCACGATCTCGTGATGATGTCTTTCCGGCTCCATTTGAAGAGAGTAAATACAGCAAAGTGCACTAGGCTGAAGTTCGACCTGGACAAACTGCAAGACCCGGAGGTGGCAAAAATATTTCAGGCCACAATTGGAGGGAAATTTGCACCACTGCTTATTTTGGGGGCAGGCGAAGTAGATGTCAACACCATGACCAATACCTTCAACTCAGCTGTAACAGATGCCGCCACTGAGATCCTTGGCAAGCACCGACCAAAGAAGAAGCCGTGGATCACACCTGAACTTTTGGATCTGTGTGATAAACGAAGAGAGTTAAAAAAGAAAAAGAACACCTCACAGGGAGCTGATGTCTACCGAAAAATCAACAATGACATCCGAAAAGGCATGCGCACAGCAAAGGAGAACTGGATAGAAGATCAATGCCAGGAAATAGAGAACAATCTGAACAAGAACAACAGCAAGAAGGCCTACCAGACTGTGAAGCGGCTGACAAGTGTTAAACAGCCCAAAGTCTCCACTATCCAAAGCAAGTCTGGCATATGCCTTACAGAAGAACAAGAAGTCTTGGACAGATGGACAGAGTACTGCTCTGACCTTTACAACCATACACCAAATGGAGACCCATCAGTTCTAGCATGTCCCGAGAGCAGAGAAGAAGAAGAAATCCTCCCAATTCTCCGGGAAGAAGTTGAGGCAGCAGTGCAATCGCTGAAGAAAGGGAAGTCAGCGGGAGTGGACAACATACCAGCGGAACTGCTACAAGCAGGAGGAGAAGCGATGACTGATGCTCTCACCATTATCTGTAACAAGATCTGGCAGAGTGGGGAATGGCCTACACCATGGACCCAGTCGCTTGTCATCACTCTTCCCAAAAAAGGTAACCTTCAGGAGTGTGAAAATTACCGCACCATCAGCCTCATCAGCCATCCCAGCAAGGTCCTCCTGAAAATAATACTCAACAGGTTGAAACCACAAGCTGAACAAATCATAGCTGAAGAACAAGCAGGATTCATGGCAGGGCGAAGTACCACTGAACAGATTTTCAACCTCAGAATAATCTGTGAGAAATACCTACAGCACCAACAACATCTATATCATGTGTTCATAGACTTCAAGAAGGCATTTGACAGAGTCTGGCATGCAGCTCTATGGGCAACCATGAAAGTGTACAACATCAGCCCTAAAATTATAGAAGTCATCAAAAGCCTGTATGACAAGGCTACCAGTGCAGTCCTCCATAACAGCGTCATCGGGAACTGGTTCAGAACAACAATCGGTGTGCGTCAAGGATGCCTACTCTCTCCAACACTCTTCAACATCTTCCTAGAGCGCATCATGTCAGATGCTCTTGCAGATCACGAAGGCACAGTCAGCATAGGGGGCAGAGCAATCTCCAATCTTCGTTTTGCGGATGATATTGATGGACTGGCTGGAGAGGAACAAGAACTTGAACAGCTTGTACAGAGGCTTGACACCACCTCCAGAGCTTATGGAATGGAAATAAGTGCAGAGAAGACCAAAATGATGACCAACAACACCAATGGCATCAACACGGACATCAAAGTACAAGGCCAATCCCTCAACACAGTGCACAGCTTCAAATATTTAGGAGCCATTGTGTCAGACAATGGGTCTCGACAGGAAGTCCTCTCCAGGATCGCACAAACAACTGCTGCCCTGACAAGGTTGAAGCCCATTTGGAAAGACAGAACCATCAGTCTACATTCCAAAGTAAGACTGCTGCGCTCACTGGTCATCTCCATCTTCCTATATGCTTGCGAAGCATGGACCCTCACAGCAGATCTCCAACGAAGAATACAAAGCATGGAGATGAGGTGCTACAGAAGACTTCTGTGCATTTCCTATACCCAACACATCACCAACGACGAAGTCCGACAGACCATCACACAAGCCATTGGACAACACGATGACCTGCTCACAGTGGTGAAGAAACGGAAACTCCGATGGTATGGCCACGTCACCAGATCATCAGGCCTTGCAAAGACCATTCTGCAAGGCACAGTGCAAGGAGGTAGAAGAAGGGGAAGACCGAAAAAGAGGTGGGAGGACAACATTCGAGAATGGACTGGTTTGACACTGAGCGAAGCCATGAGGGCTGCTGAGGACAGAGAAAGATGGAGTATGCTGGTTAAACGATCATCTGTGGTGCCCCTACGACCTTCGGGTTATGGGACAGGATAGGATAGGATAGATGTGACGTTCGTATTATTTCTTTTGATGTTTAACTGTTTTATGTCATACAGTTTTTACCACATTGTAAATATTTATACTTGCGAGTGTGTGTGTGGATGTGTGTGGGTGTGTGTGTGGGTGGGTGTATAGGTGTGTGTGTGTGCGTCACCTATTTTTGGATTATGCTCTCGATCTACGATGTTATACTGTATGTTTTATATATTTGTCGGTGTTATCATTTTATGTTGTGTGAATACGCCAGCATGAATGTGTGCGCACTCGTGCCATACACCTAATTTTACTTCCAGTTTTAATGAGTTGTATTATTGTCAATATCGTGTTTCATGTATATGGCTTTGTAAATACATGTGTGTGTGTGTGTGTGTGTTTGTAAGTTTGTGTGCGTGTGTGTAGTGTGTATGTGTATTTCTGAGTCTCCATGTATGTGTCGGTGCGTATCTGCTTGAGGTTATGTCCGTGTTTTGGGGTGTTTCTGCGCATGATACCTTGATCCGTTCTTGTGTTCACTTTGTGTTGAAAGTTGTATTGCCTATTGTTTCTTGTAATGTTTTAATGTCAATTGCTTGTAGCAAAACACAATAAACTTTGAGTCTTGAGGCTACATTGGATTATATGATGCAAATAAAAAGGATATAGGTTACAATGGTTTATAGGATACCATTGACATATAGTCGATGTGGGGTTATATGTTACAATGGGTTACAGGCTACATCAGGGGGGGGGGTAGGCTATATGGGATTATAGGCTACACTGGGGAATAGACTACATTGGGGTATAGACTACATGGGGTATGGACTACATTTGTGTATAGGCTACATTGGGGGTATAGGCTAAATTGGGGTATAGGCTACACTGGATTATAGACTACCTGGGGTATGGACTACATTTGTGAATAGGCTACATTGGGGTATAGGCTACATTGTGGTATAGACTACATAAGAGCATAGACTACATTGGGGTATAGGCCACACTGGATTACAGACTACATTGGGTATATACTACATTGGGGTATAGACTACATTGGGGTATAGACTACATTGGGTATAGGCTACACTGAATTATAGACTACATTGGGATATAAACTACATTGGTGTATAGACTACATTGGGGTATAGACTACATTGGGGGTATAGGCTACATTGGTGTATAGATTATATTGGTGTGTAGGCTACACTGGATTATAGGCTACACTGGGTTATAGACTACATTGAGGGTATAGGCTACATTGGGGTATAAACTACATTGGGCACAGGCTACATTGGGGTATAGGCTACACTGGATTATAGGCTACACTGGATTATAGACTACATTGAGGGTATAGGCTACATTGGGCTTTAGACATAGACTACATTGGGATATAGGCTACACTGGATTATAGACTACATTGGGGTATAGGCTATATCTGATCATATGCCTCAACTGGTTATAGGCTGCACCTGGTTATAGACTATTAATTTGTACATGATTCATATTATACCATTTATGATACCTTTTATTATATCTTGTAGGTCAGAATCAAAGTGTTTCGCGACCACACAGGACCAGTCAACAAGTGTCAGTTTTTCTGTGATGAATCCAGAATTCTCAGCTGCTCTTTGGATGGCAGCATTAAAATCTGGGACTCCAAGGAAGGGCAGGTGATGCATAGCTATGACACTGCACACTCTTTGAGTGTTTCTGGAGCAGCTTGCCTTGAGAATGGTACAAAGTATGTTGGTTTTATATTATCTCCACCTTCACCTCTTTTCTACTCTCCCCCCCCCCCCTCCATACCTCTACCTCCATCCCCACCACCCCAACCTTGTAGCTTTCCAACCACCTTTGCATTAATTATTTGTGTAAACAGACATCTCAAAGCATTTGTCACTGCACGTCATCTTTGTTTTTTGGGGGTACAAATCATATATAAAGCATACAAGTCATTTTAAACTACATAGTCTCTAGTGGTGGAGAACAGACAGATTTGTACCATGAAATGTCATAGTTCTAGTTATTGATGTATCAGGTCACAAGTCATAGTTTGTACTTTTTGGGACAGGTTTATAAGCTGTGGCTGGGACAAGATGGTCCATATGTGGGACACAGAGACAGGACAGCCCGTTGTAAGTATATGATGATGGTATTATTTACTAACATTATATTCTTTACTGAGATGATATTATTTACTTACGTGATGTTCCCAGCAGACTTACAAAGAACAATACAAAGCATGGAGATGAGATGCTTTAGAAGATACCCAGAACAGCACCAACAACAAAGTCCGACAGATCATCACACAAGCCATTAGACAACACGATGAAATGCTCACAAAGTTGAAGACACGAAAACTTCGATGGTATGGCCATCACCAGAGCATCAAGTCTTGCAAAGACCATCCTGCAAGGCACAGTGCAAGGAGGCAGAAGAAGAGGGAGACAGAAAAAGAGGCGGGAAGACTGGCTTGACACTGAGTGATGCTGATAAAAGAGAAAGATTGAGTACGCTGGTTAAACATCATCTGTGATGCCTCAATGACTTTCGAGTCACGGGATAGGATAGGACAGGATGTTCTTTACTTAGGTCTGGATTTAGAAGATGAGATTCTTTACTTAGATCTCGATTGAGATGATGTTCTGTATTGAGATGATGTTATTTACTTAGACCTTGACCTAGATGATGTTCTTTACTTAGATCTTGACGGAAATTATGTTATTTAGTTAGATCTTGACTAAGATGATGTTCTTTATTTAGATCTTGACTGAGATTATGTTCTGGACTTAGATTTTGATTTAGATGATGTTCTTTACTTAGATCTTGACTTAGATGTTTTTTACTTAGATTTTGACTTAGATTATGTTATTTACTTAGATCTTGACTTAGATGATGTTATTTACTTAGATCTTGACTTAGATGATGTTATTTACTTAGATCTTGACTTTGATGATGCTCTTTACTTAGATCTTGACTGAGGTTCTTTACGGAGATGATGCTCTGTACTAAGATGGAGTTTTTTAAAACTGAAATTATGTTCTGTACTAAGATGGAATTCTTTACTGAAATGACGTTGTGTTTTTTTGGATTTGTGCCTTAAATGATGTTCTGTACTTAGATAATATTCTGTACTTAGATGATGTTCTGTACTTAGATGACGCTCTTTAACATCATTCTCTACAGTGTTTTATATCATATGATCTTATGTTAACTTCATCATTATCATTTTCATTATCTTAGTGGCAGTATCATTGTTGTCATCATTGTCATAATTACTGTCATCATTGTCATCTTTATCATCTCCCATCACAAGTACACCATCATAACATCATTACCACCACCATGATTGCTATCATCATCATCGTCATCAACATTATCACTGTCATCATTGCCATCTCCCATCACAAGTATACCATCATATTATCATTACCACCACCATGATTGCTGTCATCATCATCGTCATCGACATCATCACTGTCATCATTGCCATCTCCCATCACAAGTATACCATCATATCATCATTACCGCCACCATGATTGCAGTCATCATCATTGTGATCAACATCATCACTGTCATTGCTGTCACCACCACCAAGTTTGTCATTTTCCTTGATGTTCATCATCACCACCAAGTGTGTCATTTGTCTAGATGTTTATCATCAAGTTTGTAATTTTCCTTGATGTATATCATCACCACCAAGTGTGTAATTTGTCTAGATGTTTATCACCTCCAAGTTTGTCATTTTCCTTGATGTTTATCATCATCACCTCCAAGTTTGTCATTTGTCTAGATGTTTATCATCAAGTTTGTCATTTTCCTTCATTGTTTATCATCATCACCTCCAAGTTTGTCATTTTCCTTGATGTTTATCATCGCCACCACAAAGTTTATCATTTTCCTTCATGTCAGTGACTCATCGTTCTGCTGTAGTATGTTTTGTTGTGTTTGTTGCAGTGGTCAGCGACTCATTTAGACATGTTGACATGCTGCAATCTCTCCTATGATGGTCGCTTGGCTTGTGTTGGATCAGACCTTTTTAGAGAGATGTATGTCTACGACATTGCCTCTGGGGATATTGTCCAACAGATAAGAGGTTTGGTATTGATAGTATTTGTAGTGTGTGAGAGAGTGTGTGTGTTTATGTGTGCAAATGTGTATACATGAGTATGTTTGTGTACATGTGTGGGTATGTTTGTGTGTGTATGTATGTAGGTGTGTGTGCGTGTGTGTAACAGGGACAGAGAAAAAAACAACTTTAGGTCTGGCAAGTTTCTGTGTTATCATCTGTAACTTTGCTGAGATAAAACATGTTGTGTTATCATCTGTAACTTTGCTGAGATAAAACATGTTGTGTTATTATCTGTAACTTTGCTGAGATAAAACATGTTGTGTTATCATCTGTAACTTTGCTGAGATAAAACATGTTGTGTTATCATCTGTAACTGTGCTGAGATAAAACATGTTGTGTTATCATCTGTAACTTTGCTGAGATAAAACATGTTGTGTTATTGTCTGTAACTTTGCTGAGATAAAACATGTTCTAAAGACTATGCCCTGCTGATTCACTTGTGTCATAGCTTTTTGACATCACGATTCTTTTACATTATTGTCTTTTAAACTGGACACTAAAACACACCAGTCTGCATTGATCAGGTTTGGAGAAAAGTTGTACTGAATGTTGTAGTGTTGGACTGACATCCACATGCAAGCAAGGCGTAACTTCTGTCAAGCACAATCCCTAAAATTAAGTTCAATGCAATGTTTTCTGCCCATGTCTTTACTGCTATGTATGGCTAATTCATTTATTATTTATGTATTATGTATGATGCAGAGTTTCACAAGACCTCCTTGACATCAGTTCAGTTCACACCAGATGACACGAGAGTTATCACAACCTCCACAGACCGCACGGCCAAATTTTATGACCTGCGTTCTGACACTTGTACCATAAAGCTGGAGTGAGTCACTTTGTTAAATAATAGTATCACCATGATGTTGAAGATGAAAACAAATATGATGATGATGATAAATATAATTATAGTGATGATGATGATGATGATGATGATGATGATGATGATGATGATGACAACGATGATTCTTTTCCAGCACTCAAGCTACATTTTGTGAAGAAAGTATAAATGTATGTGTGTATGAGTGAGTGAGCAAGTGTCCCAGCTAACCACAATTTCGGGGCCCGATGGGGCCCACATCGGGCAGCCCGATGGGGCCCGGATCGGGCTACCGATCGGGGCCCGATCGGGCAAATGGAAATTCAAACCGACTCGGGCCCGATTCGGGTAAAGATCGGGCGATCGTCGGGCTACCCGAAACTTACCCGATCGTAACCCCACGTTCGCCAAACAGTAGCCCGACTTTCGATAAAGATTGGGCGATCGTCGGGGTACCCAAAACTTACCCGACCGTAACCCAACCTTTGCCGAACGGTAACCCGATTCCGGCAAAGATCGGGCATACGTCAGGATACCCAACACCAACCCTATTGTAACCCAACTTAAACCAGAAACAACCCCGATAATGCCCCATCCCTGGCCAATGCTGATTTACCCTAAAATCATATCCCACATATTGTTTATGATATGTGATTGCATGAAGAAAGAATTGAGATGTCTGGTGTTAATAGGGACTGTCGGCACAGGCGTTTTTGTTTTCGGAAGTCCTTGGTGTGTCTCCACTTAAGTATTTACACACCATTTCGATAACGATATAGCCTATATTAACGTGATCTTCGTCGCTATCGAAATCGTGTGTAAATACATAAACGAAAGGCAAAGCACCCAAAAAAAACAACCACAGTGAAAATAGAAATAGGTTTTCGCAGGCAAACACAATATCCAAGCACATGCAACTGTAGAACGTATAGAAGAAAACTGTAGAAAATTGGCGCCTAAGTACAACCGGAAAAGATCAGCAGTAATGGGCACGGAAATTTACCCTTGACTTATAATGTATAAATAAATACAATAGTTAAAAGAAACACTGTTACAATATTTTACATATTGTATGATAAAAATTAAGAATTATAAGCACAATCAAATAATTATATCTTGCTGAAGTGATTTTGTATAAATATTTTTCACATATATACGCCGCAGCATATGTGAAGCAGACGAAACATTCCAGACAGTTTAGCCAATTAGAAGCGAGAGTAGGCCTATGTTAGCGTGTGCGCAGCGTGGCTTTGTGGTGGGGCAGAATAGGGCGGCACACTGGAGGGTGAATCGTTACGCATCCACATTTCTCGATGCCGCTACGCATCGGGTTTTTGTAGGGCTATGTGGGTCCCTACTAAAACCCGACAAAAGTCGGGATGTCCTATGCGGCCCCAGTGGGGCCCCGATCGAGCTGGTTTGCTGGGGTAGTTCGATGTATCTATATATGTGTTTTTGGGCGTTTGGGAAAGGGTGGGGTAAATGTATATAAAAATATAGATAACAAGTGTTCAAACCTCTCAAGGCAGACCAAAGACAATTAAACATCAGACACTGCACTCTCCTGCTCCCACTTGTATAGTTTTTATTATTAACACTCCAAATTTGTACCCCTTGTACGGGGCTTCATCAGAGATATCTGACAACACATAAATAATAAATACATATATAAGTGAATGAATAAGTACTGTGAATGTGTGAGGGTGGATGTTTGAGTGGTGCATGCATAAGAATTAGTGATGTGGATGTTTGAGTTTTGCATGCATAAGAATGTGTGAGGGTGGATGTTTGAGTGGTACATGCATAAGAATGTGTGATGTGGATGTTTGAGTGGTGCATGCATAAGAATGTGTGATGTGGATGTTTGAGTTATGCATGCATAAGAATGTGTGAAGGTGGATGTTTGAGTGGGGGGAGGGGTGGGGAGGAGGGCTAGTGGAGGGAAGTGGGTATTGGGATGGTGCAGCATGAATAAGTGTACTATGCTTGAGTACATAGATTGAGATTCAGGTTCATATTATTTATTGCCAAGTGACATAAAGTGACAAGGAGTACTTTTGGTATAGGTTTGTTGTCATAGGTATGGTTAAAACCTACTCAATATTTATACATCTCCAGTTTATTTTAAATCAGGGGACACGAAAATGCAATCTCTAGTGCCTCTATCACAAAGGATGAGCGGAAGTTTGCCACTGCATCTTGGGACAAAACCATAAACATTTGGGACATCGCCACTGGCATGTACAGATCTAAAGGCCCCACCACTTTGAAAGGCAGCCATGATGGATCTGTCACTGCTTGTGCCTTTACTGATGATGGTAGGTAACTTTATGTTGCACTTTTGTCTTTACTGATGATGGTAGGTAACTTTATGTTGCACTTTTGCCTTTACTGATTGTCGCTGCCTCACACATAAGATGCCAAAACGTATGTAAGGAATCTTTCTTTATTCTCTATACAGGGCCGTAAAAAACTGGAATAAACCAGACAAAGCAATAATCACTAAAAACAGTAAAAAGTCAAGTTATAAATAACATACTATACATAGTCATGCATTCAAATACGAAAATTTATCACATTGTGTATCATGTTATACATCACATTATTTATCATGTAAATTAAATTGACATAATAAAATCACAGTTTGTTGAACTGAATTAAAAACCACTGAAGTTACATCAAGCCTATATGTTGTGCAAACAAACACCAACATGCAAACTTGACCCTCATTTCGTTGCACGCATAAATTCATGACAAACCATAAATAATTCGTACCTCGTCTTCTCCTTAGTATGATGACAGCGAAGCAATATACAGTATGACATAAATCATTCCAGCGAAGACAATTCCTATTCAGTCTGGTTGCCACTAAAAATTCAAAGGGGACAACGCAACACAGTTCCTTTCAGTGGAACTTTCTCAAAGGCACTCACACTTGCCCAAACCTCAAAACCGGCGCCACCCCTGGCGTACTAATTGCGAAATTAATAAACCTATGAAAGGTACATAAGTTTTATAGTTTAACATAAAAACTAGCTTTAATTTAAAACAAAAACTTAATTGAATTTATATCCTAAGTAATAATAATAATTACATAGAATAAAAGGTACTGGAGGCGGACTAATTTACTCAGCAGATGCACACATGAGCAAACAGTCGCAGTCAACAAGGGGGAACTATCCTTTAACTTTTTACCAGAGAAAGTATGGCAGTTATTTCCCCTAGACCACTGAGTGTTCGAAGTTATGACTTGCGGCAGCAACACTGATGATGGTAGGAAACTTTATGTTCCACATTTGCCTTTAATGATGATGGTAGGCAACTTTATGTTCCACATTTGCCTTTAATGATGATGGTAGGCAACTTTATGTTCCACATTTGCCTTTACTGATGATGGTAGGCAACTTTATGTTCCACATTTGCCTTTAATGATGATGGTAGGCAACTTTATGTTCCACATTTGCCTTTAATGATGATGGTAGGCAACTTTATGTTCCACATTTGCCTTTACTGATGATGGTAGGCAACTTTATGTTCCACATTTGCCTTTACTGATGATGGTAGGTAACTTTGTGTTGCACTTTTGCCTTTACTGATGATGGTAGGTAACTTTATGTTGCACTTTTGTCTTTACTGATGATGGTAGGTAACTTTATGTTGCACTTTTGTCTTTACTGATGATGGTAGGTAACTTTGTGTTGCACTTTTGTCTTTACTGATGATGGTAGCTAGGTAACTTTATGTTCCACATTTGCCTTTACTGATGATGGTAGGTAACTTTGTGTTGCACTTTTGTCTTTACTGATGATGGTAGGTAACTTTATGTTCCACATTTGTCTTTACTGATGATGGTAGGTAACTTTATGTTCCACATTTGTCTTTACTGATGATGGTAGGTAACTTTATGTTGCACTTTTGTCTTTACTGATGATGGTAGGTAACTTTATGTTCCACATTTGTCTTTACTGATGATGGTAGGTAACTTTATGTTCCACATTTGTCTTTACTGATGATGGTAGGTAACTTCATGTTGCACTTTTGTCTTTACTGATGATGGTAGGTAACTTTATGTTAGATTTATACATTTCCCGATGGTGATAGGTAATTTTATGTTAGATTGTGCCTTTCCCGATGATGGTAGGCAATTTTATTTTAGATTGTACCTTTTCCCGATGGTGATATGTAACTTTATGTTGCATTGTACCTTTACCGATGATGGTAGGTAACTTTATGTTAGATTGTACCTTTACTGATGATGGTAGTAATTTTATGTTAGATTGTCCCTGTACTGATGATGGTAGTAACTTTATGTTAGATTGTTCATTTACGGATGATGGTAGTAACTTTATGTTAGATTGTTCCTTTTCCTGATGATGGTAGTAATTTTATGTTAGATTGTTCATTTACTGATGATGATAGGTACCTTTATGTTAGATTGTCCCTGTACCGATGATGGTAGGTAACTTTATGTTATATTGTCCCTGTACTGATGATGGTAGGTAACTTTATGTTGCACTTTTGCCTTTACTGATGATGGTAGTTAAATTTATGTTAGATTGTACCTTTACTGATGATGGTAGGTAACTTTATGTTAGATTGTATCTTTACTGCTGATGTTAGGTAATTTTATGTTAGATTGTATCTTTACTGATGATGGTAGTTAAATTTATGTTAGATTGTACCTTTACTGATGATGGTAGTAATTGTATGTTAGAATGTACCTTTACTGATGATGGTAGTAATTTTATGTTAGATTGTACCTTTACTGATGATGGTAGGTAACTTTATGTTATATTGTACCTTTATTCATTATGGTGATAAGTTTATGTTAGATTGTACCTTTACTAATGATGGTAGTAACTTTATGTTAGATTGTATCTTTACTCATGATGGTAGTAACTTTATGTTAGATCGTACATTTACTAATGATGGTAGTAACTTTATGTTATAATGTACTTTTACTAATGATGGTAGTAACTTTATGTTAGATTGTACCTTTACTAATGATGGTAGTAACTTTATGTTAGATTGTACCTTTATTCATGATAGTAGTAACTTTATGTTAGATTGTACCTTTACTAATGATGGTAGTAACTTTATGTTAGATTGTACCTTTACGAATAATGATGGTAGTAACTTTATATTAGATTGTATCTTTACTCATGATGGTAGTAACTTGATGTTATATTGTACCTTTACGAATAATGATGGTTGTAACTTTATGTTAGATTGTACCTTTACTAATGATGGTAGTAACTTTATGTTAGATTGTACCTTTACGAATAATGATGGTAGTAACTTTATGTTAGATTGTATCTTTACTCATGATGGTAGTAACTAAATTTATGTTAGATTGTACCTTTACGAATAATGATGGTTGTAACTTTATGTTAGATTGTACCTTTATTCATGATGGTAGTAACTTTAGGTTAGATTGTAACTTTACTAATAATGATGGTAGTAATTTTATGTTAGATTGTACCTTTAATAATGACGGCATATACGATGGTGTGATAGCATTCTGTATTATGATGAGGTTGATTATGAGGATAAATAATTCTTGTATATCTCAGGTGTCCACACACAACAGATCATGCTCATTGGCCTGATAATAAATGAGGGCATATATTTAAAACTGCACCTCAATCATTGAAGACGAATGTTGCTTGCAGGTCTGCAGTTGGTGTCAGGGTCAGCAGACCTAAGCATAGTGGTCTGGGATGTGGAGAACTGTAGCAAAAAACTCAAGCTTCAGGGTCACCTTGGCTGGATCAATGACGTCCATTTCAGCAAAGATGAGAACTGGCTGCTCTCCTGTTCTACTGTAAGAGCATTTTATGTATTTATTTCTTTCATTTTTTTTCTTCAAATTTGGGTTGATTTTGGTAGTTTTTGTGCTGTAGAGGTGAAGGTCAATGTTGTTCATTTAAATCATTCTGGCCTCAGTTCTATATTCCTGATCTGATATGTAAAGACTTGAAAGTTAACACTGTGATAGTATTTTGTTATGCATCAAATATTGAGTTGCATGGTGGGGTAAACCAGAGCTTACAGTTTATGTACAACTGATGGTCAAGGTTGTTTGGTTTACTTACTCTAGTGGAACCAAATATGTACTGTTCTGTTGTTATCATGAAAAAAAAAACCACTTAATTTTTTATTTAGGTTGTAATATTATTTATATTTATATTTTATTTCAGGGATAATATTATATTTATATTTTATTTAGGTAGGTATTAGTTTCAATCTTGTCCCATTTTCTGTTTTATGTTAATTAATGTCCTTATTTGGTGTTGTTTTTCAGCTTCCATTATTTGTTTGTAATTTTCATGACAGGATACAACAGTGCGCTTATGGAACATTGAAGAGCAAGACCAGATTCCTGTTGTCATAGAAAACAAGAAGAAGAAAGGGTTGAAGGTCAACAAGGTATGTAGTCTTATTTCTTGTAGAACTCTTGTGTCTACTTTTTGTAGAACTCTTGTAGTCTGTATACTTCTTGTAGAACTCTTGTTGTCTGTACTTCTTGTAGAACTCTTTGTAATCTGTACTTCTTGTAGAACTCTTGCAGTCTGTACTTTTTATAGAACTCTTGTAGTCTATACTCTTTGTAGAACTCTTGTTGTCTACTTGTAGAACTCTTTGTAGTCTGTACTTCTTGTAGAACTCTTGTAGTCTGTACTTCTTGTAGAACTGTTGAACAAACATTGTTGTTATACTCAGAGCTACTGAAGGTGCTTGTTGATACAGGATCTAACTCTAGTAGTCTGTACTTCTTGTAGAACTGTTGAACAAACATTGTTGTTATACTCAGAGCTACTGAAGGTGCTTGTTGATACAGGATCTAACTCAAGTAGTCTGTACTTCTTGTAGAACTGTTGAACAAACATTGTTGTTATACAGGGTGGGGAACAACTAATTGAGAAAAACTCTGAAAAGGCCGGGGTCCAGGTGCCGCCTAGACTAAACCAACCAAATATGAAAGAAAAGTAATAATTATTAGAAAAAGCTTGAACAAACACAGGAGCACACACACACACTTGTGTTTTATGACAATAAAATTTCGTATTCGTATTCACACACACACACACACACACACACACACCCACACACACAAAAGCAAATACCACTAACCTTTACATTTTGGATGTCTGTTTCTTCTTGCACATTTCAGTCTTTCACAAGTTCAATTTTAATAGAAACAATCTTCTTAGCAAATTTTCAAATAAGTTTCTGCAAGTTAAATTAAAGAGGTTTCATTTCAGCACATTGTCTAATTTTAGCTTCCACAAGTTCACTGTTGTTTTACTTCCTAAAAAAGCTGACAATTGAGCTTTGCTTCATTAATTTTGCTGGTGATGGCACTGAAGAGCTAAGCGTGCTTGCTTTTTCTGGTGAAGAAGCTGAAGAGCTATGCTTGTTTGTTTGTCGCCATTATTTTTTATAATGTATAATGACAGCTGTAGAAGCACTGCTGAAAATAGTTTTCTGATAAAATTTTCTGATGACTCAGCTTTGTTGTCTTTATTTTAAGGACCAGGAGGAGATCATGATTTTGCCCTCACGAACTTCGTGGATTGGTGCGATGATAATTTTTTGGATATGAATGTTACTAAAACGAAAGAGATGATTTTTGACTTTAGGAGAGTCAAAGAGGTGGTCCAGCCAAGTGTTATTCATAATGAAGATGTTGAGATTGTTGACACATATAAGTATTTGGGCACAGTTTTTGACAGCAAGCTTAAATGGGATGTGAACACACAGTGCATTGTCAAACGGAGCCAACAGCGATTGTACCTTCTCCGGAAACTGAAGTCTTTCTCTGTGGATTCTAAGATTCTCAGCTTGTTTTATCAATCTTTCATTGAGAGCTTGCTGACTTTTTCGTTTGTTTGTTGGTTCCACAGCCTGACTGTGAGGGATAGGAATAGCTTGTCCAGCATTGTCAATGTCTGTTCAAAGATCATCGGTGTCAGGCAGAGAGACCTGGGTTCTTTCTGCGATCGGCAAATCATTAAGAAGGCGAACGGAATTATTTGTAGACCTGAGCATGTTCTGGCGGGCGAATTCTCAGTGCTACCATCCAGGCGCCGTTTTGCCTTACCGGCCTGTAAGGGTAATCGCCGCTCCCACAGTTTTATTCCTTGCGCAATTCGACTGTTAAATTTGATGCGATCATCTCCGCTTTAACATCTTCCCCACCGCCCTAATGCAAATTTCTTTCTTTCTTTATTTATTTATTTAAAAAAAAATAAATGCTCGATGATGGCCCGATTCAGGGATTGATTGTTTGAAAGCAAGAAGATGATATTCTTACCTTATTTTCTTACCTTCATGTTTTTATTTGATTTAACTGTCGGCTGTGAGTGTTCATGATGTGCGTGGTGTGTGTGTGTTTGCGTGTGTGTTTGGTTTATGTTTGTATGGTAGGACTTTTATGTATTTATTTATTCTAATAATATTAGCTGCTTCTAAATCTTGTAATTGCCCTATGTGGATAAATAAAGTTGTATTAAATTGAAATTAAATTAAATTAAATTGTTTGCTTTTGCTGGTGATGGCATTTATATCTCTTGTGGGCGCTTTCCTTTAACACCAGTGGTCAGAGTGTCTGGCGAAGAAGCTGTGATGGCACTTTGGTCTTGTGGGCGTTTTCTTTTGACACCAGTGGTCAGAGTTTCACATTGCGTGTTGATGCATTTTGGTCAGCATGTGCTCGACCAGTGTCGACAAGCCATGATTTGCGTAGCTCAGCTCCTTGTTGCAAAAGATGCATCGAGCTGTGCCACTCCTATCTATTTTCCGAAAGCAGTCACTGATTCGCTGGTCCTCGTCCTCAATTTTTGTTGTTTTGTTAATCCACTCCCACTTCCATTTATTGGCAATGGTCCCCTCTTCAAAAATATCCCCGCGCTGAACTATTCTGGACACACACGCCATGATAACAGCCGAAAACGCGTTCAACACCATTTCGCCCGCTCTAAGCAAGTCGCGTTTATGTGGTCGTAAGAATCAACAAGAGCGGGCAGGTAGATGTTGCACGCATTCAGTTCTAGCGGGTCCGTTCTAGCAATGAGAAAGTAAAAGGTGGACACGGATGGGTACTTGTAATAATAGGTCTACTGGATTCGGAAACGGACAAATTTTTTTTCCTCTGAACTCTTTTTTTTTTCCCTCTGAAATGGCTGCCGATTTTCTCTGAAATCAGCGGATCCGAGGAGAGTTCCCCACCCTGTGTTATACTCAGAGCTACTGAAGGTGCTTGTTGATACAGGATCTAACTCAAGTAGTCTGTACTTCTTGTAGAACTGTTGAACAAACATTGTTGTTATACTCAGAGCTACTGAAGGTGCTTGTTGATACAGGATCTAACTCAAGTAGTCTGTACTTCTTGTAGAACTGTTGAACAAACATTGTTGTTATACTCAGAGCTACTGAAGGTGCTTGTTGATACAGGATCTAACTCAAGTAGTCTGTACTTCTTGTAGAACTGTTGAACAAACATTGTTGTTATACTCAGAGCTACTGAAGGTGCTTGTTGATACAGGATCTAACTCAAGTAGTCTGTACTTCTTGTAGAACTGTTGAACAAACAGTGTTGTTATACTCAGAGCTACTGAAGGTGCTTGTTGATACAGGATCTAACTCAAGTAGTCTGTACTTCTTGTAAATGTTGAACAAACATTGTTGTTATACTCAGAGCTACTGAAGGTGCTTGTTGATACAGGATCTAACTCAAGTAGTCTGTACTTCTTGTAGAACTGTTGAACAAACATTGTTGTTATATTCAGAGCTACTGAAGGTGCTTGTTGATACAGGATCTAACTCAAGTAGTCTGTACTTCTTGTAGAACTGTTGAGCAAACATTGTTGTTATACTCAGAGCTACTGAAGGTGCTTGTTGATACAGGATCTAACTCAAGTAGTCTGTACTTCTTGTAGAACTGTTGAACAAACATTGTTGTTATACTCAGAGCTACTCAAGGTGCTTGTTGATACAGGATCTAACTCAAGTAGTCTGTACTTCTTGTAGAACTGTTGAACAAACATTGTTGTTATACTCAGAGCTACTCAAGGTGCTTGTTGATACAGGATCTAACTCAAGTAGTCTGTACTTCTTGTAGAACTGTTGAACAAACATTGTTGTTATACTCAGAGCTACTCAAGGTGTAGAACTGTTGAACAAACATTGACTGTTGTTATACTCAGAGCTACTCAAGGTGTAGAACTGTTGAACAAACACTGTTGTTATACTCAGAGCTACTCAAGGTGTAGAACTGTTGAACAAACATTGTTGTTATACTCAGAGCTACTCAAGGTGTAGAACTGTTGAACAAACATTGTTGTTATACAGTGAAGTCCACCTATAACGAACCTTGGAATAACGAACACCCGCGATTAGCGTACGACCATCCATTTCCCGACACACTCCCTTCTTTGTCTTACTATTTAATCCCTTCCTATAACGAACAAATCCAGCTAGGCAAATAACGAATCTCCGCTTGTAACGAACACTGTGTGTATTCCCTTGGCCTACTTTGCCTCATTTGGCTCATCGCCAATAGCGAATAGCAGCAGAAGCATGCCAGTTCGTACATAAGTCAACCAGGCATTGAAGTCATAACTGTCATTGGCTGCTATAAATAGCCTTGAATGAAGTCATTGTTGATAAACTTCGTAGGCCTAGATCGATCTACGTACTGTATGTTGTGATGTGTACTCATCACCGGTGTGTACTTCCGTTTACAGTACAAATCTCTACAGCGAATCCCGCTTGTAACGAACCCGAAATTCCCCCCCTTGAGATTCGTTATACCCGGACTCCACTGTACTCAGAGCTGCCCAAGGTGTAGAACTGTTGAACAAACACTGTTATACTCAGAGCTACTCAAGGTGTAGAACTGTTGAACAAACATTGTTGTTATACTCAGAGCTACTCAAGGTGTAGAACTGTAGAGCAAACATTGTTGTTATACTCAGAGCTGCTCAAGGTGTAGAACTGTTGAACAAACATTGACTGTTGTTATACTCAGAGCTACTCAAGGTGTAGAACTGTTGAACAAACATTGTTGTTATACTCAGAGCTACTCAAGGTGTAGAACTGTAGAGCAAACATTGTTGTTATACTCAGAGCTGCTCAAGGTGTAGAACTGTTGAACAAACATTGACTGTTGTTATATTCAGAGCTACTCAAGGTGTAGAACTGTAGAACAAACATTGTTGTTATACTCAGAGCTACTCAAGGTGTAGAACTGTAGAACAAACATTGTTGTTATACTCAGAGCTGCTCAAGGTGCACCAACTTGCTGCCTTAGGGACATCATCTAACGCCCAGACAACTGAGCACAATGCTAAACTATTGGGAATTCAAGGGAATTTTTTAATTTAATTTTCTGTTTGAGAGGGAATAGGAGGATGGGAGTGGGGAAGGACCTATAGTACTTGCTAGGTATGTAGGTGTAACTAACACTTACCCATCTAGGA
Source organism: Oncomelania hupensis (assembly GCA_036898135.1). NCBI lineage: Eukaryota > Metazoa > Mollusca > Gastropoda > Littorinimorpha > Pomatiopsidae > Oncomelania > Oncomelania hupensis. Next base: position 71,932,892 of record CM072519.1, read on the forward strand.
CATGAGTGTCAGGATCTTTAAAGTCCATGTGTTCACAGACTAGACCTGGGTTCATAGACTATACTTGTAATGGTACTCATGTTAAAAGACTATACTTGTAATGGTACTCATGTTAAAAGACTATACTTGTAATGGTAGTCATGTTAAAAGACTATACTTGTAATGGTACTTATGTTAAAAGACTATACTTGTAATGGTAGTCATGTTAAAGACTATACTTGTAATGGTAGTCATGTATATATACTTGTAATGGGTACTCGTTGCTCACACTCGATGATCACCCATATTCTTGGAATTTTAGGCATCTCTTCTTTGTTATGTAAACAAACAGCTGGGTCTGCTGTACACACTTTGGCAGAGGTTCCCTTTAATCAACCTTGATGTTATAAGTACGTACAGGCACATGAACAAATGAATTTATTGATTTATAGCAAAAGCATACTTTTGAAAGAGTAGTTTTTTTATATAAATACTCTTTTGTATGGTGGGGCAACACTCACTATGAATTTGATAAGGATCTGTGATGCTGAAATGGTTAATGTTGAGGTCTTTACAAACCGTTTCCTTCCCCAGTATGATGGCAGAGAAACCGTTTTTTTCCCCAGTGTGATAAAGAATTCTTTGCCCTCCCCAAGAACAGGGGGAAAAGATATATTGTGCACTTTCCTGCTGATAGAGGTGCTTAAGGCAGCTGTGTTTTGTGTGGCAAGTCTGCTTGTGGCTGATCCTGTATCTGCAGTCTGTTGAGCAATTCATTTTATTGACTCACATGCAAAGCAATGTGAGTTTGTGTATATGTAGCCACCTTCCAAAAAAAAACTTTGTCCAAGTTTTGTGCAAATCTCTGCGAGATGAGTCCTAAATAGTCCAAACATGACATCTAAATAAAAATTTTAAAAATCTGTCCGTCGTCCTTCTGTCAGTGCAAAACTTGCAAGTGGATTAATATCTCAGAACCTATTTCAACTAAAACAACCAAACTTGGTAAGATGGTAAATACCCACGAGGCTTCATAAATGATCGTTGAATGAATGCATGACTACATTTCAAGATCACGGTCACAGGGTGAACAAATGTTAGTCCAAAAATGACAATTTTTCACAAAGTATTAACTTTTTTAATGTTATTAATATTGAATTTATGATTCTTTGAGGCATGATAGATATCAAGGAAACATACATAGTTTGAAAATTTGGTTAACCTCACTTCGAGGTCAAGGTCACTGGAGCTGTCCAAAATCGGTTAGTATAGGTACTATGAAGTGACATTGACCTTTAACTATGAGAGATATTAAGTCCAAACTTGTAGTTAAAGATGATAGATTGATCTTTCATATATGTTCCGTTTTTGCTTTGATCTCTCAGGTCAAAATTACTTCTAAGATCTTGCAAAAACATACAAAAAAAGTGGGCATCAAATCTATTTAACCCATAGCATGCAACAACATTGGGTTATTTAATCAGACATGAGCATGAGGGATCATGTGAAGGTCAAGGTCATCCAAAGGTCAATGTCACTGAAGGTCAAGGGCATCCCAAGGTCATTGGTTGTTTTGGCATTATAAATTTTTGATGTAGTTTATTTGATATTACTTCAGTGTATTTGGAGTCGGATTTCAAAGTTATCCTAAGGTCAAGAGCATAGAAAGATCAAAGTCAGTATGTACTTTGCATTTTAATGCCACTGTTTCATTTTGCTTTTTCTGGGCACTCATTTTCATGTTAAATATTACAAGTTCCATAAGGGGCATATGAGTCATATGGGCTTTGCCCTTCTAGTTATAAATAGCCACTGTCAGTTAGTTAGTTAGTAATTGTTTATAGGGTCCAGTGGACTGCAAAGAGCCGAATCAGGAACACAACTTAATCTGTATAAAAGATCTGCTGAAACAACCCCAATAGTAACACTGTAGGGAATCTACCAGCCGGTCACTTTACAATAAAGGCATCCAAAGCAGGTGACGCTGAAGCTATACTCTAATTTATTGAACCCCAGTTTACAAAAACAAAATAGAATATAAACATCATTATAAAATATCAACAAAACACATACATAATTATATATGTTACAAGTTGTTTAATTGTCAATAGTTGATTCAGCTCCGATGCTTGAATCTTGATAAGTTTAACTCAAGTTCGTTTATCTATGCAGCCTGTTTACTCAGTAACAAGGCAAGAGTAGTCGTGTAAAGTTTTCCAACTTTATTCAGCAAACATCAACAATTGCGTACAAAATCGCTTCCTGAAAATCACTTTAAAGATCATCATCAAAAATCATCATAAATCTCCCTCAGTCACTTTTTTGACTACTCAACCAGACACAGCGCATCACTTATATAGCCTCTCTGCAATCAAGAAAAAGTTCGAACATTCCAGCACGATGCAATAACACCCAATCAAAATAAAACTTGTCACTGGAACTATGCACTGTCTTATGTCATATAACTTTATTTAGGATAGAAGAATCGCTTAGATATTACTAGATTTATCGCGAAGCTTCGGTCAATAGTAAATAATTCTACAAAATTCTCAACAATATCGACCAACGAAAATTATCAACATTATACAAAGCTTCTTCTAGCAACAACGCAAAATCAAATCAAAGGTAAATACTCGCTGTTACTGCATGCTTTGCAAACCAAAACGATCAGATCTATCGTGCACATCTCAAACATAACAATATAAAATGCCTACGTTGTTATATAATAATATCATAGGAAGCCCTATAGTGACCATTTGTCAGAAAGCAGCCCAAATTCCCAAGCTGACCCAACAGACCTCATACTCAAATGAAGAGTTTTGGGATAGTTTTCAAGAAAAATGATATGTGACTGATCTAGCAAAGAAGATAGTAGATTGATTGAACAAATTAGGAAAAAGAAAGAACAAATGAGGATGACAGAAACAGTGGTAATTTAAAGCACTAAATTTCCACAAAGTGGGGATGCTATTTATACAGAAAACCCCGGTTAGCCAACGAGGGTAGCCGCTGTCCCTCTGCTCAGTACAGCACTCCCCTGATACACCAATAATCCAGGTTTGAAAATGAAAGTGGCATTTTCACTCCCATGTTAGCAGTATTATTGATCTGGTTGTTCAGTGTTGATTTAGTATTATTGATCTGGTTGTTCAGTGTTGATTTAGTATTATTGATCTGGTGGTTCAGTGTTGATTTAGTATTATTGATCTGGTGGTTCAGTGTTGATTTAGTATTATTGATCTGGTGGTTCAGTGTTGATTTAGTATTATTGATCTGGTGGTTCAGTGTTGATTTAAGTTCACACACCCTCTTCCCTGGGATGGTTACCCAGTCTGTGCTCATTCATTTTAAGTACCCACTGTTACCTTGTATCTCGTTCATTTTAAGTACCCAGTGCTACCTTGTATCTCATTCATTTTAAGTACCCAGTGCTACGTTGTATCTCATTCATTTTAAGTACCCAGGGCTACGTTTGTATCTCATTCATTTTAAGTACCCAGTGCTACCTTGTATCTCATTCATTTTAAGTACCAAGTGCTACCTTGTATCTCATTTTGTAATTTTTTTTTCTCCAGTGTTCCAAGTGTGGGAAGCCTTTCTCTATGGCAGAGAATGAAGACTTCATGGACCGGACGTTGTGTGTCTTTTGTCGTCTGCAGAGTCCAGAAAAGACCTGGGAAGCTTTCAAAGACGAACCCATCCCTTAACCACATTGATAGAAAATTATGAAAACAAGAAACATTATAAAAAAATTTTTAAAAACATGTTCATAATTTAGCTTGGTAAAAATAGGCATGTTGGTTAGTTAACTATCAAACAAATTAATATTGAACTCTTTCCTGGACTCAAAGGTATGATGAAACTTGTAAAAAGTAAGAGTTTGAGATTATTTTTCATAAAAAGTGTTTATCAGGTCAGCCAATGAAGTACTGATAAACTAAGTTCCCTTTTGTTGATTATAACAATGTTTAGTTTTGGAGGCAAAAGAAAGCAAAGAGAATAAAATAATGGTATTGGGTGCAGTCTATCTAACATTTCCAAAATAAAATTAGATTTTCTATTTTCTAATAGCATCTTGCCTTTAAATGTTTGAGTGATGAATGTGTGTTTGTTGTGTCTGTAACATATGAGCAGGTATGCTGATTACGTGCTTTGAGTCTGATGTAGGAAAAACCTGTGCGTTTATAGCATCCATTAGTATTATTATTATTATTATTAAACATAGCCAATTTCAAGTCCAACTTGAAAACTCATGTCTGACCTCGCCTCCCATCATCATCCCTTCTTTTGTGATTCAGACCACCGCTAACACACAGCACACCCTTCTTTTGTGATTCAGACCACCACTAACACAACACACGCCCCTTCTTTTGTGATTCAGACCACCACTAACACAACACACGCCCCTTCTTTTGTGATTCAGACCACCACTAACACAACACACGCCCCTTCTTTTGTGATTCAGACCACCACTAACACAACACACGCCCCTTCTTTTGTGATTCAGACCACCACTAACACACCGCACGCCCCTTCTTTTGTGATTCAGACCACCGCTAACACACCGCACACCCTTTTGTGATTCAGACCACCGCTAACACACCACACGCCCCCTCTTTTGTGATTCAGGCCACCGCTAACACACTGCATGCCCCCTCTTTTGTGATTCAGGCCACCGCTAACACACCGCATGCCCCCCTCTTTACTTAGCTGCTCTCCTCCTCCCACATCTTTTATAGTTTACTTGTAAAAAATATTCTTTTTCATGTTTGTATTATGCCTGTGCTTAAGTTATTAGTGTCTCATTTTTGTTTTACTCTTTTCGTGTTTTACAGTTACCGTTAAGTATAAATGCGTGAGAACTGTGCTTTGAACTGATGTTTTTTTGTTTTGTTGCAGTTTATTATCCCTTTTTCTCGGGAAACTCTGGGCCGCCTCCCCTGGGAAAGGCGTAGTCGCAGCTTGTGGCGCGCCCAAACCCAACCTACCTAACATTATTTGTGATTTTTGAAATTTTGCTGGGGAAACAAACCGGAGTACCCTGAGAAAACCCCCTGAGACGTTGCTCGAGTCAAAAGTAAATATTTGGAGAAACATAACGCCCAGATGCTGGATCGAACCCACACCTGTCAGGCACCATTGGTTTCTGGCTTGTGGACAAGGCAAGTTAGTCCCGCTTTAGCCAACTTGACCACAACGCTCGCTGTCATTAGAAAAAAGCGCTACATAAATACCCTTATTATTACATCTGTTTACAAATCAAGCCTCAATGTAAAACATAATTTAATGTTTAGGTTACTAAAAGCCTTTGTCTATACTAGCCAAGTACAATTTATTATTTTGCCTTGAGAATCTCTTTGTGCATGTGGTTCACATTTTATTATCTGGTTGTTAGCGACGGTATAAAAACTGACAATTTGGAGATTACATTACATTACATTATTATTGCTTTAGGTCCAGCGGACTCTTCCGAGCCAAATCAGGACCGGATTGGAGATGATAATGGCAGTTTGACATAATGGAGATTATGATGACAGTATGACATAATGGAAGTTATGATTGCAGTATCACATAATGGAGATTACGATAGCAGTCTGACATAATGGAGTTTATGATGGCAGTATTGACATAATGGAGATTATGATGACAGTATCACATAATGGAGATTATGATGGCAGGATTGACATAATGGAGTTATGATGGCAGTATAATGACATAATGAAGGTTATGATTGTAGTATGACATAATGGAGGTTATGATTGCAGTATTAACATAATGGAGGTTATGATTGCAGTATTAACATAATGGAGGTTATGATTGCAGTGTTAACATAATGGAGGTTATGATTGCAGTATGACATAAAGGTTATGATTGCAGTATTAACATAATGGAGGTTATGATTGTAGTATGACATAATGGAGGTTATGATTGCAGTATTAACATAATGGAGGTTATGATTGCAGTGTTAACATAATGGAGGTTATGATTGCAGTATGACATAAAGGTTATGATTGCAGTATGACATAATGAAGGTTATGATTGCAGTATGACTTAATGGAGGTTATGATTGCAGTATTAACATAATGGAGGTTATGATTGCAGTATGATATAATGGAGGTTATGATTGCAGTATTAACATAATGGAGGTTATGATTGCAGTATTAACATAATGGAGGTTATGATTGCAGTATTAACATAATGGAGGTTATGATTGCAGTATTAACATAATGGAGGTTATGATTGCAGTATTAACATAATGGAGGTTATGATTGCAGTATTAACATAATGGAGGTTATGATTGCAGTATTAACATAATGGAGGTTATGATTGCAGTGTTAACATAATGGAGGTTATGATTGCAGTATGACATAATGGAGGTTATGATTGCAGTATGACATAATGGAGGTTATGATTGCAGTATTAACATAATGAAGGTTATGATTGCAGTATGACATAATGGAGGTTATGATTGCAGTGTTAACATAATGAAGGTTATGATTGCAGTATTAACATAATGGAGGTTATGATTGCAGTGTTAACATAATGAAGGTTATGATTGCAGTGTTAACATAATGGAGGTTATGATTGCAGTATTAACATAATGGAGGTTATGATTGCAGTATGACATAATGGAGGTTATGATTGCAGTATGACATAATGGAGGTTATGATTGTAGTATGACATAATGGAGGTTATGATTGCAGTATGACATAATGGAGGTTATGATTGCAGTGTTAACATAATGAAGGTTATGATTGCAGTATGACATAATGGAGGTTATGATTGCAGTATGACATAATGAAGGTTATGATTGCAGTGTTAACATAATGGAGGTTATGATTGCAGTATGACATAAAGGTTATGATTGCAGTATGACATAATGGAGGTTATGATTGCAGTATGACATAATGAAGGTTATGATTGCAGTGTTAACATAATGGATGTTATGATTGCAGTGTTAACATAATGGAGGTTATGATTGCAGTATGACATAATGGAGGTTATGATTGCAGTATGACATAATGGAGGTTATGATTGCAGTATTAACATAATGGAGGTTATGATTGCAGTATGACATAATGGAGGTTATGATTGCAGTATGACATAATGGAGGTTATGATAGCAGTATGACATAATGGAGGTTATGATGACAGTATGACATAATGGAGGTTATGATTGCAGTATGACATAATGGAGGTTATGATTGCAGTATGACATAATGAAGGTTATGATTGCAGTATGACATAATGAAGGTTATGATTGCAGTATGACATAATGAAGGTTATGATTGCAGTATGACATAATGAAGGTTATGATTGCAGTATGACATAATGAAGGTTATGATTGCAGTATGACATAATGAAGGTTATGATTGCAGTATGACATAATGGAGGTTATGATTGCAGTATTAACATAATGGAGGTTATGATTGCAGTATTAACATAATGGAGGTTATGATTGCAGTATGACTTAATGGAGGTTATGATTGTAGTATGACTTAATGGAGGTTATGATTGTAGTATGACTTAATGGAGGTTATGATTGCAGTATTAACATAATGGAGGTTATGATTGCAGTATGACTTAATGGAGGTTATGATTGTAGTATTAACATAATGGAGGTTATGATTGCAGTATTAACATAATGGAGGTTATGATTGTAGTATGACATAATGGATGTTATGATTGCAGTATGACATAATGGATGTTATGATTGCAGTATGACATAATGGAGGTTATGATTGCAGTATGACATAATGGAGGTTATGATTGTAGTATTAACATAATGGAGGTTATGATTGTAGTATTAACATAATGGAGGTTATGATTGTAGTATTAACATAATGGAGGTTATGATTGCAGTATGACATAATGGAGGTTATGATTGTAGTATGACTTAATGGAGGTTATGATTGTAGTATGACTTAATGGAGGTTATGATTGCAGTATTAACATAATGGAGGTTATGATTGCAGTATGACTTAATGGAGGTTATGATTGTAGTATTAACATAATGGAGGTTATGATTGCAGTATTAACATAATGGAGGTTATGATTGTAGTATGACATAATGGATGTTATGATTGCAGTATGACATAATGGATGTTATGATTGCAGTATGACATAATGGAGGTTATGATTGCAGTATGACATAATGGAGGTTATGATTGTAGTATTAACATAATGGAGGTTATGATTGTAGTATTAACATAATGGAGGTTATGATTGTAGTATTAACATAATGGAGGTTATGATTGCAGTATGACATAATGGAGGTTATGATTGTAGTATGACTTAATGGATGTTATGATTGCAGTATGACATAATGGAGGTTATGATTGTAGTATTAACATAATGGATGTTATGATTGCAGTATTAACATAATGGATGTTATGATTGTAGTATTAACATAATGGAGGTTATGATTGTAGTATTAACATAATGGATGTTATGATTGCAGTATGACATAATGGAGGTTATGATTGCAGTATGACATAATGGAGGTTATGATTGCAGTATGACATAATGGAGGTTATGATTGCAGTATGACATAATGGAGGTTATGATTGCAGTATGACATAATGGAGGTTATGATTGCAGTATGACATATTGGAGGTTATGATTGCAGTATGACATAATGGAGGTTATGATTGCAGTATGACATAATGGAGGTTATGATTGCAGTATGACATAATGGAGGTTATGATTGCAGTATTAACATAATGGAGGTTATGATTGCAGTATTAACATAATGGAGGTTATGATTGCAGTATTAACATAATGGAGGTTATGATTGCAGTATTAACATAATGGAGGTTATGATTGCAGTATGACATAATGGAGGTTATGATTGCAGTATGACTTAATGGAGGTTATGATTGCAGTATTAACATAATGGAGGTTATGATTGCAGTATGACAAAATGAAGGTTATGATTGCAGTATTAACATAATGGAGGTTATGATTGCAGTATGACATAATGGAGGTTATGATTGCAGTATTAACATAATGGAGGTTATGATTGCAGTATGACATAATGGAGGTTATGATTGCAGTATTAACATAATGGAGGTTATGATTGCAGTATTAACATAATGGAGGTTATGATTGCAGTATGACATAATGGAGGTTATGATTGCAGTATTAACATAATGGAGGTTATGATTGCAGTATGACATAATGGAGGTTATGATTGCAGTATGACATAATGGAGGTTATGATTGCAGTATTAACATAATGGAGGTTATGATTGCAGTATTAACATAATGGAGGTTATGATTGCAGTATGACATAATGGAGGTTATGATTGCAGTATTAACATAATGGAGGTTATGATTGCAGTGTTAACATAATGGATGTTATGATTGCAGTATGACATAATGGAGGTTATGATTGCAGTATTAACATAATGGAGGTTATGATTGCAGTATGACATAATGGAGGTTATGATTGCAGTATTAACATAATGGAGGTTATGATTTCAGTATGACATAATGGATGTTATGATTGCAGTATGACATAATGAAGGTTATGATTGCAGTATTAACATAATGGAGGTTATGATTGCAGTATTAACATAATGGAGGTTATGATTGCAGTATTAACATAATGGAGGTTATGATTGCAGTATTAACATAATGGAGGTTATGATTGCAGTATTAACATAATGGAGGTTATGATTGCAGTATTAACATAATGGAGGTTATGATTTCAGTATGACATAATGGATGTTATGATTGCAGTATGACATAATGAAGGTTATGATTGCAGTATTAACATAATGGAGGTTATGATTGCAGTATTAACATAATGGAGGTTATGATTGCAGTATTAACATAATGGAGGTTATGATTGCAGTATTAACATAATGGAGGTTATGATTGCAGTATGACATAATGGAGGTTATGATTGCAGTATGACATAATGGATGTTATGATTGCAGTATGAAATAATGGATGTTATGATTGCAGTATGACATAATGAAGGTTATGATTGCAGTATGACGTAACGGAGGTTATGATTGCAGTATGACATAACGGAGGTTATGATTGCAGTATTAACATAATGGAGGTTATGATTGCAGTATTAACATAATGGAGGTTATGATTGCAGTATGACATAACGGAGGTTATGATTGCAGTATGACATAATGGAGGTTAGGAATGTAATGAGCTGTATGGAAACAACGGAGGCTATGATGACAGCATGACAGAAAGGAGATTATGATAGCAGTGTGACAGAATGGAGATTATGATGGAAGTATGACAAAACTGAGATTATGCTGGCAGTATAATGGAGATTATGCTGGCAGTATAATGGAGATTATGATGGCAGTATAACAATGGAGATTATGCTGGCAATATGAATAAATGACAAAATTATAAGCCTGCCCCAAATGTGAATCCTGCATTGCAATATTTAAAGTGCTCAATTTGTATGTAAGTGCATGTAAAATACACTGTTGGTTGTAAAATATTCAATATGGCACCAAAATACTAAATCTAGATGGAAACTTATTGTATAGAGCATTTAGTTTAAATTCTCATGTCCTCAAGTGTGCAAAAGACATTAAACTTTTTTATATCACTGTTTTGTTCTCACAATAACCAAAATACATCACAGTTTTTCATAGTTTTGTTTTGTCGTTTTATTCTCTCATTTCAGAAACTCACCAAAGTACATCAAACTTTGTTTTAAACATCAGTGTTGTTTCATTCTTGCATGTACAATAACTCTCCAAAAACACATCTAATAAACAAAATAGTGTTTTCACAAAATTCCCCAAATGACAAAATACTTTATAAACATACTCCAAGTAAGAACAGATAACTCAAACGCACTTGGTGATAAACAACATGTCAGTTTTCTTTTTTAAGACGTCAATGCAGAAATGTATAGTAAATAAATGTGACATGTCATTAATTATGTCTCTTCCAGACATTCGTAAACTGGTCAACTAAATCTTGCCACCAATTTTGGGAATCAAATTTCTTTTATGTTCGCTCAGGTAATCGCACACAAACACCAGCATCATTGTTCAGATGTCTTTACTTGAAACGTATGGTATAAAATATGTACAACAAAAAAATGGTGGTAGTATAGTGCTTCACTGCTTGGCCAAATGGACTTCACACAATGTACTACACTTCCACTTCTACACAACAATTTGTCATTGAATGCTGAGGATGCTGGTTAAGTCCATTCAGTCCATATGTCGTCCATCCACTGAGATTTCCTTTACAGTGTGTTCAGCGGTCTTAAAAACATTCCAGCACACCAGATACAACACTTGTTTTCTTTCTCTGAAGCAAACAACTAAAAACTGTGAACATGCTGGTCAAAAACCATTTCCCCATTGTTTACAAACAAATGTGGACAGCTGCCTTTGTACACTTCCTGTCTTGTGCATGTCTAAAAAGCTTACTTTGCCTGCCTTCTGGGTGTCTAGAAAGCTTAAACTGCCTGCCTTCTGTGTCTAGAAAGCTTAAACTGCCTGCCTTCTTTGTCTAGAAAGCTTAAACTGCCTGCCTTCTGTAACTCCCTGCCTTCTGTGTATCTAGAAAGCTTAAATTGCCTGCCTTCGGTGTGTCTAGAAAGCATATCTGGTACGAATGTCTTCCAGTTTCTTGGACACCTGTAACAAAATTGACACTATGTTAAAACACAAAGCATCAAACCATGCTGTCATAACATTTGACAGTGTATAGTATATGTCACAATCCACTGAAATGCTAGTGCTGTTACTGTTACCTGGCGGCACTGCTCTTATTCTCCAAGTTACAAACATTGAAGTGCCTCACACACAACCACAGGATGGAGGGGGAGATCATTTGTGCCAAACAGAAAATAAGACACCACACAAAATCATACAAATTAGGGATAAGTCACGAAAGCCTAAAATAATTATAATATAATGTGTACTTTGCCCTAATTCAATTCAATTCAATTCAATTCAAACAACTTTATTTATCCAGATTTGGCAATTACAATGAGGGTATGAATGCTCTCTAATTTAAAAAAAAAAAAAAAAAAAATTACAACAATATTTGATATACATGAGGATGTCTACAAACAATAACAACTTGCACAAAACACAGCGGCAGCCCCCCGACACCATCCGCACATACACACTGCCCATGCACACACATACATCCAGTTCATAGACATTTACCCCACACAGGCATACATCACCAGCTGCACTCACCACAGACACAGGCATAAAAATAACAAGGTAGTAGATTCATTAAAGGAAAAAGCAGCTAAGATTAGTTATTATTAGGCTAATTGTTTAACTTTTAGTTTTTATGCATTAATTGTTCTTACTCTTATTCATCAACTGTATTGCATGAGGCACGAATGATTTTAAATACCGATTGGTCTTGCACTGTGGCATCTTAAACCTCCTCCCAGATTGCATCAAAACAAATTCCTCAGCTAGCGCATGATGTGGCATAGAAATAATCGAAACAGCCCTCCTAAGTGTTTGTTGATCACAAAAAGTACTCAGGTCTCTTTGCCTGTCACCAATTATTTTTGAACATATTTTTACTATTGAGTGCAGACTGATCTTATCATGTACAGAAAGGCTGTTAAACCAGCAGACAAATGAAAAACACAACAAGCTTTCTATGAAAGACTGATAAAAACGGCTAAGAATAATAGAGCTAACAGAGAAACTTTTAAGTTTACGAAGAAGATACATTCTTTGTTGGCCTTTTTTTTATGATGTTCGCAGTGTTGGCGTCCCATTTTAATTGACTATCAAAAACAGTTCCTAAATATTTAAATTCATCCACTTTGTCAACAGGCTTGCCATGAATCGTACTACACACATCCTCATCTTTCTTCCTTCTAAAATCAATATACATTTCTTTTGTTTTTAATACATTTAACTCTAAAAAATTGTCATCACACCAATTAACAAATTCTGCCAAGCTCTCTGTATGACTGCTTTCTTTACCTATAAGGAGAGACAACAAGGCTGCATCATCAGAAAATTTAACAAGATAGGTTCCCTCCCTTGAGCTTCTACAACTGTCAGTATACAAAATGTATAACAAAGGTGACAGATAACATCCCTGAGGTGATCCAGTGTTTGTTATAACAGTATCCGAAAAAAGACCATTAACATAAACACGTTGCTGTCTACAAGTCAAAAAATCTAAAATCCAAGAGACAAGCTGATGTTGAATGTGAAAATCTGAGATAAGTCTTTGTATTAAAATATGTGGTTGAACAGTATTAAAAGCAGAGCTAAAATCTGCAAAAAGAATTCTGGCAGGGATAGCTCAGTGGTCAGAGCGCACGACTTGTGTGAGTGCGTCTTGGGCGACGTGGGTTCGAATCCTGACTTCAACAAACTATTTTGTGATTGCTGGATATTACGGGCCAGCGCCTTGAGAAGCTCTCTGAGCTTGTAAGTGCGCTATATAAGAGAAATCTCTTTCATGTGCATTTGGTTTCTCGAGATGTTTATACAGAGTGTTAAGGATGAACAGCTTGGCATCATCAACCCCTCTCCTAGCTCTATATGCAAACTGTAATGGATCTAAGAGTGATTCTGTTGCAGATAAAAGTAGGTCTTTAACAATTTTTTCCAGTGTTTTCATAACTAAGCTTGTTAATGCTACTGGGCGAAAGTCGTTAAGATTTTGAGGATTGGCAATCTTAGGCAAGGGCACGATATTGGAGAATTTCCAGAGAGCAGGGATAGAGCCAAAGTCGAGAGAGAGCTGGAAGATGCGAGAAAACACACCACCAAGCTGTTCTGCACAACAACGCAAGACACGCCCACCTATCCCATCGGAACCTTGGGCTTTATTTACATTTATTTTCTTAAACAAACCTGTTACTTGCTCTTGTGAAATAATATCATTTTGGGGATGCAAAGATTCTTTAAGAGCTTTAATATTATTAGAAAAATCATGTTTCTCAAAACGGTTATAGTGAATATTCAAAGCGTTAGGAAGGTCACTATCATGTACATTATTTAATTTGACAGTTTTCTTCTTGCTTTCTGTAGATTTATTTACATTTGCCATTGTCTTTATTCCATTCCAAGCTGCTTTCAAGTCCCCACAACTGTAACGTTCTTCTATTTTGTCTTTATATACCATTTTTGCTTTTCTAATTTCGTCTCTCACTTCCCTATTTACCCTCTTTTTATCTTCGGCACTACCTGTAAAAAACACCCTTTTCTTTTTATTCAACACGTTCTTTAATTCTTTCGTTACCCAAGGTTTATTATTAGGGAATATAATAATTTCTTTAGATGGAATAACATTATCTACACAAAAAGATATATACGAAGAAACAACATCCGTAAGTTCGTCCAAAGTCTCGCATGCGTCATAGAACACATCCCAATCAGTACACTCAAAACATCCACGCAAACATTCAATGCTATCAACAGTCCATTGTTTCACTTTCTGCACAACACACTCGACTCTCTCAAACACAGGTTTATACACAGGCGCAAGAAACACTCTATTATGATAGGAAGCCCCAAGTGGAGGTAAGGCACGTGACTTGTACGCATAAGGTATGTTGCCATAACACAGATCTAAAGTGGTGTTGTTTATAGATGTTGCACAAGTAACATACTGATCATAAGCTTTCAAAGTTTTATCCAGCTTGCAATGATTAAAATCACCCAAAATAAATTTCGGAGCGTCAGGAGAAATAGATTCTTGCTTTTGAATAACATCAGCAATTAATTGTCTAGCTCCACTGGCATTAGCACGCGGGTGAATGTACACAAGGGTAAAAAATAGCTGCGGGAATTCCCTAGGTAGATAAAAAGGTCTTAGTGAAATAGAGAGAAGTTCAATATCTGGTGTGCATATCTTTTCGCGTATAATAACGTTGTTACAGTACCTTTGGTTAATGTAAAAGCACACCCCCCCCTCCTGTTGATTTCTTAGTTATCTCTGTAGATCTATCAAGGCGGATAGGAGTGCCGAAGCCTGTCAAATGAAGAGCATCATCGGTGTCTCGATCGGATAGCCAGGTCTCAGTGAAGGCGAGTAGGCACATCTCTCGGTACTCCTTCGCAAATCGCACGTAGCCCTCTATCTCGTCAACCTTGTTGCGAAGAGACTGTACGTTAGCTAGTAGAACCGTGGGTAGAGGCGGCATACGTCTTCTGTTATTCAGGCTAAACTTCCGCATACGGCGTTGTAATCCTCCCCTTTTTCCTCTTTGCCTCTTTTTCTGATGGCTATTGGTCGTTTGTGAAAGCCCAGATGTTTCAGGTATCAGTCTGATTATGTATCTACACTTTCATTGAGTAGGTAGGCTAGGATAGGCTAGATTTCTTTCCCCTTAGTAACTGTTACACTCGGTTTGATGTTGGTGTTTTTCTATCAGTATCTGATTCAGCCCCGATGCTTGAATTCCTGATAGTTGTGTAACTCAGATTCGTTTATCCACGCAGCCCGTCCAAACAGCATACAAGTCACAAAGTCGACGTATGAAGTTTTCCACTTTTATTCAGCACACATCAACAACTGCATACAATTCTCAACTCAACTCAACAACTTTCAAATTTACTTTCCAGCTTCACTATCAACAACAATCTCTCACAGCAACTCTTTTCACAACACACAAAGCATCGAATATATAATTTTTTCTATCCTTCGAGATGACGACAGTTTGTTCTAGAAATGACGCATTACAACTAACCAATCAGAATTAAAGATCGTCATCACTGACTTACGTCATACGTCTCTCCACACATACCCCGAACCTTCTCTTACTTCGACAATCGTCCCGAAACTTCGATCGATAGTAAACAAGGAGATCCAGAGTATTCCCCGACAATATCGACCAACGAAAATTATCCACGTTATACAAAGCCTCTCCTAACAACAATGCAAACTCAAATCAAAGGTAAATAAACTCCATCATTGAATACTTTGCAAAACGAAACGATTAGATCTATCGTGCGCGCTTCCGACATACTTTCGTACGCGTTTCAACGTAACAGTAACATGAGGCCCTGTCTGGGTTTACATTTGTGCCTGGATAGTATAACAAAATTGTTTCAGCATCTACGTGCATGACAGTGTAAGCAGTCCTCTGCAGTGCTTCTGGGTAGCCTAAGAGCTGTCCTATGGGGTGGGCAACACAGGAAAGGTTCCTTTTCTTGCCGACGGCACAGACACCAAAATGCAATGGAATTTTACAGATGTTGCAAAATCTAACTAGATATTAACCACTCATCCTTGAACGGAATAGAAATGCATAAACACTGACCTCAGCTGGCGTACGCTCAAGTTCCTCTGCCACTGACCGCTGCTTAGAGTTGTCCATGGAGTTGAACATTTCACACAGGTCACCGTCAATCACATTCTGAAATCAAGCACCAAATCATGCTTCAACATGCAGTCGTGTAACTCAAACTTCAACATAAGTCCCTTTTTGTATCATGGTTTGGAAACTGACCACTCAAAACTACATTTCATTTGGGCCATTTGATATCTCTTATGTCAGTCTATAGAGTACTGTTGTGGATCAGAGTAAACAAAGTCATAATCATAACAGACTTCAGGTGAAACACGGAAAAACATCATCTCCACAATACTCACTTGCATCAAAGTATTTTACAATTGACACTTTGTGTGTAAGTTTTATTTCATCAGATTCAAACCATTACAAATAAAAAGGCTTTTTTCCTATTCTAAAGGCATCATGCATAAATGATGCAGGTATTTCATTACAGAAACAAAACAAGAACAAGTTATAATGTTTGCCAGCTATACATTACATTACATGATTATTGCTTTAGGTGCCAGCTATACAACACTGTGCAAATAAACATTGCTTTGGAAACAGCTTTCTACAAAACAACAAACATGAACAGTAAACAATGATGCTAATGGTAATGATGATGTTAAAGACGATTACGATAATAAAGATGGTGATGATGATGATGATGGTGATGATGGCAATGACGATGATTGGATTGAAAATGTAAAGTCACCTTTAGAGGGAAGTAGTACGATCTGTAGGCAAGATGGTCACGACCGCAGATGGACTGATACTCAGCGCGCATGTACATCTCCAAATGCTGGAAAAAGTCGTGGTCCTGCAGGAAGAAAGCAACAAATGATATCACATGTTCAGCATAATACACTTCATATATACATTCCTCATTACAACTGTTCCATCAAGAAGACTAAAAACAACTGAAATGGCAGCCCTCTCGCTCTGTTCCAGCCTTCAGCTCCCGAAGGAAAAATTGGAGAAATCAGTACTAACCCACTTTCCTCTACAACGCATCCATCCAACAAATGTCAATCAAGAATTTACTGTCTTCAAAAACTTCAATCTCTGAATGTCAACAAGTTCGTCCTCTACTCATTTAACAAGTGTTTTTGTTTAAATCTGTTCTTACATTTGGTTTTACATCTTGGTATGGAGACTTTAGAGTGAAGAACAAGAATGTGTTTAACAGAGTGGTGAAGGTGTGCATGAAAGTAGTGGTATGGAGACTTTAGAGTGAAGAACAAGAATGTGTTTAACAGAGTGGTGATGTTGGGCAGGAAAGTAGTGGTATGGAGACTTTAGAGTGAAGAACAAGAATGTGTTTAACAGAGTGGTGATGTTGGGCAGGAAAGTAGTGGTATGGAGACTTTAGAGTGAAGAACAAGAATGTGTTTAACAGAGTGGTGAAGGTGTGCAGGAAAGTAGTCGGTGAGCAGCAGAACAGTCTGAATGAGTTGTACAAATGTCGTGTTGTGCAAAACAAAAAGCTAGGATTATTGTAGGAAACATTGCACACGTTCTGGCCAAACAGAATGAAGTACTCCCATCTGGACTCCGTTTCCGTGTATATGTTACACTCAGTTTGATGTTGGTGTTTTCTATCAGTATCTGATTCAGCCCCAATGCTTGAATTCCTGATAGTTGTGTAACTCAGATTCGTTTATCCACGCAGCCCGTCCAAACAGCATACAAGTCACAAAGTCGACGTATGAAGTTTTCCACTTTTATTCAGCACACATCAACAACTGCATACAATCGCTCAATCGTCTTTCCACTCTCAAATTTACTTTCCAAATCACTATCAACAACAACACTCTCTATCCTGTTTTTGAAACAGCGCGGCATTTAAATAGTCTCTTGATACTCCCGAATAACCTGGATCAATCTCGTTTGACGCAATTTAACCAATCCCTTCTAACTTCGTCAGTACTGTCTTACGTCATACATATTTTCTTCTCCTTCCGGAACGTCTTCTTGCTTCGACATGTATCGGGAAATTTCTATCGAGAGTAAACACGCAGATCCAGAAAATTCTACAACAATATCGACTAACGAAAATTATCAATGTTATACAAAGCCTCTCCTAACAACAATGCAAACTCAAATCAAAGGTAAATAAACTCCATTATTGAATACTTTGCAAAACAAAACGATTAGATCTATCGTGCGCGTTTCCGACATACTTTCGTTCGCGTTTCAACGTAACAGTATACAAGTATTCCACTGTATGAACCAAATCTAGCTTTGTCCCCAAATCCACCAACTATTAAACAAACGTCAATATGTGTCTCTCAGAATGAATAGTAGTGTGTTGTGGTGTGCATGTTTGTGTGCGAGCGGTGTGATGTTTTAAACTGTGGAATGTGTTGTTCAATCTGTTGATGTGTGATTTGTGGTGGTGTCCTTTGTTTGTAGTGATGTTGGCAGGGGTGCTTGTGCTGTGGTCTGTGAACTTTAATTTTAATATGTGTGTGTGTTGAACTGTCTTAAGTTTGTTTTCCATCCAACTGTTTTTAATTGGGGACAAGTGCCTTTATTACTTTATTGTTGCCTGTAGTTTCGTTATAGTCTATGCATTTTTCAACCTTAACCAGCGAATGTTATAGTCTATGCATTTTTCACCCTTAACCAGTGAATGTTATAGTCTATGCATTTTTCAACCTTAACCAGTGAATGTTATAGTCTATGCATTTTTCAACCTTAACCAGCGAATGTTATAGTCTATGCATTTTTCAACCTTAACCAGCGAATGTTAATAGTCTATGCATTTTTCAACCTTAACCAGCGAATGTTATAGTCCATGCATTTTTCACCCTTAACCAGTGAATGTTTGTAATTGCCTTTTCTTACACATCTATTGCAATTTGTTGTAGTACTGTCAGCAAAGCTTGTCTTAAATTTCTCTGTTTGAGATAATGAAGTATTCTTGAATCTTGAATCTTTTTTTATCAACTTTTAACAAAAGCCATTTTCATTTGGTTGTATCAACTCTGCAAAGTCGCGGACTTATTTCATCGGCCATGAAGTTTCCACAGTAATGCCATGAAGAAGAAGAAGATGCATGTTCCAATGTTGATTACTGAAAGACAAAGTCACAAAGATAAGTATTGTGTACTACAGGGACACAGTATTGTTGCTTACCTCATGTGAGGTGAAAGGCACCAGCATGCCAATACCTCCGGACAGTGTGGTGTAGACCATTGCCTCAGATCCACCGGGAATGAGTGTGGCTTTCTGCAGTGAGGTCACCAGCTCTCCAATGTGGAAGTTGGCAATCACCTCTATCTGTTGTTGCACAAAAAAACCAATCAAATTGTATTTCAGTATCAAAATAGTCTAACCGAACTTCAGTAAAAGAAAACCACAGACAAATGGACTTTTTTTTCCTCACTAATAATTCTGGGACTATTTAGGATATGTCTCACAAAGATTTGCAAAACTGTGGATTTTACTTTTTATTTTGGGGTGATTAGATAGACTACTATTGCTGTAAAAACACCAGTCAATAATAATAATCTGTCACATAGACTGACATTGCTGTAAAAATGCCAGTCAACAACAATAATTTTGTCACATAGACTGACATTGCTGTAAGAACGCCAGTCAACAACAAAAATCTTGTCACATAGACTGACATTGCTATAAGAACGCCAGTCAACAACAATAATCTCGTCACATAGACTGACAGTGCTGTAACAAAGCCAGTCAACAACAATAATCTTGTCACATAGACTGACAGTGCTGTAATATCAAAAATAATCTGTCACCTTCTGTGACGCCCCACTGAGCACTCCCCTGTCCCACAATGCTTTGTTGCCAGTTGGGTCTTCGTCCACGTCATCAGATACCTCTGGTGGCAATCGAATCTGTCAAGCAAACAAACAACAACTGAACATAAAGAAAGTGCACTCCACTCCCACTGCAAGGAAATGGGTTGAAGTTACAAGGTGGACAGCTGTGCCTGTGTGTTGTTTACTGTACTTCAGTTTATTACTGTCAGTGGCTGTGTATTTAACCCTTTAACACGCGGAGCGACCTAGAGCGACCAAAATTTTTGCTATGTGCATGCTCGCGGAGAGATCCTCAGCGGCCGGTAATAATGTGATCTGCTCAGAGGCTGCCATTATTTATAGCAAACATGCGAGACTCTTCCACACGTGATCGTTATTTCCTGTGGTTTCCGGCAAAGTTTTCACTACATTTTTAGAGTGTGTAGACCGCACACAGTGAATTTTCAAAGTTTGATTACAGTTTGAAGTTTGAGGAGCAGAGAATTATTGCATCAGATTCTTGCAGAATGACGCCCCACGTTGCAGAATCTGATGAAGAAAATGACCAATTTGAAGGATTTTAGGAGGCTGATTTGGTACAGGTTAATGAGGGAGAGAGGAAAGTGATTTGGACTTTCACTTTGACGATCTGTTTCCGTCGGATTTGAATAACAGCAACGATGAACAATCAGTGCTTTATTATTTGTGGCAGTGATCGTATTGCTGCATGTTGTGCAGTATGCAATGTTGACATTCAGATTTTTTTTCAAGTTGCAACACACTGTAAAAATGTATGTGTAAGATTTTATTTTGAAGAAAAATACGTGGTTGATTAATTAATAATGATTAGAGGAACAGCTTTACCCCTAAAAATGACTCAAAATACTGCAATCTGTAACCAACAGTCAGGCTAACAATGTACACATGTTTATACTTATACAACCCTAACAATGTACACATGTTTATACTTATACAACCCTAACAATGTACACGTGTTTATACTTATACAACCCTAACAATGTACACATGTTTATACTTATACAACCCTAACAATGTACACATGTTTATACTTATACAACCCTAACAATGTACACATGTTTATACTTATACAACCCTAACAATGTACACATGTTTATACTTATACAACCCTAACAATGTACACGTGTTTATACTTATACAACCCTAACAATGTACACATGTTTATACTTATACAACCCTAACAATGTACACATGTTTATACTTATACAACCCTAACAAATTGCTCTCTAAGACGTGGTGTGCAAAGACAGCTGACAATCTACAGAAACAAATGAATTGACGTAGCTACTGTGGTTGATGCACCCTAAGTAAACACAAGACATAACCTACTGTGGTTGATGCACCCTAAGTAAACACAAGACATAACCTACTGTGGTTGATGCACCCTAAGTAAACACAAGACATAACCTACTGTGGTTGATGCACCCTAAGTAAACACAAGACATAACCTACTGTGGTTGATGCACCCTAAGTAAACACAAGACATAACCTACTGTGGTTGATGCACCCTAAGTAAACACAAGACATAACCTACTGTGGTTGATGCACCCTAAGTAAACACAAGACATAACCTACTGTGGTTGATGCACCCTAAGTAAACACAAGACATAACCTACTGTGGTTGATGCACCCTAAGTAAACACAAGACATAACCTACTGTGGTTGATGCACCCTAAGTAAACACAAGACATAACCTACTGTGGTTGATGCACCCTAAGTAAACACAAGACATAACCTACTGTGGTTGATGCACCCTAAGTAAACACAAGACATAACCTACTGTGGTTGATGCACCCTAAGTAAACACAAGACATAACCTACTGTGGTTGATGCACCCTAAATAAACACAAGACATAACCTACTGTGGTTGATGCACCCTAAGTAAACACAAGACATAACCTACTGTGGTTGATGCACCCTAAGTAAACACAAGACATAACCTACTGTGGTTGATGCACCCTAAGTAAACACAAGACATAACCTACTGTGGTTGATGCACCCTAAGTAAACACAAGACATAACCTACTGTGGTTGATGCACCCTAAGTAAACACAAGACATAACCTACTGTGGTTGATGCACCCTAAGTAAACACAAGACATAACCTACTGTGGTTGATGCACCCTAAGTAAACACAAGACATAACCTACTGTGGTTGATGCACCCTAAGTAAACACAAGACATAACCTACTGTGGTTGATGCACTCTAAATAAACACACAAGACATAACCTACTGTGGTTGATGCACTCTAAATAAACACAAAACATAACCTACTGTGGTTGATGCACTCTAAATAAACACAAAACATAACCTACTGTGGTTGATGCACCCTAAGTAAACACAAGACATAACCTACTGTGGTTGATGCACTCTAAATAAACACAAAACATAACCTACTGTGGTTGATGCACCCTAAGTAAACACAAGACATAACCTACTGTGGTTGATGCACCCTAAGTAAACACAAGACATAACCTACTGTGGTTGATGCACCCTAAGTAAACACAAGACATAACCTACTGTGGTTGATGCACCCTAAGTAAACACAAGACATAACCTACTGTGGTTGATGCACCCTAAGTAAACACAAGACATAACCTACTGTGGTTGATGCACTCTAAATAAACACAAAACATAACCTACTGTGGTTGATGCACCCTAAGTAAACACAAGACATAACCTACTGTGGTTGATGCACCCTAAGTAAACACAAGACATAACCTACTGTGGTTGATGCACTCTAAATAAACACAAAACATAACCTACTGTGGTTGCTGTACTCTAAATAAACACACACAGAAACTGACCACCACTACGTTGCCAAACTTGTCTGCGCCTGCCACGGTGTTGTAGTCAAGCTGAGTGGAGCAGGTGATCCATCGAGGACTAGTGTCGTCAGCGAAGACAATCAGCTGGTTCTCCTGACGTTTGTAGCGCACAAAGTGGAAGCTGTCCTGAATATCCCCCACCACCACTCTCTGACCCATGCTGTGAATTGTGTTCACAAAGTTGGGGATGTGCTGAAACAAAGCCACGCTTATTTATGTAGTTAGTTCATTATTTTATTCCTCATCCCTGTGGCCAAATTCTGGCTGACTTCTCAGTGAAAGAGCACCACCACCCAGGACAAGGGGGAATAGGACCCATTGTTCATGCTGGGTGTGTTGTGTGTTAAAGGAAAGACCCCACATGCTGGGTGTACTGCTGTTCTGGAGAAAAGACCTTGCACCCAACAGACTTGCCTACCTGAAAAACACGATAGTATTCCAGGAAGCTCATTTTGGAAGCTTTGACCATAGTACCCACATGCTCTTCATGGAATTTGCAATATTTAACATGAAAATGAGTGCCATGAGTGCCAAGAAAAAAACTAAACGAAACGGTGGCATTGAAATGCAAAGAATTACCGCCTTTGATCTTTCTATGCTCTTGACCTTGGGATGACCTTGACCTCAGGCTCCAAATACATTCATGTACTATCAAATTATATTATGACAAAAAAGTGACCTTGACCTTCAGTGACATTGCCCTTGGTAGGACCTTGACCTTTAAGTGACCTCTCATGCTCATGTATGATCTAATAATCCAATGTTGCATACTATGGGCTAATATAGAGCAATTCCACTGTACAATTACCCTTTTTTTTGGCATGTTTTTGCAAGGTCTAAAATGACATTGACCTTCAAAATCAACTAACAAACGGACCATATGTGACCCTCCACCACGGGATGAGTCGTATTGCGCCTCAGTCCATTCCGAGCAATCACTGAAAATAGGTGCAGGGGGTGTGGGTTGTCGGTTTGGAGATTTTAGTTGTTGCTGATTCTTTAATCATTTATCTACATGTTTCCGTTGGAATTTCGCTAAAATTTACTTCTAAAAGTATTATAAATGTGTTTTAAAAGCACCACCTATCCCGTTTTGGTGAGAAAATCTTGCCAAAACCACTTCTTTTGAACAACCTGTCCTCCCTATGCTTTTCGAGTCGACCCGACGTATTATGCACCGATTGAAAGGTCTTTGTCTCAGCTTTTAAACTATGTAGAATACGATTGGTTGATTCGAAATAGAAAGCTAAAACGATAGGCTAAAAATAATAGTTCTCCGGGAATGCCCCTGTAAACAAATCGTCACCATGTAGGGGAAGCTCGCTCCACGATTGGCTAATATCTGCGCGTGACGTCAACCAACCAACCAGCAGGAAGGTAATTAAAATTTTGCAACATGGCTGCTCGTGGCGTCTCCGAAGCTTTCGTCGCAAAAGCGTTGAATTCGGCCAGAGATGCAAATATTACGGACCAAAAAGATTCAGAAGAATTAGAAAGTCTGATAAGAGAGTATTTTACATCTCTAGAATTGGAAGATACCGGTGATTTAAGCGAGGACGAGGAGAAAAGTGATGATGAAGTGAGTGGTGGTGTCGAAAGTGATTGTGATGGTGTAGGCCTAGAACACGAAGAGGAAACTAGTGACACAGACAACGAAATGCATCATTTAATTTTATTTTTATTTTTTGGGGTATCAGAAACTTAAAGCTTTATCTGCTTGGAAAAGAACTAAAATTGTATGTCTCTTGGTAAACATTAATTTAGGATAATTTCATGGTGGCTTGTGATTAAAATCACCCACCCCCCACCCCCTGCCCCCCGCCTCCTGAAAAAATTAAACAATTTTTAGACCACATACTTTTTTATTTTATGCTGCTATTTCATACAAATTGTTGACATTTGCTCATTTGTAATGATTTTAATATTGTTATGAATAAAATTATTATAGTAGTAGCAATCGGCCTGCATAAAAATGTTAACTAAGTAAAACATGCATTTTAACATGTATTTTAAAAAAGTGTACAAATAAAAGTACTTCATACTTTGAAATGAAAATGTGTGTGTGTGTGTTGTTAATGCTGTGCTAGATTACAGTGCCAAATTCCATTAAGATCCATGCATGGTTGCTAAGGACATTACTGTCTTAAAGTTTGTAAACACAAATTTCAAGATTTCTCAGAATCGCGTTTTTGAGGGGGGGCAAAGTAAAAAGCATGTAGCTCCGAGACTATTCGTCGGATTTTCAAACGTTTTTTTCCATTGAAATTGGCATTCAAAATACTTTATGATAGCACAAATAACTCAAAATGACCCAGAGGCACAATAAGACTCAAACCGTGGTGGAGGGTCACATATAGGAAAGATCACTCTATCACCTCTAACTACAACACATTGGCACTTTGTAGCTCTCATAGTTTAGGGCTAAAGTCACTTCAAAGTACCAATACTAACCGACTTTGGACTGTTCCAGTGACCTTGGAGTGAGGCTGGCCAAATTTGCATAGCATGTGTCTCTTTGATATCTATCATGAGCCAAAGAATCATAAGTTCAATATTAATAACAAAAAAAATTTGGGAGTGAAATTTTTTTTATCTTCTTATTTTTCTACTAACATTTTGTGACCCTGTGACCTTGACGTGAAGTAATCTATTCACTGATCATTAAAGAGGTCTCATGGATATACACCATCTTACCAAGTTTCGTTGTAACAGTTGAAACGGGTTCTGAGATATTAATCCTCTTGCAAATTGTGCACAGACAACGCAAAGACGGATGGGAATTTTTGTTTGTTTTGTTTTAAATGTCATTTTTGGACTATTTAGGGCTCATCTAGCACATGCAAAATTGACCTTTTTTTTAAAGTGGTGTGAGGGGTGGAGGAAAGGGTTGGAGGGTGAGTGGGGGAGGGTGTTGAGTATATATACTCACATTGCTATGCATGTAAGAAAGAAAAAACAACACATATTTGCCTTTGATTCAATAGATATTCAAAAAGGGACAATAAGATATTCAATGTAAATAGGGTCCAGCCAACTGCCAAGAGCCAAATCAAGACCACACAAAACTAAGCAAAATCAGACTAAACTGCTAATATTTAAATATAGTAAAAAATGTAAATAAAACCAGTCTTACTAATAAAATGTTAACAAAGAATATAAACAAGAATACATGACCTACATGCAATAAAACAAACCAACATGTAAACATTGAAACAGGTGTTTACTATTGCTAACCTTAAAAATCTTATTAAAAGGTATCGAACCGAAATGTCTTTCTCTTTCATCAACCAGATCAGCACATTCAGACATAAAATGGCGAACGGAAAAGGACGTATCACATGCAAAGCATCACGGTGGTTCTCCTCTTAAAAGGAAACAATGGGTGACATAAGTATGCCCAATGTGAAAGCAAGCCAAAACAGTTTCTTCTTTTAGTTTAGGCAAAGAAGCAGACAAATCTGGAAGAATGTGAAATAATTTGTTATTGATTGGATTAGACCATTCGGTCTGCCACAGCCATTTACAATAAAAGCCAGTCATACAACGCAGGTCAGAGTATGGAACAAATTGGAAAATCTCTGAAGGGAAATCTAGATGCAGAGCTTCTTTAGTCGCTTTGTCCACTGCAATATTGCCCATGTGACTACGTACCCACATAAAAACTATCTTTTTACCCTCACAAACAAGTTATGTGTGGAGGTCATGGATCTCTGCCAGAAAAGGGTGCGATATCTTTCTCGTGGAAAGAGCCTGAAGTGCTGACAGTGAATCAAACATGATCAAAAACGAGGATGTATTGGCTTGATAAACCTGTTTCAGAGCTCAATTAACAGCCTTGATTCAATGTCTGCAGAACTGTTTTGTTGTCTGAGGTTCCCTGTATTGTGTGCAGCTTAATAACCCTTTTTTATTTTTCAGGCATGCTACTCTGAAAATTTTGTTTTCCAGGAAAATTTTGGAAGGATTAGCAGAGGCTCTGTGGGTTCGGGCAAATAGAATAGACCCAACGTTTCCCGGCGTGTCGTAAGAGGCGACTAACAGGGGTGATGTTAGCACGGCATCACTGGGCGAAAGTCTTCTACACAGAAGTCACCGGCCAGGGTGGAGGAACCTCACGTTACTACATGTTCAACGACCACGTGCTCAGGGCCAAGGCGAGCCTCACTGTATTCGTGGATTTCGGCTGTGGCCAACAGCCTGGAGAGGATTGGGCCCTGCCAGGTCTTTTTTTGCCCAAGACACAACACATGATGAGGCTATCCACTAATTCCATGCCGGATCGGTCGTCGCCCGGAACAAGGACCGCGCCTTCCGTTGGCCACCAGGACGGAGGTGAAAAGTATGCTACTGATGGACAAATTAGCAAGATCCGCACGAGAAACAACATCGTCATAGGAACCTGGAATGTCAGGACCCTAACTGCGGAAGGAAAATTAGAAGAACTGGCCCACGAGCTGGACCACTATCGATGGAACGTTGTAGGTATCAGCGAACTGCGCTGGAAAGGCCTAGGTGAAACAACGACTGACAAAGGCCACAAGCTCTATTTCAGCGGTAGAGATGACAGGCACGAACACGGCGTTGGATTCTTGGTCCACAAGAACATTCTAGCCACTGTCATGGGTTGCCGCCCAGTCTCCAGTAGACTCATTACCATCCGTCTGAGAGCAACCCCTTTCAACATTACCATCATCCAGGCCTATGCCCCAACATCAGACTATGAAGACAGCGAAGTGGAGGATTTTTTTGAAAATATACAGGCGGCCCTTGACCAAGTGCCGAAGAAGGACATAGTCATAGTGCAAGGCGACTGGAATGCCAAGGTTGGCCAAGATGCGCACCACAACTGGGGAGACACATGCGGACCCCACTGCAACAACGAGACAAATGACAGGGGTCTGAGGCTATTGGAGTTTGCCAGATACAACAATCTGGTACTGGCAAACACGCTTGGTCTCCACAAAAAATCCAGACGATGGACATGGCACAGTCCCGGCGGGGAACATCACAACCAGATCGACTACATCATGGTCAAGAAACGCTTCAGATCAAGCATCAACATTGGCAGGACACGCACTTTTCCAGGAGCAGACATTGGAAGTGACCACGATCTCGTGATGATGTCTTTCCGGCTCCATTTGAAGAGAGTAAATACAGCAAAGTGCACTAGGCTGAAGTTCGACCTGGACAAACTGCAAGACCCGGAAGTGGCAAAAATATTTCAGGCCACAATTGGAGGGAAATTTGCACCACTGCTTATTTTGGGGGCAGGCGAAGTAGATGTCAACACCATGACCAATACCTTCAACTCAGCTGTAACAGATGCCGCCACTGAGATCCTTGGCAAGCACCGACCAAAGAAGAAGCCGTGGATCACACCTGAACTTTTGGATCTGTGTGATAAACGAAGAGAGTTAAAAAAGAAAAAGAACACCTCACAGGGAGCTGATGTCTACCGAAAAATCAACAATGACATCCGAAAAGGCATGCGCACAGCAAAGGAGAACTGGATAGAAGATCAATGCCAGGAAATAGAGAACAATCTGAACAAGAACAACAGCAAGAAGGCCTACCAGACTGTGAAGCGGCTGACAAGTGTTAAACAGCCCAAAGTCTCCACTATCCAAAGCAAGTCTGGCATTTGCCTTACAGAAGAACAAGAAGTCTTGGACAGATGGACAGAGTACTGCTCTGACCTTTACAACCATACACCAAATGGAGACCCATCAGTTCTAGCATGTCCCGAGAGCAGAGAAGAAGAAGAAATCCTCCCAATTCTCCGGGAAGAAGTTGAGGCAGCAGTGCAATCGCTGAAGAAAGGGAAGTCAGCGGGAGTGGACAACATACCAGCGGAACTGCTACAAGCAGGAGGAGAAGCGATGACTGATGCTCTCACCATTATCTGTAACAAGATCTGGCAGAGTGGGGAATGGCCTACACCATGGACCCAATCGCTTGTCATCACTCTTCCCAAAAAAGGTAACCTTCAGGAGTGTGAAAATTACCGCACCATCAGCCTCATCAGCCATCCCAGCAAGGTCCTCCTGAAAATAATACTCAACAGGTTGAAACCACAAGCTGAACAAATCATAGCTGAAGAACAAGCAGGATTCATGGCAGGGCGAAGTACCACTGAACAGATTTTCAACCTCAGAATAATCTGTGAGAAATACCTACAGCACCAACAACATCTATATCATGTGTTCATAGACTTCAAGAAGGCATTTGACCGAGTCTGGCATGCAGCTCTATGGGCAACCATGAAAGTGTACAACATCAGCCCTAAAATTATAGAAGTCATCAAAAGCCTGTATGACAAGGCTACCAGTGCAGTCCTCCATAACAGCGTCATCGGGAACTGGTTCAGAACAACAATCGGTGTGCGTCAAGGATGCCTACTCTCTCCAACACTCTTCAACATCTTCCTAGAGCGCATCATGTCAGATGCTCTTGCAGATCACGAAGGCACAGTCAGCATAGGGGGCAGAGCAATCTCCAATCTTCGTTTTGCGGATGATATTGATGGATTGGCTGGAGAGGAACAAGAACTTGAACAGCTTGTACAGAGGCTTGACACCACCTCCAGAGCTTATGGAATGGAAATAAGTGCAGAGAAGACCAAAATGATGACCAACAACACCAATGGCATCAACACGGACATCAAAGTACAAGGCCAATCCCTCAACACAGTGCACAGCTTCAAATATTTAGGAGCCATTGTGTCAGACAATGGGTCTCGACAGGAAGTCCTCTCCAGGATCGCACAAACAACTGCTGCCCTGACAAGGTTGAAGCCCATTTGGAAAGACAGAACCATCAGTCTACATTCCAAAGTAAGACTGCTGCGCTCTCTGGTCATCTCCATCTTCCTATATGCTTGCGAAGCATGGACCCTCACAGCAGATCTCCAACGAAGAATACAAAGCATGGAGATGAGGTGCTACAGAAGACTTCTGTGCATTTCCTATACCCAACACATCACCAACGACGAAGTCCGACAGACCATCACACAAGCCATTGGACAACACGATGACCTGCTCACAGTGGTGAAGAAACGGAAACTCCGATGGTATGGCCACGTCACCAGATCATCAGGCCTTGCAAAGACCATTCTGCAAGGCACAGTGCAAGGAGGTAGAAGAAGGGGGAGACCGAAAAAGAGGTGGGAGGACAACATTCGAGAATGGACTGGTTTGACACTGAGCGAAGCCATGAGGGCTGCTGAGGACAGAGAAAGATGGAGTATGCTGGTTAAACGATCATCTGTGGTGCCCCTACAACCTTCGGGTTATGGGACAGGATAGGATAGGATAGGATAGCAGAGCCCCGAGAGCAAGCCTGCAAAGCAGGCGAGCCCCCCGGAAATTTTTTTTTTTAAAGTTAAAATCTGTGCAATCTGGCACATTTTGAGCACTTTTTGAGAGACGAAAAATCAATCAACAAAGACGAAAAAAACCAAACATTTTAGTTTAAACTATATACAAAAAATGACACTGGTAGGCCTACATGTCTGATAACATTATTGTATTATAGTCTGTCATTTAGAAATAACATCAGTCCTCAGAAGAGTGAACAAAATAAACTAACCTTGAGTTTAAAAGTGTTCTTTTCACAAAGTCATGTTTTCTTCGATTGCTTTTTGTAAAATGTCAAATGTGCTTTTTTGGCCTCATTTTTCAGCGTGTCTATGGCTTTCCTTTTGCAGATAACTCTGGCATGTTGCCTGTCAAATAAGGCAAGTTTCTTTTTCCTTTCTTCTTTCTCTTAGCGAGGACACTGTGATACGACTCTCGAGCAGTCGAAATATTGTTAATCAATCTTTTGTTGACAAAATCCCTCATCACATTCTCCCTGTGAAAGAAAGCTGTAGCACTTTTTCCTGAGGCAGCCAGAACATATAGCGTGGTGTGGTAAAGTAGCATTTATCATCACAAAAACGCTTCCATACGTTATCAAACTTTAAAAAACCCAGAAAATCGTGGTGAAGACTGTCAAAAATCAAACGGAAACAACTGGCTATAAAACAGAGCGAATCACGTCAGAGAGAAGCAATCTGATTAGTGAGATAAATTTAGCTAGCCAATCACAACGCCACTTTGATATGATCGTTAAATTGACTGTCATGGCGGTCTAGCAGACGAATCCCGCTAATATCGCCTACCGTGATAAGAACGCTTGCTTTTTTTTTTTCGACACAGATTTTTTTAATACTCCAGGAAATGTTTCAATCACCAGGAAAGCCAAAGATCGATCTCCAGGAATTCCTGGAATTCCAGGAAAAGTAGCATGCCTGATTTTTTATTTTTTAAAAACACCTGAGAAAGAATTGTAGGGGTAACTGCCATTTGACCTTGTACCAAGACTGGCTACTATGACCTATACAATCACATTTGACCTTGTACCAAGACTGGCTACAATGACCTACACAGTCACATTTGACCTTGTACCAAGACTGGCTACTATGACCTATACAGTCACATTTGACCTTGTACCAAGACTGGCTACAATGACCTACACAGTCACATTTGACTTCGGCTCACCTTGTTTTCACACTTGCGTAGCAGCTTCTTCTTGCCCAGGTCATAAACTCTCAAGAACTTGCCCACGCCGATCAGAACTCTGCCTTGAAAGGCTGCAATGGCACCGGGCACGTCTTCTACAGGTGTGGTGTGCAACAACTC
This sequence comes from Oncomelania hupensis, assembly GCA_036898135.1. Lineage (NCBI taxonomy): Eukaryota > Metazoa > Mollusca > Gastropoda > Littorinimorpha > Pomatiopsidae > Oncomelania > Oncomelania hupensis. Next base: position 71,964,457 of record CM072519.1, read on the forward strand.
CAGCTTGCTCCCACCCTCCACCACCTTGTATGTCTGAAGAAGACCACCGCTCAGCGACCGAGGCGCCAGGACCAGGTCCTTGGACAGTCCTATGATGATGTACTGATCTTCTGGCTTGTTGGCAAACTTTACCAGTGCAATGCTGCACACCAAAAATAGCAAACAATATTGTCAGGTTAAGACTGAAACGTCATCTTTTTTTTCAGATTGAATAAGTAGCTAGTATCTATCTCCTATGACCCAAAGCTTTGTGATACTCTTGTGGGTATTATGTAGTTGGAATTACAAAAGTATGGATTCCAAAAATTGCTTACTTACAATCCATGTAGTAGCCATAGCGGGCTTATAAACGCTTTCACAATCCATGTTGTAGCCATAGAAGGCTTATAAACAATATTCACAAGCCATGTGGTAGCCATAGCAAGTTTATAAATGCTTTCACAATCCATGTGGTAGCCATATAAGGCTTATAAACAATGTCAATTAACCATGTGGTAGCCATAGCAGGCTTATAAATGAAGGGTTGCATGACAAAACGCACTATATCCAAATTTGTCAAGTTGAGATATTTGGCAGTTTTTAAAGGCAGGCCTTGTAGCAGATATTCCTTATTTGTACTTATACTAAAAAAATGAGAACATTAAAGCTTTCTTAAAAACACAAATCACCAAATCAATGTTTGATATCATATTTACTGGACCATTTTTTATATTGACTGTTTTGACAAAACGCATTATATCCAGCGAAAGGCTATTTCACAAAACGCACTATATCCATTACCTAGCAAAAAAACTATTTAAAGTTGTCTCAATACTATTTAAAATTCACTGGATTCACAGCAGATCTCCAACGAAGAATACAAAGCATGGAGATGAGGTGCTACAGAAGACTTCTGAGCATTTCCTATACCCAACACATCACCAACGACGAAGTCCGACAGACCATCACACAAGCCATTGGACAACACGATGACCTGCTCACAGTGGTGAAGAAACGGAAACTCCGATGGTATGGCCACGTCACCAGATCATCAGGCCTTGCAAAGACTATTCTGCAAGGCACAGTACAAGGAGGTAGAAGAAGAGTGAGACCGAAAAAGAGGTGGGAGGACAACATTCGAGAATGGACTGGTTTGACACTGAGCGAAGCGATCAGGGCTGCTGAGGATAGAGAAAGATGGAGTATGCTGGTTAAACGATCATCTGTGGTGCCCCTACGACCTTCGGGTTACGGGACAGGATAGGATAGGATAGGATAGGATTAAAATATTGTGTAAAGTAAAGTGCAAAGATTATAAGTTTATAGACAATAATAACCGAATGCTAACCATAATAACTAAAGGTAATACACCTGACTATTAATCAATTATTTTCACCACTGATATTAATTTACTAAATATAATAATAGGCTATTGATATTAATGATAGGTATGATAATATTATTATTAACAAGACTTGAGCAATCAATATGAATAAGAATGCAAGTGGTCCTGATATGACTTTAATAGTTAACCGCACTTTTGTGTTAACAGAAACATTATCTGCAGTTAAAATAGACTCGGTCACACTTTATGTAGCGCATGTCCTACTCCCCTCCCCATCTTTGTGCCATCGTATTGGTCGCCTCCCCGCCCTCTTTCCTAGCCTAGGTGTTACGCAATTTGTGAACAACCCGTAACAATGATGTTCAACAAACAAAAAGCTGATCTCGCCTTGTTTAAGGAATCATAAAACTTCTCTTGAATTAGAGCAAGGTCTGTGGGTGTCAGGTTTGCTGCCAAGCAGCCTTTGCACTCTGCATTGTTATTGTGTGTGTAGGCAATGGCTGGGATTTTGCCACCACTGGAATGACGTGCTCGCTTCACTATTTCTTTTTTGTGTGTAGTCTTATCCTTCCGTTTTCTCCTCCCTCCAATTGTCAAATTAACTTCTTCCAAACTGTCATCAAAGTTATCCATCATACATTTTGACGGATGGCTCCGTTTTATTAAGATTATAAATCAAATGTGCTAAATAAATCGCTTTGTTTACACTTATCAACAAGACTGGAGGTGTGGCCGGATATAACACTTTCGGGCGATCTGATTGGCTGAACGGATATAGAGCATTTTGTCAAAAAGAGGCCGTGGCTCATAGCGCGTTTTGTAAAGAACTGTCATGTTTCGCTGGCCGTTAGTAACGGTTATAGCGCGTTTTGTGAAGAAATATTTTTACAGGCAGTTGCAGCTATAGGAGCTGAGTGTGTCAAGGGATATAACTCGATTTTGTATAGCGCGTTTTGTCATGCAACCCTTCAAATGCTTTCACAAACCATGTGGTAGCCATAGAAGGCTTATAAACAATGTTCATTAACCATGTGGTCGCCATAGAAGGCTTATAAACAATGTTCATTAACCATGATGATGTGGTAGCCATAGCAAGTTTATAAACCGCTTTCACAATCCATGTGGTAGCCATAGAAGGCTTACAAACAATATTCACTAAACATGTGGTAGCCATAGCAGGGTTATAAAACATGTTCACAATCCATGTGGTAGACATAGCAGACTTATAACCAGTTTTCAAAATACAAACTATTCCCACACTGACCTGTGGGCAGCTTCATTTTGCTCCAAGGAGATTTTTTGTAGTGTCTGGCCGTTGATGGGGTTGAGGATGCGGATGACAGAGGCCCACATCCCCGCTCCGGCCTTCGGAGCTCCGAACAAGCTCTCTGGCCGGTCCTCGTTCAGAAACTGGGCGGCCATTTCTGCTGCCAGCTCTTGCTCCTCCTCTTGAGCAGCCTCTATCATTTCCTGTGAGGAGAAAACACAACACCTCTATCATTTCCTGTGAGGAGAAAACACAACACCTCTATCATTTCCTGTGAGGAGAAAACACACCTCTATCATTTCCTGTGAGGAGAAAACACAACACCTCTATCATTTCCTGTGAGGAGAAAACACAACACCTCTATCATTTCCTGTGAGGAGAAAACACACCTCTATCATTTCCTGTGAGGAGAAAACACAACACCTCTATCATTTCCTGTGAGGAGAAAACACAACACCTCTATCAATTCCTGTGAGGAGAAAACACAACACCTCTATCAATTCCTGTGAGGAGAAACCACAACACCTCTATCAATTCCTGTGAGGAGAAAACACAACAGCTCTATCATTTCCTGTGAGGAGAAACCACAACACCTCTATCGTTTACTGTCAGGAGAAAACACAACAGCCTTATAGAAAAAAAAAAGCCTCTATCACTTATTGTCAGGAGAAAACACAACAGTCTTGTAGAAAAAAAAAGCCTTTATCATTTATTGTCATGAGAAAATACAACACCTCTTTCCTGTCCTGTGAGGAAAAAACACAACAGACTAACACTTGTAGGAAAACAACAAACAGCAAGCTCCCATTCTTCCTTTTGGACTGCCTCTTTCATGTGAAATGTTTCTATCCTAAACAACTTTCATGTGAAATGTTTCTATCCTAAACAACTTTCATGTGAAATGTTTCTATCCTAAACAACTTTCCTGTGAAATGTTTCTATCCTAAACAACTTTTATGTGAAATGTTTCTATTCTAAACAACTTTCATGTGAGCTGTTTCTATCCTAAACAACTTTTATGTGATCTGTTTCCATTCTAACTTTCATGTGAATTTTTTTTCACCTAACAACTTTCATGTGAAATGTATCTAAATAATAATAATAACAGGCAATTTATACAGCGCTTTCCAAAATCACAAAGCGCTTTACACAAACAAATGTAAACACAACATGCGTACATTGGTCAATAACACGCAACCACATATACATCTCAACACCAAAAATAACTAACAACACTCACTCATGGCGCCTAAGAAAAGGCCTCTCTAAAAAGATGCGTCTTCAAGTTCGTTTTAAAAGACCAGACCTGATAGTGATCTAAGAGATGTTTCCGCGGAACGTGCGACTATGTCACGCCTTGTGACAGACATTTTGAAGTCCAATGAGTCTGATGACGTCCACAAATCCACAACTTGAACGGCGAAAATATATACACAGAAACTGTCAACGCTGCACCACTATTCCAAAACAAAGTATGGCGCCGCAAAACCGGAAGCGAGTAAAGCAACTTTCGTCTTCCGATACAAAACAACAAAAAAAAAAACCAAAAAATTTAAGTGTCCGCAGATTGTTTCACATTTCCTATCTTTTTTTTTTTTCTTCTTTTTTTCGTTTTCGTGGATTTCCGCGATTTCGCTGAGAACTATCAGGTCTGAAGACGCTAGTGAAGGACTGTGACGGACGGACCGAGGTAGCGAGTTCCAGGTCTGAACGGAGAAGAAACAGAAAGCTCTACCACCGTGTCTCACCCTGTGGTATTCTGGTACACGGAACATCCTTTCATCTGCAGAGGAGCGGAGAGACCGAGAAGGAACATAGACAGTAAAAAGTTAGGAAAGATAGCTAGAAGCAGTTCCAGAGATGATGTGGTAGCAGAGACATGAGGTTTTATATTTAATTCGTTGTTCAATATCTATCCTAAATTTTCATGTAAAATGTTTCTATCTCAACTCTTAGCATCCTATAAGGTTTTCTGTACATTTGCGCCTATATCCTGTAAGGATTTCAAGTTTATTGCAATAAATTGGGTTATGAATTTGAAAAAATTGTAAAAATTTTATTTATTGTCACATTAACTTCATATTTTAGGATATGTTTACAAAATGGTTATTCTTTGTACCCAAAGAATCATTTTGACTTTAGTACTATTATTACCTGTTAGAATCTTGTAATGAATTCATTATTACAGGTATTTTATGGACTATGTTAATAAAACAACAACAAGACAGTGTGGATTGCATGTGAATGTGTGCACAGACAGTCAACACAGACAAGAAAACTCACTCTGGTTGTCTACACCAAGTCCTTGTGCTCTTTCAGCAATAAGCTCATCAATAAGGTTACCAAACTCACTATTACTGTCGGAGCTATCCCCTGCCATCATGGCTGAAAATTTCGCAAACTCAAACCTAAAAAAAAAAAAATCGTTAAAAAAGTACACAAAACCACGTCAAACTTGCGAAAACGATAGCGGAAAACACACGGGAACCTTTCCGGAAGTTGACTAAACCTTCTCTCACGCACTGGAGAGTTCCTATTTCCTGTGATTTCATGACTAAAAGGTGCACTAACGAGGCTCGCATTACCGCGCTTCAGGATTACGGGCGAGGCGCACATTACTGCGCTATAGGACGCTAAGAGTTAAACAACTTGGAATGCACCATGGATTTAAAAACATTGTTGTGAACTAGTCAGGTTCTGTTGCCAGTCAACTTGTGAATCTTTCTTACTAGATTTTCCACAAGTCCTAACCATACACTGAAGAGCTGAAAACACTTGGACGTGGTCTATGGTTGTGTACCTACAGCATAATTCCACAATGCCAATAGCATCAGTACATATGCTGCTGCTATTGCTTCTGCTTCTACTACTACTTACCTCAGCCATTTGCTGCTTGCGTTGCTGTTTGGTTTCCTCAGTGTAGGCATTGTGGTCTGTCTCGATCATGATGAGGTTGGAGGACTCAGGGTGGATGACAAAACGACGTGGAGTGTACTGTAGTGGCCATGATACCTGGTTGAACACTGCTCCCAGCTTCTCTAGTGCCAAGATTCTGCACAAACAAATATGATTTATTTCTCGTAAACATGTCAACCATATGCAAACTGTAATGAATGTGTTAAAACTGACTTGCCACAACAACTGTTTGCATTATACGACAAAGCAAATCTACAATGCTGAAACTGTTGGCATGTACACGAAATGTCAGCACAAAGAGGCACAACAAGAGGACATTTCTCCCGCTACAGAAGACAGAATTTACCTGAGAGTGTTGGTAGAGATAGCTACGATGCCCTCAGGACATTGCTCAGAGGCAAAACCTGAGGCATACTCCAGTGTTTCGTAAGACAAAGGGGTCAGGTGGAAGCGGGACTGGTAGGTGTAACTCAGCCAGGTACGACTAGACATGGCCAGTACCTGAAATCATTCATCAATAAACCAGGTCACAGCACCTCAAACCATACATCAATAAACCAGTTCACTGCACCTCAAACCATACATAAATAAATCATCCAAGTCGCAGACTCCAATGTAAATATTTACCCAAGCAAACTTCTCAAAATGTCCTTGCTACTATTGTAGAAATAAGCAAAGCAGAGGCCCTTTACGAGGTGCAAAAATAAAAGGTCCGAAGCACGGTCATCGATTTATTGTACACACTTTTAAAAAAAAGTAGCACCGGTTACATTGAACTGATTTCGTCGCATTAGATACCACAGGAAACGGTGAGAAATAACAAAAAGGAGGGCATCAGGCTGACTAGATTTCCATTTATAGCACCAGCACAATAGATGTCAGCAGCCAGAAGGTGTCTACCGGCCCTTAGCATTTATCTTGGGCTTTCCACTGCAGCAAAATATGGTCTCCTAGCGGGCACTCTGAAGTATAAACGTTGACATTACAGGACAAACTGTGCACACTTCTATGTTGCAGGTTCTCTTTTAATACCTGCACTATACAAGGCTCTTCCTCATCTCCATCCTCCTCTTCATCATCTTCAGCAGTAAAACTAGTTACACCACTGACAGCATTATCTTCAGCAGTAAGACTAGTTACACCACTGACAGCCTTATCTTCAGCAGTAAGACTAGTTACACCACTGACAGCCTTATCTTCAGCAGTAAGACTAGTTACTCCACTGACAGCCTTATCTTCAGCAGTAAGACTAGTTACACCACTGACAGCCTTATCTTCAGCAGTAAGACTAGTTACACCACTGACAGCCTTATCTTCAGCAGTAAGACTAGTTACTCCACTGACAGCCTTATCTTCAGCAGTAAGACTAGTTACACCACGGCGTTACGTTGAAACGCGAATGGTAGTACGTCGGAAACGCGCACGATAGATCTAATCGTTTCGTTTTGCAAAGTATTCAATAATGGAGGTTATTTACCTTTGATTTGAGTTTGCATTGTTGTTAGGAGAGGCTTTGTATAACGTTGATAATTTTCGTTAGTCGATATTGTTGTAGAATTTTCTGGATCTGCGTGTTTACTCTCGATAGAAATTTCCTGATACATGTCGAAGCAAGAGGACGTTCGGGAAGGAGAAGAAAATATGTATGACGTAAGAAAGTAATGACGAAGTTAGAAGCGATTGGTTAAATTGCGTCAAACGAGATTGATCCAGGTTATTCGGGAGTATCAAGAGACTATTTAAGTGCCGCGCTGTTTCAAAAATAAGATTATCATTGTTGTTGATAGTAAGTTGGAAAGTAAACTTGAGAGTTGTGAAAGTTGCTGTTGAAAGTTGTTGAGTTGAGTTGAGAATTGTATGCAGTTGTTGATGTGTGCTGAATAAAAAGTGGAAAACTTCATACGTCGACTTTGTGACTTGTATGCTGTTTGGACGGGCTGCGTGGATAAACGAATCTGAGTTACACCCTATCAGGAATTCAGCATTGGGGCTGAATCAGATACTGATAGAAAACACCAACATCAAACGGAGTGTAACATTTTGTAACCCCCCACTCAAGAAGAAATTTACCCAATTTCTTTCAACAACGTTGAAACGTAATGCACAAACAAAGTTCAGAATTAAAACTTATTTCAGACTGTCTGAACACTGTCAATGTTCTCAGTTCATTCACACAGTCAATGGTTTTCATCTTCAAATCTGTCTGGATATTGTCAATGTTCACAGTTCATTCACACAGAGTCAATGTTTCTCATCTGCAAATCTTTCTGGGTACTGTCAATGTTCACAGTTTATCTACACGGTCAATGTTTTTTTTTTTCATCCGCAAGGAAACGACGCCCTCGTCAGTTGCGGCTGTCATCGGCCCAGGGTCAAAGACGACGATCACGTGGGCTTTCCTGGAGTCAGTGCATCCTCCGTTGTCTTTTTCTTCCGTCGGATGTCCGACGCAGTCGACGTTGTCAGCTCCCAGAATGCATTCGCTGGGTCTCACGGTCAGGTTGGCTTCTGCGGGACGGTGGAACAGCTCCCTCAAGGTCTGCAGATGCTCCTTCCAGGTCTGGGTGTGGACTTCATGTTCGACCAAAGTCGTAGAGCCTGGGACATCGCTGAAGCTATGGGGAAACTCGCCCATAAGGTCCTTGAGCTCCAACTTTTGACCTTCCGTCAAGCCTGGTCCTAGCTTAACGTCATCGATGCCTTCTTTGCTGTGGAAGTCTCCAAGTTCCAACAGTTCCTCGCTGTCAAAGCTGTTATCGATCTCAGCCGCTGTTGCTGCATGCACAGTCTCTAATGGCCTTTCCACGTACAGCTTAAGGAGGTTGGCGTGGTATATCTTGGAATGCTGGCCGACCTTCACCTTATAGTCGTTGATCCCCACCACGGTCTCCACTTCGTACGGGCCTTTCCACTGCATCAGCAACTTATTGTGATCAGTAGGTAGCAGCACCAGCACTTTGTTGCCAGGTTTAACTTCCTGTTCACAGCCCTACGATCGTAGTAGTGCTTTCCACAGTCTTGGGACTTCTTCAGGTTTTCTCTGGCTATCTCGAGAGTCTGCTCCAGCTTCTCCCGTAGCTCAAACACGTACTGGTAGCTGTTCTTCACCTCTGGGGTGTCCACTTCTTCGTCCACAGTTCTTTCAGGATGTGCATCGGCCCTCGGATGGTTCTTCCGTACAGCAGCTCGAACGGAGAAAAGCCGGTGGACTCCTGCGGTACTTCTCTGTAGGCGAAAAGTAAGGCGTTGATGTAGCGATGCCATTGTCTGGGCTGCTCGCTGCACAGTTTCTTCAGGGTGGACTTCAGCGTAGCATTGAACTTTTCGACAAGCCCGTTGCACATCGGATGGTAGGGTGTCGTAGTCAAATGCCGGATGCTCAGCAGTCTGTTGACCTCCTTCATGCAGTCAGAGACGAACTGCGTCCCGAGGTCTGTCAGAATTTCTTCAGGCACTCCAAGTCTACTGAACATGTCCACTAGTGCCTCTGCTACAGTTTCAGTGTCAATCTTCTTCAGAGGCACTGCTTCTGGGTACCGAGTCGCATAGTCCACTAAAGTCAGTACCCACCGATGACCTTCTTCACTCGGAGGTCTTATTTCGCCGATTAAGTCTAAGGCCACCCTCTTGAAAGGTCGGTCGATCAGAGGCATCCTCTGCATAGGCACTTTCGGGACCCTTCCTCGAGGTATGGTCTTCTGGCAAATGTCACACGATCGGCAGAAACGGCTGACGTCCGCATGAAGTCCTGGCCAGTAGAATACCGCCTGGATTCTATCCGACGTCTTCTTGATACCCAGGTGACCTCCCATGATTGAGTCATGCGCTACTTCCATCACCTGGCGCCTTAGGGGTAACGGTACCAAGACTTGACGTAGTGGTTTCCCTCCGTTGACCCTCGGGTGCTGGAAGATTCGGTACAGGATCTTGGCCTTCACCTCAAAATAGACCGTACCACTGCCTTTGGTCACGTGGTCTTGGCGGTTCCTGTACTTGTTTAAAGTGCTATCAGCTTCCTGGAGCTGGATCAGCTTATCTCTGTCCACGATGGCAGCTTTGGAGTTGTCGGCGACCTTCAGTGGCGTAGACGTCTTGTCTCTCTTGGCCTGGGCCCTGGTAGTAACAGCACCGACGATCTCTGGTCGGCAGGGCTGAGCCGGAGTAACCACATTGTCCCGTAGCAGCTCTGTAAGGTCTCCATCGGGAAACGGCAATGGATCCTCCTCCACAACTTCGACGCGTTGGGTTGAGGCAGGACTCCACTCTGGATCGGGGTCGTCGGGTCGTCTCGCGCCGTCGATATTCCCGATCATCAAATCATACAGCGGCTTCTTCAGGCAAACCGCTTCGACTTCGCCTATGTAGAAAGGGGTGTTGACATGAATCTTCGCAACTGGCGCTTTCAAACATTTGCTGTCAGCCATAAGTGTCCATTTTGAATCGCCAGTGAACTGTTCTTTAGCGATTAGGTCTTCTCTGACGATGACCCCACTACAGCCAGAGTCTCTTAAGACAGTCACTTCATGATTTCCGACGCGTCCCTTTGAAACAGGCATGTTCTGGACGGTCACAGCTGCGCTGGCGACGACGGGGATGGATTTTCCGTTGGCAAGGAGAAGTTGGCCATCGGTCATGCACTCTTGCACGTCCGCAGGGGTAGCTGTGCGCTTGGTCTCACTCGGAAGAATGACGCTCCCGCCGCACACTTGATGGTCAGATCTACTGGTTTGACGTTGATTGGAGAACCGCCTTTGCCGGTTGCCCGCCGCTGCATTGTCCGTACTGCTCCGCTGTCCGCTACTTTTGTTTTGAGGACAGTTAGCCGCTCTGTGGTCTGTAGCGTTGCAAGTGAAACAGCCTCTTGAATGCCCTTCCCTGGGAGGTAGTGTGGAGTCCGTCTGTCTCTGGCTCGTCTGGCTCCCCTGGATCTGGTTCCCATGGCTTGCAGTTTTCTGAAAATGTTTCGTCGCCTTGGGTGGCCCCAGCGTCTTCTCATGAGCGATGAGATATCTTTCAGCAGCCTCAGTCACATCTTTAAGCGTCTGCAGCTTTTGTTCTTCTAAGTGGGTCGCTAGGTCCTTGTGACAGGCATTGAGAAATTGTTCCTTCACGATCAGGTCATGGAGACTGTCGTAAGACTTCCTTTCGCCTGATAACTCCACCCACTTGTGTAGATATGACGACAGGCGCTCCACAAACTGCTTTGGCGTCTCGTCTGACTTAGGCCGGCATTCACGGAAGCGTTTACGGTAGCCCTTCTCTGTAAAGTTGTAGCACTGCAACAGGGCCTCTTTCAAGACGTCGTAGTTTTTGGCGTCATCGTTCGACAGTCTGGTGTAAACTTCGAGCGCTTGCCCTGTCAGAAGTGCACTTAGTCGAATCGCCCAGTCTCGAGGTTGCCAGTTGGAGCTTTCGGCGAACCTTTCTAATCTCGCCAGATAGCTGTCGATCTGGTCCTTCCCGTCGACGAAAGCTGGCAATTTTGGAGCCGTATGGTCGCTGATGACTTGTGGCGCATGCTGATTGTTTTCGATACGCGCCAACTCTAGCTGGTGCTGAAGTCGTCTCTCTTCCATCTCTCTTTCTTCTCGGCGACGCTGCGCTTCGAACTCTCTTTCTTCTCGACGTCGTTGCTCTTCTTTTTCTTGACGCCGCTCTTCTAGTTCTCTTTCTTCACGGCGACGCTGCTCTTCTAGTTCTCGTTCTTCACGGCGACGCTGCTCTTCTAGTTCTCGTTCTTGTATTCTCTCCTGGGATTTGACGTACTCCGTCAGCTGTTTGCCTTTCAGATTCAGTGCAATCCCTTTCTGCCAGAAGTCAGCCATCTTGATGCTTTTCTGGAAAGTTCTTTTCTGGAAGGTTCTTTTCTGGAAAGTTCTTTTCTGTGCTGCACCCTTCTAGACTGTTCTAGAACAGCACGCTTTCTGCAGTAGCGCTGATGCTTGCCACTAGTCGCTTTCGCTGATGCCGGCCCCGCTGTCCTCGTCGTATGCGACGCTGCACCACGCTGGTGTTGATGTATACGCTCCTGTGCTGAAGTAGACGCGACGTCCGCTTGTCGCTCTCTCTAATACTGGCGATGTAGCTCCGAGACTGTCCCTCGACGTAGTCTTACGGCAGCCACGTAGTCCCGATATGTTGTTCGCTCACGAAGCAACTCTTCAGCGACTACACGCCCTTGCAGTCAACCCGAATCTATCGGATGTAGTCCCAGTATGTTGGCCCCTCTCGACGCAACTTGTTGGCGGCTACCCTCGATGACTGCCTCTCGTAACGTTGACTCGCTTGTTGTCGCAGTTGAACCCTTGGCTATGGCGTGAATCGCGGCTTGACCCCCAAAATGTTACACTCCGTTTGATGTTGGTGTTTTCTATCAGTATCTGATTCAGCCCCAATGCTGAATTCCTGATAGGGTGTAACTCAGATTCGTTTATCCACGCAGCCCGTCCAAACAGCATACAAGTCACAAAGTCGACGTATGAAGTTTTCCACTTTTTATTCAGCACACATCAACAACTGCATACAATTCTCAACTCAACTCAACAACTTTCAACAGCAACTTTCACAACTCTCAAGTTTACTTTCCAACTTACTATCAACAACAATAATAATCTTATTTTTGAAACAGTGCGGCACTTAAATAGTCTCTTGATACTCCCGAATAACCTGGATCAATCTCGTTTGACGCAATTTAACCAATCGCTTCTAACTTCGTCATTACTGTCTTACGTCATACATATTTTCTTCTCCTTCCAGAACGTCCTCTTGCTTCGACATGTATCAGGAAATTTCTATCGAGAGTAAACACGCAGATCCAGAAAATTCTACAACAATATCGACTAACGAAAATTATCAACGTTATACAAAGCCTCTCCTAACAACAATGCAAACTCAAATCAAAGGTAAATAACCTCCATTATTGAATACTTTGCAAAACGAAACGATTAGATCTATCGTGCGCGTTTCCGACATACTACCATTCGCGTTTCAACGTAACACACTGACAGCCTTATCTTCAGCAGTAAGACTAGTTACACCACTGACAGCCTTATCTTCAGCAGTAAGACTAGTTATACCACTGACAGCCGTATCTTCAGCAGTAAGGCTAGTTTAACCACTCACAGCCTCATTTCCTTGCATGGAGATCCTGAAGAGCTTGACAGGGCGAGAGCCCAAGTAACGTGTGCGAGTGTCAGACAGGTCACCAGTCACCGTGTCCAACACTGTCCTCAGCAACACGCCATTCTGCAATATTGGAACAGACATCCACATAGGCTATACACACTTTTGGCACACCATTTTTAGGAGCATTTTTACCAGTAAATTCGTCCTCCTTAAAAAATCAACTGAAATCAATGTTCCCTTGTTAGTATAGTATAGTTTAGAACAGTATAGTACAGTATATAGTGTAGTGTAGTGTAGTGTAGTGTAGTATAGTATAGTATAGAACAGAAAGTATATAATTAATAGAATAATACAGTATAGATGGCATCATAGGTTGACAGCCTTTTGCCCTCTAGTTGATGTGCCTTTTTACATAGCACATTGTATACATGTAGGCTTTCAGGCATCGATGCCATGTTGTCCCTCCATTTGTGCAGTTGTATCATGGACAAAAAACAAGTGTCATGGCTAATGCGGAGTATGAAATTTGCAGACTGCAATACCTGTAGACCAATGTTGAGGTAAAGACCTCCCTGTACGCCTGCCTCTCCTGTCTCCTCTTTAGCCTCTGTGCCTCCCATCTCCACGATACATAAAGACTCCGATGGTGCTGGCAATGCTTGCATACTGAGCGGTGAAAGGCAGTCCTGCCAACACAACGATGATGATAATCACAATAACACTACTACACAGTGATGACGATAGTCGCATTAACACTACTACACAGTGATGATGATAGTCGCAATAACATTACACAATGATGATAGTCGCAATAACACTACACGGTGATGACGATAGTCGCCATAAGACTACTACACAGTCATGATGCTAGTCGCAACACTACTACACAGCAATGATGATAGTCACAATAACACTACACAATGAGGACGATAATCACAATAACACTACTTCACAGTGATGATGATAATCACAACAACAAAAAAAACCTACACAGGGATGATAGTCATAATAACACTACACAGTGATGATGCTAGTCACAATAACACTACTACACAGTGATGATGCTAGTCACAATAACACTACTACACAGTGATGATGCTAGTCACAATAACACTACTACACAATGATGATGATAGTCACAAGAACACTACTACACAGTGATGATGCTAGTCACAATAACACTACTACACAGTGATGATGCTAGTCACAATAACACTACTACACAATGATGATGATAGTCACAATAACACTACTACACAATGATGATGATAGTCACAATAACACTACTACACAATGATGATGATAGTCACAATAACACTACTACACAATGATGATGATAGTCACAATAACACTACTACACAATGATGATGATAGTCACAATAACACTATACAGTGATGATGATAGTCACCATAACTGTACTACACAATGAGGATGACCGTCACAATAACACTACACGATGATGATGATAGTCACAATAACACTACACAGTAATGATGATAGTCACAATAACACTACATAGTAATGATGATAGTCACAATAACACTACACGATGATGATGATAGTCACAATAACACTACACAGTGATGATGATAGTCACAATAACACTACACGATGATGATGATAGTCACAATAACACTACACAGTGATGATGATAGTCACAATAACACTACACAGTAATGATGATAGTCACAATAACACTATACAGTGATGATGATAGTCACCATAACTGTACTACACAATGAGGATGACTGTCACAATAACACTACACGATGATGATGATAGTCACAATAACACTACACGATGATGATGATAGTCACAATAACACTACACGATGATGATGATAGTCACAATAACACTACACAGTAATGATGATAGTCACAATAACACTACACAGTGATGATAGTCACAATAATACTACACAGTGATGGTGACAGTCACAATAACACTATACAGGGATGTTGTTGTATCAATTTTTATGGATCAGATTAACGTAAGTTGTACTGAAACACAGTGATGATGATCACTACACAATGAGGATGATAGTCATAATAACACCAGTGATCGTCCTAGGGATTGGCAAAGCCGGTACGAAGTCACAGTAAACAAACCCACTCTAACGCAAACCGGTAGGCCAGTCGCGGAAACCGGTATGACCCATAGCAAAGCTTAATAATGCGTCACTATTTTATATAAGTAGATGGCGACTCTGTTAATGCACTTTCTGTTTCATTAGAAACATCTTCGTCTTCTCATAAACTTCTTTTATCGCCCCTCTCCCCCTAGCAAAAAATGAAAAAAGAGATTTTTGCTTCTTCATTATTACTAGCCTATCTGCCACTGTCGCAATACATACTGACGAGCACGAGGGAAGAAAAAAATCGAAAATTGCGCGAGTTTAATTTATCCGTATTCACGATAGCCTTGTGCCCGCCAATGTTATATCATTCTGTATTAATTACCTCAAAGAATATGGCAAGGCTACTGAACGCATTCGCACACGGAATTAGATCTAATTCCGTGCATTCGCAGGCCTCTCGTCTACACTCCCTAAACACATGATCAGCGTGGCTGGCTGGCTGGCTCTCTCTTTCTCTCTCTCTCTCTTCATTTCTCTTGTTTTTCTTTCTCCTTTTCTTTATTTTTGAAACCAGTCAAACAAAATAAGAACCGGTAGGCTCTACCGGCTACTGATTTTTCAACCGTATTTTTATTCTCAAAACCGGTAAAATACCATTTCCGGTAATCCATCCCTGATAACACTAAAACTGTTGCAACAAAATAAATTTTTTATAATCCAGATAAAATATCATATATTCTATGTTTATATTATTTTTTATAATAAATATTATAATACTGTCTAATAAATATTTTGATAATATAATGCATAATAGTTTAAAAATAAGGTTTTAAAGAAAAATTTGCATAGTTTTTAAAAATAATATATAATTGTAATAATATTATAAATTATAATAATAATAATATATAATGTAAATTAAAAACATAAATAATATATGTCCATATTGAGTTACAAAACAAAAAAGATATAACACGAACTTGGTGATAAACAATGTGTATTCTATTATGCTTGTATATAAAAACAATACATTTTGATATGGAAACTTATTTGAAATTCAATATCACGGAGTTAATAGTCATCAGGAACATTAATTGAAACGTTAACACTCGGCTATAAAGTCCGCGCGATCACAGCCCACCAGCATCCCCAGATCAGCGTTCCAAATTACCAGTGCAATCCGACTTCTTAATAGTACAACCGCTTTTAGTTTTCGGCACTTTGGGGTCTTATTTGTTATATAGTGATTGTCTCCCTTTAGTGTCTATGTGTACTGGCTGCAATTTTTAATCAACTTGTTGAATTTTGTTGACTTCTGTAAATCAGTGATCTTGATTCGCGTGTGTGTGCTTGTGTGATGTTTTTTAAATTTTAAATTTATTTATTTTTTTGTTTTGATTTGTTTTTTGTGTTTTTATGGTTATATACATTTTTTGAGTGTCTTTATGCAGCCTCATAAACTTAATGTAATTGCCCTTTGGGATGAATAAAGTTGTATTGTATTGTATTGTATTGTATTGTATTGTACAATAACATCACTACACAATGATGATGATAGTCACAATAACACCACTACACAATGATGATGATAGTCACAACATTAATACACGATGATGATAGTCTCAATCACACTACTACAAGATGATGATGATAGTTACAAAACTACTTCTTCAGGATGCTATATCTGTAACGAAACACAAAACTATTTTATATGTTAAAGCACTCTCACTATCCAAATAGTGTGAACTCGGGAGTGAATTAAACAGAAAGAAAAATCCTTACATTGGGATCAAGGGAAACAATCCTGACAGTGTCATCTGCCAGACCCACAGCCAAAAAGCGACTCCTCTGTTCACCAGCTGGCACACGCCCCAAAGCCATGCATACCACATCTGAAGACATCTCTTTCCTTTCTGAATACTCGTTCAGCTGACCTGTCTGTGACAACCAACCATACACTTGTCACTACACAAAATCACAAACCCACAGTATTGGCAATCCTTACCACCAAACATACCCCCTGCATTAACAATCATTGCCAAACATGCCCCTAGCACTGACAATCATTACCAAATATTTCCATTGCATTCTCAATCATTGTCAAACATACCCCTTGCAATCACAATCATTACCAAACATATTCACTGCTTTTCTAATCATTGCCTAATGTACCCCCTGCATCGACAATCATTGCCAAACATACCCACTGCATTGACAATCATTGTAACATCACACACGCCTGATGGTTTTCAATCTGACAATACCTAGTGTCAACTCAACCACCATTGACAAAACAACTTCAGTATCAACTCAACTACCACTGACAACAATAACTACAGTATCAACTCAACCACCACTGTGATACGTGGATATCTTATTCAATCTTCAGGAAAACAGGTAGCTTTTATAAAAAATTTCAGATCGATTTTTTTAAAGTTAGCAAGCCAAGTTAATAATAATAATAATTAACATTTATATAGCGCCCTTTCTAATGAAAGCTCAGAGCGCTTTACATTCACATAAGACACTTCTTCTAAGAACTAAAATGACTAAACAATAACAATATAAAAACATGGTAAACAAAACATACAGAATGTAATTACATAATATAAACACGCACGCACACACACACACACACACACACACACACACACACACGCCAAGTTCAACACGAATTTAAATTGTGACGTCAGCAAAGGAACGTTTGAACAGATGGGTCTTGAGGCCAGAACGAAAGGCAGCAGATGTTTGGGAAGAATGGAGAGACATGGGAAGGGAGTTCCAGACGGTGGGAGCAGAAAATGAAAATGAGCGTTTGCCAAAGGACTTGTTCACTCGTGGAATGGAGAGATTTTGGGCAGAAGAAGATCGAAGGGTTCTAGAGGGTATGTAGGGGTTAACCATGGTTTTGAGATAAGAAGGGCCGGATGAAGAGAGAGCATTGAAGCAGAGGCAAGCAATTTTGTACTCAATTCTTTGTTCAATGGGAAGCCAGTGTAGGGATTTAAGATGAGGAGTTATATGGGCAGATTTTGGAATGCGAAGAATGAAATGAAGTTGTAAGTAACTTGAATGCCGTGATAATTAAACTCTACAAACAGCCTCAATAAGCTCTACAAATTTCCTAACTTACAGGGTCCATCTCAAAGTAGACAAGCTCACCGCCGGTGAGAGCGATGACGACTTGTCTCTGGTTGACGGCACACTTGGTGATGTTTTTCTTGCCTGGCGTTCTCCACTCATTGACACGCTTGTCTGAGCGGATGTGACGAATGCCGTCTGGGTAAATCTGGACACAGTTTAATCAAATGCTTTGGATTTAAAACACAATTTCCCTATTTATATAGCTCAAGTTAAAACTAACAAATTACACAACAGTCACTGCAAGTGAAAACGGCAATATGGACATCTCTATGAGTTCCTTTTCTATGGCATCATCAAGTGTCTGGAAATGCTAACCTTTACTATAATATTTACACAATATAAGTTGATATCTATGTACCTGTACCAAGGCGTCGTCTCCCAGCTGGGAGCAAGAGATGGTGGGTGTGGTTCCCAGGAAACCAGAATCTGTCACTTCCTCCACAGTCTCTCCGATAGAAAGCACAAGGGTGGCGTTGACGAAGGACACGATGATGTAGGCATCAAATTCATCTGGCAACATACAACATAACAAATATTAGGAAGGTAGAAAATATCTTTGTACAATGTTATTGATTGTACTTGATTTTATTATAGATTTATTGAAATGTGTGTCATTGTAAATTGCGTAAGAATTAATTAATGTTGCGCTTTGAGCAGACTTCATGTTTGGTATTGCGTGTAATAAAATAAATAATAATAATTATTATTATTAAAGTTAAAAAACCCAGAGGTGCCAACCCCCTAATCTTCTTGTCAGTATTTCCAGACCCGTTTGTCAGTATTTTTTAACACTTGTCAGTATTTTTTTTTCTCGCAAAACCTAGCCTATGACACTATAAAGTAACGACAGGCTTCCCTCTGAAACAGAAGGCTCTTTTCAATCCTCTAAAATCACGATAAAAATCAGCTTGTTGAACACCACACTTGTTTTACTCTAAAATCACCATGAAAATCAGCTTGTTGAACACAGCGACGTTCAGTGAGTGCAGGAGTACTATTATGAGACCAGAAACCGGTACAGAAGCACCGCTGGCAAAGATAAACGATCGGCAACTTTTCCTCAGTATTTTTATAAAAGCTACCGTATTTCCGTATTTAATTCACTTCGCCGGAATTAAATACGGTCAATCCGTACTGGTTGGCACCTCTGAAAACCCTATTAACACACATTTCAAAATCGTTGTTTGAAGTTTTTGAGTAGTACCCATTCTACACACCAATCAAATGTTAACTATGATACGTAGGATGTATGTGATACTTTTCTAGTGTAGATATACTATTAGTGATTGCCAACACAAGATATTCTAGCATGCATATAATTATATACACACTAATCAAATGTTAACTATGATACGTAGGATGTATGTGATACTTTTCTAGTGTAGATATACTATTAGTGATTGCCAACACAAGATATTCTAGCATGCATATAATTATATACTGCATGAGATTGCCAACGATAGATATGCTGGCATGTAAATAAACTGTCAGAGATTGCCAACGATAGATATGCTCAATGTATATATACAGCCAGAGATTGCCAACAATAGATAACCCTGCACTGCAGGTCACATGCAAGTACTAGATCACTGCTGGAATAAGCAAGCCTTAAGGTGTAATCAAGATCATGTGTAGAGTTCAGTATTCATTAAGATGATGGCCCAATTATTCTGGCGCCTGAAATCTAATGTGTGGCTATTAGCATTTCTAAAGCGAAGGGCAGGGCTGTTGTTGATTTTAGGTCCACGCGCAATGGCAGAGACTCACCTCACCACACGGCAAAGTCAACTTCACCTGCAACAGAAAACAGGCATGGTGTGGGTTGGAGAATTCATGTTCTCTCATCCAACCAGCCTGACATTAGAAACCTGGTCAACAACAGCCTTAGCCCCAATCACATCAAATGAAGGATGATCTCCAACATGCTTTTAGTGACTATGTCAACGTGCTTTTCAAGCGGAAAGGTAAACGATAAAAAGTTCTTCAAGAGTGTACACGATCTTCACTATGATCAATGCATAGTCAAAAGAGAGAAGAAGCAGAAGCAGTAGAAGGTTTTCACATCATCTTGTGCAGTGACTGTGGATCAGTACAGTTTGGTTATAATCACTGAAATCTCAGGTGAAACACGGAAAAACATCATGTCCACAAGTTACCACAAAGAGACAGAAAATCATTATTGTAACTACAAAGAGAAACGAAGCACAGGAAACCAACAACGTTGCCACAAAGAGACAGGAAGCACAGGAAAGATAATGTTCACAGTTCACGACTGAGATCAGGAAGCACAGGAAAGTTAATGTTTACAGTTTACCATTAAGAGACAGGAAACATAACGAGCACCTTCCTATTCCTATCCTATCCCTAACTCAAAGGTCGTTGGGGCACAACAGATGATCGTTTAACCAGCGTACTCCATCTTTCTCTGTTCTCAGCAACCCTCATGGCTTCGTTCAATTTCAAACCAGTCCACTCTCAAATGCTGTCTTCCCACCTCCTTTTCTCAGTGTTCATACTCAAATTGTTGTAAAAAAATTCAAGGAGTTTTGAAGGAGATTTCAAGGAGTTTTTCCAAAAATTCAAGGAGTTTTTAAAAATTATAAACGCACATAAGAATTGACAAGTAGTCAAAATAAAGGATAAAATCTTTTACATAGTGACATCCATAAATTGTTTGCAGTCATGAATCTGATGGTGATACTGATGTTGATATTAATTATGAAATCTACACACATAAATGTTGCATGTCGATGAAGTTGCAGTTATAATGATGATGCAGATTACAGAGTCTATACCCATTTAAACAATAATTGTGAAGCCTGTTGTCCTTAGACACAAGTTGGAGAACTGTAAAAAGTCAGGAATAGGTACCACCACCGGCTAATATATAATACACTTTATACAGGTGAAGGAGTTTTCAGTTATTTCAGTTTTTCCATCTCTTCATCAATCTGACGGGAAATCTTCTCCAACTGGATCTTTATTTCCTTGGATTTGCTCCTCAGCGCATTTGACTGAGTCAAGAGTCTCAGCGCACCCTTCCTCTTCTGCTTGTTCAGCAAGCTTGTCTGCCTCTTGAGTCAGGTGCTGAGCATCCTTCTCCATTCTTCCTTTTTTCTCTCTTAAATCAGCAACAGAGTCTTCCTGTGCCTTCCTCTTCTTTGCCGCTTGTGCCTGTTCCTGGTCTTTCTTTTGTTGATCAAGGTAGTCGTGGTACTTTCTCCTTGCAGAAGATGCTGATAATAGCAGCTCCTTGGTGATGTCCACCTTGTCGATTCCACCAATCTTCCTGATACCGTTCAGCACTTGTCGGCGAGCAACCAAGGACTGCTGGAAGAAATTTTCAGTGCTGGTCTCTTTGTTGATTGAGAATCCTCTCTCCACATTTGCTTGCCCATGGGACAAAAGTAACAGCTGCCTCACAACAGCCCAAAGATCTTGAGGGCCCGATCTTGATAGTCCTTTGTTGCTTTCATTTACACGTGTGCTGAACCAGCTGGTCCAACACATCACTTTCACGTCGATAATTTTCTGGCAGACGCGGCAGAAACATGCATGCTTGTTCCCTTTCTTTTCAAGCAGCCACCCTGCATTTTCAGATATCGATAACCACAAAAGATTCAACACACAATCGCCTCCAGGCATTTTTACCCCTTCAGTAAGCAAATATGCGTGGTGTTGCTGTCCTTTTCGCTGTTTTCGTACTTTCTGTACACTGAGCGGAAGAAAGAAGAATATGTACCGAGAACTGCGCAAGCACGACAGCAAGGAAATGAACAATTTCCAGTGGAGGTTATTTCCCTTATCATTACCAGACGACAAAATTTACAATCGTTGAACACAAATAATATTATAATTTTTGTTTTATTAATTTTTATTTTTCAATGGCTTTTTTTTTTTTTGTTGAAAACTTGACAATAAAATCTCTTGGTCAAGCAATGGATAGATACACTGGTTGAAATTTCAAGGAGTTTTCAAGAAGCTGAGGCAATATGGCTATTTTCAAGGAGATTCAAGGGCCCTTGAACATGGAAAATTCAAGGAGGTTCAAGGAGCGTACGAACCCTGTTTTCTGTCTCCCTCTTTTTCTGCCTCCTTGCACCGTGCCTTGCAGGATGGATTTTGCAAGGCCTGATGCTCTGGTGATGTGGCCATACTATCAGAGTTTCCGTTTCTTCACCACTGTGAGCTTTATGCTGTCCAATGGCTTGTGTGATGGTCTGTTGGACTTCGTTGTTGGTGATGTGCTGGGTATAGGAAATGCCCAGAAGTCTTCTGTAGCACCTCATCTCCATGCTTTGTATTCCTTGCTGTAGATCTGTGTGAGGGTCAATGTTTCGCAAGCGTATAAGAAGATGGAGATGACAAGGAGCACAGCAGTCTCACTTTGGAATGTAGACTGATGGTCCTATCTTTCCAAATGGGCTTCAACCTTGTGTCAGGGCTGCAATTGTTGTTGTGATCCTGTTGGGACCCATTGTCTGCTACAATGGCTCCCAAATATTTGAAGCTATAATGAGCACAGGTTACCAGTAATAGGAAAAACAGGAAATCCATGCAAGGTCAACCATAAAGAAATCATTAGTTCTTTACTGTAGTTCATTAATAAAACAACAAAACAGTAACTTGCTTATAGGGCTTGTAATGGTCTGGAGTTCAAAAAAGAGGAAATTGGCTGGAGATCAGGCACCGCCTAGGCGCTGGTAGAGAGTGCAGAGGAAGGCTCTCACCCACCCCTCTGACGAATACGAACTGTTGCATCTTAATTCTGCATTTTTGATGACCAAAAAACATAACATAGTGAAAGAAAGACTTGCTTGCTTACAGTTACACACAGCTGAACTCTCGAAGTAGCCTGCCTTTATCGATGCATAGCTTATAGTTATTATTTGCCAACAAAGTCCAGGTACAAATAAACACACTGGTGGCCAGCTGACAGTCCCTATTCACCAATAAAGTCCAACTTTAGTTAAAAATGTTCATACCTTCTGATGCACAACCCAAATCTTGAAACAATGTTTTCACTGGCAATGGTTTAACAGGTTTTTGAGGTGCTTTACCAACACTCACAGAATGCTGGGTTCAGCACACTGACCACAGATTGTGTATCAGCAACCCTGATAGATGGTTGAAAGATGCACACTGGCTTCACAGATTGTGCATCAGCAACACTGGCTGAAGGATAAAAGATGCACACTGACTTACAGATTGTGCATCAGCAACACTAACACTAAGGTTGAAAGATGCACACTCTCTGTGGAACTCTCTTCCCTCTGAACTTCGTCACACTCAGTCTGTCACTGCTTTCAAAAAGGATCTTAAAACTTTTGTGTTCTGCAAGCGTCTGCATGCTTGATCCACTATTATTCCATCTTTCTGATTTCAGTCTTTGAAAAATGCTTGCATACGTAGGATGGTCAGCGAGTGGGTGCTGAAGAATTAAAACATCACAACAGCTTGCGTGTTTCTGTGTGCACCTGTGTCTAACAATGCCTAGGTGTGTGTGTGTGGGTGCTATATAATGTCTACGACATCATGGTCATGATCTTTCAATAATCATTTGTAGCCGGGCGGGCTACAAGAAATTTCTGACCATTTCGATACTTAGGCCTCACTCTGTTCTCTGTTATGTTTAAACTAGCTGTATGCAATAATTTGATATATACTTTTCAGATCCCTTAAAGCAGATAATCGTTAGACGCAGCATTAAATTCTCTATTAGAATATATAATTTTATTTGTGATTTATGTAGAAATTTTGAATTAGAGCGCGATGTTTAGAATAGCGCGATGCCTATAACGGTGATAAAGACACCACGCTGTTGTATGCGATACCACCGCTGTTATCGGCTAAACAGCAGCTTAGGCTTACTGTTGGCCAGCCACCTCAGCCTTCCCGCCGTGTGTAATCGTAGATTAACACATAATAAGAACAAAATTGTCGATGATGGCAATAGCAAAGATTTTCCACTGTAACACCTTAAGTGTGATATTTTCCGATACCTTAGTTCATTCTCCAATAGTATATACGTAATTTAAATATTAGTTTTATAGGGACATACATCGGAGGAGAAACAGATGAAAAGTTGTAAGAATAGGGTTGGATGTAAATATTGTTGTTGTGCTAGGTGATTTCTATTTTAGTCCGTCATAGTCGGAACGCATAATAGTAGTAACCATGTCATATTGTATATCGTTGGAAAGGGGAGACGTTCTTTCTTTGTCATTTTTATTATTATTTATAATTGTATTAAATTAAAGAGTTGTTATGAGTTTAGAGTTGTGAAATGCTTAAGAGCAGCAGCCAACTCTCTCTTAAATTGCGTATTATTTTTATTTCGTAACAGATAGGTCCGATATTATTATATCAATAGAAAGGTCGTATTTCCGCCCATATATAATTTGTATAGTGTTCGTTGGCGTTTCAAGCCTTATATGTAAAATAAAGGTTAACAACTAAAACAAATTACCGAGAGAGACGAACATTCTGTGGCCCGCAGCGCGCGTTAAGCCTCAGGTTCAGTACGGTTCGCTCGCATACATAAAAGCCCGGACGTGCAAATATTTCGAGACTCTGAGACACACTCGGAGAGAGCAAGAGAAAAAAGACAGAGGGCTGGAGCACGCAGAAAGAGAACAAGAGAACCGGAGAACGAGTCACACAGAGAGGGCAGAATGCAGCTGTACGAGCATTGCCTGTTGCGCTCTCTTAGTATGATGCACTTCGAGAATAAAACTTTCAACGGTCATCAACGAACTGGCGTTGGGGAGAGAGAGAATATGTGCAAGAAACTCTTCATCACCCTAGTCTTCACCACTTTATCATTCTTCTCACCACCACCAAAACCACTACACATTCTTCATATCTTATGTTACCCAAGCTGATTTTTTTTACATTTGATATTTACTTATTTATTGTCCTGAGTTTAAAAGATATGATTGCATTTCTAATAACATTTTCTGTTTTTTACATTTCCCATCATTTTGTTCTGCATTTTGACTTTTATTATTTTGCCAGTCTTATTAAGCTATTAGTACATTGTTTTAATGTGACTATTGTGTGTGTGAGGTTTACTTCCAATTTCTTACTTGAAATTTTAATGAATTTTTGTTTTTAATTTTATTTATTGATTGTATTCTATCTATTGTGTGACTGTGTTTGATGCACCTTGAGCAGACTATTGTTTGATAAAGCGCTTTATAAATAAAAATATTATTATTATTATTATTATTACACAGACTTCACAGATTGTGCATTAGCCACACTGACAGAAGGTTGAATAATCACAGATTGTGCATCAGCCACACTGACAGAAGGTTGAATAATCACAGATTGTGCATTAGCCACACTGACAGAAGGTTGAATAATCACAGATTGTGCATTAGCCACACTGACAGAAGGTTGAATAATCACAGATTGTGCATTAGCCACACTGACAGAAGGTTGAATAATCACAGATTGTGCATCAGCAATATTGCTGAAGGTTGAGTGTTACACTCGCCTCACAGTTGCATGATACTGCAGACAGCAAGTTCTCCATTACTCAGATATAATTTCCGACTGGCACATTGTAAAAAAGGCGGTTCCATTTCTTGAAATCTTCCTCAAATGTTATCGTAGTCATTCATCACTCACTTTTTTCCCCCATCTCTTCCCGCCTCTATGCGTTTTCCATGCCTTTATCATCAACTGCCTCGCCACGCAAAACAATGTTTCGCATCCATTTTACCAGCCACCATTCAGACACTCGCATTCGCAGTTCCATGTTTCTGTTTGACTTGAGGACACGCACAAAACACTTTTTCATATGAGGAAAATCGTTGTCAAACATTTTTTTCCCCGCGGAAAACCATACTGTTCTTGATGGAAATATTTTTTACAATAGCGGAAATCCGCTGAACGTGGAAAATTACAAGCCCTGTGCTCACTAACACAAGAAAAGTGATACAGCAAACAGACCTGTGCACCCTAGATTTTCAAAATCATAAGATTCTGGATGAAAAATCAGAAGATTTTTTCTCGAACTCCAACACGACACAAAAACACAACACACACACCCTTTCAGTTCTGATAAAGGCTGCCTTTATTCAGCATAATCATCTGTAGCCTCTGTTTTGACACATTCACAGCACTTGTTCAATTCACTTCTCATTGACACCCTCGGTCCCTACTTCTTTACTTGGTTTCTTTTGTAGTGAGCACTCTTCAGCATGCCAAGGGTCTCACTAGAGAGCTGCCTCTCTGAATCAAGACAAGACCCTGGGGGTCGAAAAAATCGTGAGATCGTGAAAACCAGTCGTACAATGGTTGAAAAATCGTACATTGTACGATTTTTTCGTACAAGTGCACAGGTCTGCAGCAAAGGTCAGCATCAAACACATACAGAAAGGACAGGGTGCTAAAAGCAATTGTTGTTCAACAAATGTTAGTAACAAATGAGGCAGCACACAACCTCAACTTTACAGCTGGGCTGGGCCGGTCATACTTGTTCATGACACCATCATCCATTTTAGTAGCTAACCACTTTCATCAAGTTTTACACTCCTAACCCTAACTAATTTCTTGCACACAAATTTCAGTTTTGTTTTGCCTTGCACTTGTCTGGCAGTGACAATCTCTTCACATTGTTTGGACAAATCACCAGTTCAGTTGGGAAGTTAAACAATACTGGCTTCCAACGCTAATGAGCCATGACACTATTACCACACACATGAAAGATGTAACACTACAGACAAAAACACCCAACACATGAAATAGTTAACAATAAACAACAGCACTGTGTACACCAATGTAACACACAACAACAACAGCACTCTGTACACCAGTGTAACACACAACAACAACGGCACTGTGTACACCAATGTAACACACAACAACAACGGCACTGTGTACACCAATGTAACACACAACAATAGCACTGTGTACACCAATGTAACACACAACAACAGCACTGTGTACACCAATGTAACACACAACAGCACTGTGTACACCAATGTAACACACAACAACAGCATTGTGTACATCAATGTAACACACAACAACACTGTGTACACCAATGTAACACACAATGACAACAACACTGTGTACACCAATGTAACACACAACAACAACGGCACTGTGTACACCAATGTAACACACAACAGCAACAGAACTTTGTACACCAATGTAACACACAATAGCACTGTGTACACCAATGTAACACACAGCAGCAACAGCCCTGTGTACACCAATGTTACACACAACAACAACAGCACTGTGTACACCAATGTAACACACAATCAGACAATGGCACTGTGTACACCAATGTAACACACAACAAAAACAGCACTGTGTACACCAATGTTACACACAACAACGGCACTGTGTACACCAATGTAACACACAACAACAACAGCACTGTGTACACCAATGTAACACACAACAGCAACAGAACTTTGTACACCAATGTAACACACAATAGCACTGTGTACACCAATGTAACACACAGCAGCAACAGCCCTGTGTACACCAATGTTACACACAACAACAACAGCACTGTGTACACCAATGTAACACACAATCAGACAATGGCACTGTGTACACCAATGTAACACACAACAAAAACAGCACTGTGTACACCAATGTTACACACAACAACGGCACTGTGTACACCACTGTAACACACAACAACAACAGCACTGTGTACACCAATGTAACATACAACAGCAACAGAACTTTGTACACCAATGTAACACACAACAACAACAGCACTGTGTACACCAATGTAACACACAACAACAGCACTGTATCCACCAATGTAACACGCAACACCAACAGAACTGTGTACACCAATGTAACACACAACAGCACTGTGTACACCAATGTAACACACAACAACAACAGCACTGTGTACACCAATGTAACACACAGCAGCACTGTGTACACTAATGTAACACACAACAACAACAGCACTGTGTATACCAAGGTAACGCACAAAACAGCACTGTGTTCACCAATGTAACGCACAACAACAGCACTGTGTACACCAATGTAACGCACAAAAACAGCACAAAAAACGGTTGAAGCAACTGTCCAACGCATCAAGCATCCCAGCATGAGACATCAAAATCTGTCCTTGCAATGACCAGTGGGAAAAATATTAGTATAAGCACATATTGAAACCAAGTATGTTCCACTCTTTGCTGTAGTTTTCAACGAGCTGGAGAGCAAGTTTTTTTGTTTTTTAAAATGTTAATTTACTTTTTAAATTACTTTTTTGTTCAGCCAATAGACCTTGGATACCATATGCTAGCACATAAAGAAGGACAAGAGGTTTTGTCCATGGCTGTGAACTAGGGAAGAAGTTTGTTTATTTTCTCACAGCTGAGCTCACTAACCAGCTGAGGTGGGATGTGATATGCATCAGACAGTTGAGAAGGGCCTACAGAGGGAAGGACAAGAAAAATGTGAAATGGACTCACCGTCAATGTGTCGTTTTACAGTCCACACAGCGTTGGGGTTACCAGGCAGCTCTGACACAGCCATCTCAGACACCTGAAATGACCAACAATGACCAAACAACACAACTATTACTATTAGTACACAGAGTTAGACAGCTCTGACACTGCCATCTCAGACACCTGAAATGACCAACAATGACCAAACAACACAACTATTACTATTAGTACACAGAGTTAGACAGCTCTGACACTGCCATCTCAGACACCTGAAATGACCAACAATGACCAAACAACACAACTATTACTATTAGTACACAGAGTTAGCTCTGACACAGCCATCTCAGACACCGGAAATGACCAACAATGACCAAACAACACAACTATTACTATTAGTACACAGAGTTAGACAGCTCTGACACTGCCATAAAATGACCAACAATAACCAATGAAACAACACTACTACTTCTATGGCTGATCCCTACAGTGCTGATCTATTATTACGGTTGTTGCATTAACGTTCATTTCTGTGTTACAGATTTACAGGGGTGCCACTCTGAAAACATGAAAAACCTGAAAGTTGGGGGTCCAGAAAAAGAAAAATAAAGCCGAAAAAAATTTTGAAATTAAAACTGTTTTGGAAGGCTCTCCTGCAATCTGAATGTACATTTTACATAGAAAAGATAATGTCCAAAAATCAACACTTTAAACATTATCAGGGTGGAGAACAACTGAATCAAGAAATCTCTGAAATCCGGCCGGGGCCCAGGGGCCAAGCCCCGGTATTCGCCCCCTGGAAGAAAATTAATTTATGCTATTTTGAAAGTAATTTAGGGCCTCTCCTGAACGCAAAAAGCACAAAGTAAACATGAATAGAAACAACAACAACCAAAAAAAAAAGAATGTTTTATGCACATGTCTTTCAAAAAAGTTAAGAATCTTGATTTGTAGGCCTAACAAAGTTTGAGGTCCACCACTGTTACACACAAACTCCACATTTCAGATTTTACTGGGCACACGTTTGTCTATTTTTTTTTAGCTGTAAACAGGCAAGAATTTTTATAATTTTAGAGATATTTAGGGGTACGTTAGTAAAAACACTACATCTTAGGTATTAGTGACTAGTGTATAGATTTAAATGAAATAAAATGCAAAATGAACAGAAATAAATCTTTCTACCTTTTTATACTTCTCTTGTCATGTCTTGTTTTTGATTACTCCATGTGTATACAAAAAAAAGTTTTAAAAAGTCCAAACAAGCCCCCTCCTCTTCTTTACTTTCATGCCAGTCTGAAAGATCGTATGCATGCACACTACTGACACTAATTGTCTAATGTCAGTACCGATCTCTTCCTCCGACTTTAAGTCCATTTCTCTCACTTTAATGTCTGATAAATGGAAGCCTGTAAACTCCCCTTCATCAGTCGAAGAATCCAAACCATCCATTTTAGAAACACACACAAGAAAATTTGAAAACAAACATCGAAAAAACGAACGCATCACAGAGAAAACTTGTGGAAATGCAGTCGAATGTTGTGAAAGAATAAACCGGAAGTCAATTGCCGGAAGTCTCGCAATCTTTCAAACAACGCGAGAATATAACCACATGGTTGATACGGACGCTTTTGGACGTTTTGCCTGTTTAGACCTTTGGCCGCTTTTGGCCGCTATGCCCAGTAAAGGGTAGCCCTCAGCTTCTCACACTCGGAACTCAATATTTTTTTCTCGGAAATGCAAATGCCTTCCCCGGAAATCCGCGGATTCGCGGAGAATTCTCCACCCTGCATTATTATTAATATATAAGCAAACTTACCCAGCAGTCCCACTACACTCCTAATTGAAGAGTTCATTTACTTAGTCTTGACAGTTTCAAGATCACACATGCAGTTCAGTTTAGTAGGCTTTGACCCATGTAGCAATTACTCTCATAGTTGAAATGTCCACATACAGTTCAATAGGGTTTGACCAGTTGGCTGACAGTTTTAAGCCAAACTTCACACATTAAATTAAATTAAAAATTAAAAAAAGTAATCATCAGATTAGTTTAAATTGGCTATACAGAGTAAATTTTGTATCACTATTATATATTACTATCCATAACAAGCAGCAGGGCTGCAACAAACATAGTAACAACAGGGTTAGCAAGTTCGGCGTGCTCTCTTAGTTTCTTCTTCCCGCTGGTGCCATACTTGAAGGACTTCATACAGAAAGTGCAGAATGCAACACCGGGACTGTCCATCTTTTTCACCCAAGTGCCAAAAGCTATATTGTTCGTGTCCTTTTCTTGAAGCCACTCCCATCGCCATTTATTCCTCACTCCTTTCTCCACCTCCTCCAGTCTCACAGCGTCTTCTTTACGGTTCGAAATGTACGGCATTGTTGGATTTTCTCCCTTCACCGATCCACTGTTGCTTTCATTCCTTCGTGTTGATCGAAATAGGCAGGAAGCAGTATACGCTAACTTGCGGTTCTAAAAACGTGGATCGGGCAGGGAACGCAACCGAATGCAAAAGAAAAGTCGGATTGGAAGTTGAACGCGATCTGTTACAAAAATATCGTTCCTTAAAAAACAATCTGTTTTAAAAAAATCGTTGCTTTTCAATTTTTCAAAAACCAGCAGCGCCGGCGAAATTGATTTAAAAAAAAACGTCATTCCGGACTGTAACTGGCAGAGTGGCACCCCTGGATTTAGCATAAAGAACGGAACATCAAGATACCAGACTTCACAATTGTTTTATCATTAAAATGTACAATAATTGCTGACAACTGTAAGTTGTGCCATATGACCATGTTCTCTTAGCCCTGGGTAGAGTGTTTCTCTTCCCTGTAGAGGCTGTACAACTGTGGGTCAAAGTCAATGCAGGACTTTGTTGACATATTTGTCCCATTTTGTACTACAGATTTAGTACTACTATTATTAATTTTGTAACTACTAAACACTACTGGTGTTCTACTCAATGTATAAAGGGGGCAAAAATAACCAGCAAGATGTTGTGGGTCAGCTTTCACAACAGTTGTAATCATCAAATTCAGGTGAAACACGGAAAACATCATTCCCACACAAAGCCCATAGGCCAACAGAATCAACGGACCAGGGAACAAACTAAGTCCATTAACAGCAACAGTAAAACAATAATAATAATATTAATAATAAAATTAATAATAATAGTAATAAAAATAAAAATAATAATGATAATAATAAGAGTATTTATATAGAGCCTTTTCCTAATTACATTAGCTCAAAGCGCAGTTCTCACGTATTCACACTAAACGTTAACATTAAAATAATAGAAAAAGAAGTGTATTCAAACCAAGCCACTAATAAATTATACAAAGACATAAAACAAACATGAAAAGGAATATTTATAACTATAAAAGATGAGGGAGGGAGACAATGGAGATCAATGGAGCAGGGACAACCAAGCTAGTCTCAGTGATGTGGGTGGTTGCTATGGAAGTAGACTGGAGATTGGATTGGAACAATAATGTGGGTCACCATTGCAAATTGCAATTATCAATATACAATTTAAAAAATAATTAAATACAATAAAATAAAATAAAATAAATAGGACATGAATGAAACGCTCCTTATGGAACTGGCAATATTTACCATGAAAAGGAGTGCTCAGAAAAAACTAAGTGAAACTGTGGCATTAAAATGCAAATGAATACCGACTTTGATCTTTCTATGCTCTTGACCTTGAAATAACCTTTACCTCCAGCTCCAAATACATTCATGTACTATCAAATAAAGTACAGCAGTTGTATTATGCCTAAAAAATGGTGACCTTGACCTTGTGATGACCTTGACCTCTCATGCATGTCTGATCAAATAACCCAATGTTGTTGCATACTATGGGTTTAAAAAACATCAATTCCACTGTATGATGATTTATTGTTTGTATGTTTTTGCAAAGTATACAATTATCTTGACCTTCAAGATCAATGCAAAAATTGAATATATATCAAAGATCAATCTATCATCTCTAAATACAACAAGCTTGCACTTTATATTTCTCATAGTTTCGGGTCAAGGTCACTTCAAAGTACCTATACTAACCGACTTTGGACAGCTCCAGTGACCTTGACTTTGCAGTGAGGTTTACCAAATTTTTATAGTATGTGTGTCTCATTGATATCTATCATTTATCAAAGAATCATAAGTTCAATAGTAATAACCTTTAAAAAAAAAGAAATTTTGTGGAAAATTGTTATTTTTTAACTCACATTTGATGCCCTTGTGACCTTGACCTTGAAGTCATTCCTTCACTGATCACTTACGAGATGTGGTGGGTATACACCATCTTACCTAGTATGGTTGTGATAGTTAAAATAGGTTGCGAGTACTTGCCCACTTTACCACTTTTCCTAAAAGTACCCTTCAGTAATGGTACCAAATAACAAATAAAAATTTGATTTTCTTTCTGTCTTCCAATAGCGATCTCACTGCCTTTACCCCACCTGTTCCCAGTGATGGATGTGTATTTGTTGTGTGTGTGGACGAGACAGGTGAGCGTGTATGTTGGTACAGATCGCCGCGCTTTGAGCCCGATTGATTTGGGTAAAGGCGCGTATATAGCATCCATTATTATTAATATTATTCCTGTCAAGTGCGCGCATGTCGCCTGATGCTATTTTTAGTCATGTGCGCGCATGTCGCCTGATGCTATTTTTAGTCAAGTCCGCGCATGTTGCCTGATGCTATTTTTAGTGAAGTCCGTGCTTGTCGCCTGATGCTATTTTTAGAAAAGTAATGCACTTCACCTGATGCTCTTTGTACTCAAGTCCGTGCATGTCGCCTGATGCTATTTTTACTCAAGTCTGCGCATGTCGCCTGATGCTATTTTTAGTCAAGTCCGCGCATATCGCCTGATGCTATTTTTTTGTCAGGTCGCCCGATGTCCGCCAACAAAGCACACCAAACATGTGCTCCGTTAGGCGGCTTCTGTTGCTGTATCTATAAGTAGCATTGTCTCGCGAATCATAGTCTCGTGTAGAAGATTTTATGTTCTTTCCAGTGGTGTGCAAAACATGGTGGATCGCTTTGAAAAACGTGCAGTTTGTAACAATGACAATCTTTGTGACCAGTTTTCGAGGAACGAGAGATTATACTAGCAGACATTACGGATTGTGTTTTGATGGATTCGATGAAGGCGATCTTGTGCAAATTGAAGGAAAGCGACTTGGATATTGATTTTGAAGCATTGGAGAGTGATGTGAGCGATAGTGATGTGGACACATCCATAATACCGGGCCACTGTGTTTGCTTATTTTTCTTCTGTTTTTCTAATATTTGAATTTTTTTAATGGATTTATGTGCAAGACACTCACAACAAATGATGCATCTCTTGAAAGAAAAATTCATCTTTCAAATTCAAATAAAACTGATTTCAGTTCAATATTTGCTGTTTTATAATTTTGTTTGACTTTGCGTGTGTAAGGGGTAATGTACTATGCGGAGTTGCTTCTCTTGGGCAGCATTTTTCTCATTAGGCAATGTGAGGGCGGTCTGCCTAAAAAAGGGTTAAAGCTTTTGCAAAGACCTGGAAATTGTTTTTGGGGGGTGAGTAAACATTGCTATGCCTGTGAGTCAAAAAGTGTTACCTCCAGACCGTGCCTCAGAACTCTGAGTGTAGAACGGGGCCCACGACCACACAGTGTGTAGATCTGTGGTGTGTCTTCATTGACAAGATCAGCAATCTGCAATCACAGTTGTCACAATTATCAATTCATTCACCAACTGTATTGACGTTGAAGGTGCTTGAGTTGCTCCTATGTGTAGTGTTGTACAGCAAGGGTTTGTAACAACATCACACTAACCACACCCACGTCCTATCCTATTCTATTTCTTCCCTCAGAGGTCATCAGTCATGGGCAGACCTAGTGAAAACTGTAGATCAATGACACATGCAAGGTGTAGATCAGGGTTTCATAAAGGTGTAATCATCAGCTTCAGTTGAATAACAGAACACCATCACACTGCAATTCAACATCAGTAAACAAGTTTTGACTACAGCTATATGGTGTAACGCAGAACATCATACGAACGTTGTGGCCACTTGAAATAAGGCGAGACTAACTTGCCTTATCCACAGGCTAGAAACCAATGGCGCCTTACAGGCGTGGGATCCATCACACTTCTGGGTACTATGCTTCTCAGAATATTATTTACTTTCAACTCGGGCAACTTCTCTGTGTTTTTTTCCGGGTACTCTGGTTTGCTCCCCCAGCAAAATTTCTAAACACAACTAATAACGAATAACGAATCTTTATTGTCCCCATTTGCACAAGGATATTTGTGTGTGATGCACAGTAACTGTTGACATATTAAGAAGACAACACAAAGGTTAGCGTACATGTATACAATAAAGAAACGGTAGCGGATATTAGAACACCTTAATGCATAAGAATACTAAAAAAATCTCAAGACTGTTACTGCCATTTTCTCAATCATTCACGCTTTCTCATGACCATGCTAATCCTTGCACATTCATTCTTATCCACACACAAACTCATCCCACACCCTTAATACATTTACGGGGCTCACTGTAGTTACGCTAGTCGTTCTAGGGTTACACATTACACACTTCCACTGTCAACGCTATGTCAACATTGTTGTTTCCTTCACTAACTACAGGGGAGTGGAGGTTTTACATACATTATAAGAAAATAAGTAGGCCTAACAACAATAGGCTGCTGAGCA
Organism: Oncomelania hupensis; assembly: GCA_036898135.1. NCBI lineage: Eukaryota > Metazoa > Mollusca > Gastropoda > Littorinimorpha > Pomatiopsidae > Oncomelania > Oncomelania hupensis. The sequence continues at coordinate 71,999,447 of CM072519.1, forward strand.
AATTAAATGGTGTATACACATGACTAATTACAAATAGAGACATTCCGCAACGAATACATCAGTAAACTGTTGTTACTTCAAAAACATATGACTAGATTTAATATTGCTAATAAAATCACGGATCAGGGTCACGTATGATTATGAACCACTTAATTAAGAAACAGCCACTCACATACACATTACTATGTGTGCATCACATTTGCGTACACACACTCACACACACACACACACAGACACACGCCCACACACACATGCACGCACAATGTCACAGGAATACGTAGTCAATCAACTGCTCTATGCACTGATGTAGTATCCATGGCTCTATGACTATAGGTTTTCGGGTCAGTCTGCATATCTCTGCTACACTGCGCGCGCGCGCGCACACACACACACACACACACACACACAAACACACACCACACCACACCACACAGTCATAATACTGTTTTTCTGTGGCACATGACTTAGTGCACTCTCTCTCTCTCTCTCTCTCTCTCTCTCTCTCTCTCTCTCTCTCTCTCTGTCTTCAAAGTCTCTTCTGGTCAGCATTCGGGGCTGGCTTTGGTGACGAGGCGGATGGCGGACGGTAGGAAGGAGTTCAGGTAGCGGCTGGTGCGGCAGCGCATGGACAGGAAGCGGCCAGGGCGGCGCTTGGACTCAGCAGCTGAGACCACTGCATGGAGCGGATGGGTCTCGTCTTGCAGGATCCGGCGGATCTTCTTCACAGCCGCGGTGTCGTAGGCCTGGCGCAGGGGTCGTACCTCGTTGCCAAGCAGCCGCTCAGCAGTGGAGATTATGCGGTCCAGCCTCTCTGTGTCGGTTTCGTTGGCCCCATTGTAGTAGCACAGCTGGTTGTAGAGCAGTGTGCTTTCTACCACAGACTGGTAGAACATTTTCAGGATGGTGCTGCTGACCTTGAATTGTCGGAGCTTGCGTAGGAAGAAGAGGCGCTGGTTAACCTTCTTGGTGCAGACATCGATGTTAGGGGACCAATCCAGCTTGTCATCGATGACTGTGCCCAGGTACTTGTAGGTGCTGACTGTGCGCACATCCTCCCCCTTGATGACGAGGGGTCCGAGGGCCTGGGGCTGCCGGCGGAAGTCGATGACCATCTCCTCTGTCTTGGAGATGTTGAGTTGTAGGTAATGCCTGTCACACCAGGCGACCAGCTCAGCCACAGCGGCGCGGTACGACACTTCATCGGACTTGATGAGGCCAGTGAGGGAAGTGTCGTCCGCAAACTTGATCTGGAGGTTGCAGGGGTCGGCGGTGCGGCAGGCGGCGGTGTAGGTGGTGAAGAGGGCGGTTGATAGATAGGTTGGGTTTAGGCTGCAACTATGGCTTGGCCAGTGGAGGCGGCCCAGAGTTTCCCAATAAACAGGGACAACAACATTTCAAAATACAACTAATATTAGATAGGTTGGGTTTAGGCTGCAACTATGGCTTCGCCAGTGGAGGCGGCCCAGAGTTTCCCAATAAACATGGACAACAAAATTTCAAAATACAACTAATATTAGATAGGTTGGGTTTAGGCTGCAACTATGGCTTCGCCAGTGGAGGCGGCCCAGAGTTTCCCAATAAACAGGGACAACAAAATTTCAAAATACAACTAATATTAGATAGGTTGGGTTTAGGCTGCAACTATGGCTTCGCCAGTGGAGGCGGCCCAGAGTTTCCCAATAAACAGGGACAACAAAATTTCAAAATACAACTAATATTAGATAGGTTGGGTTTGGGCGTGCCAGGGAAGGCAACCTCTGCGTTTCCGGATTTTAAAAAAAAAAAAAATGTAATAAAGAAATAAAAAATGAAATTAAATCTGCACACTTCAATTCAACATCAGTAAACAATGTTTTGACTACAGCTACATGGTGTAACACGGAACATCATCTCCACACTGCAATTCAACATCAGTTAATAATGTTTTGACTACAGCTATATGTGTTCCTCACACTACAGACCTGTTCACCCCTACCAATGCCAGTCAGGAGTAAGCAGACTGTCTTTCAGGAGTTTCATCTGTCTGTCAGGAGTACAGTACTGGAATACATTTTTTGAGAGATTGAGAAAAAAGAAAACAAAAAGACAAGTTAAATTTACAACAAAAACACATTATAAAGTAAATTTGAAAAAGCATTCACTTATTTATTGCTTTAGCAATAAACGAGCTTATTGTGCGTTGGTTAGCCTGCTCTTGTTGCAACTGCTTGTGTCTACCACAGTTCACGTGCCTTTCAATGGCATTTCTACCGCCGTCCGCAACGCTGAAGTTTGCAAATTTTGCAGTAAGCATAGTTTTCAGACCTTTCGGAGCTCGTTAAGCACTTATGCAGTTCTGAATAAGAAGCATTCCACTTCTGCGTGTAAAGCATCTTATTTTTGGGTGGTGTTTGTCCACCATCTTCTGCGTTTTTTATTTTCGGCATCGCTAACAGACTAGTCACTTCGAAAACATGCACAAATGTTCGATCACACACGAAAGAAAGTGCGATAGCCGGAAATCGAAACTTGTACAGGAAATTCCAGTTTTTGTCTTATTACGGAAAACTTACGAAACGGAAGAAAGACCGTCTTACTACCGAAAAAACTTTTTTTTTTTCATCGCTCACGTTTGAAACCAGAGTTTTTGTTTTGAAAACAGATAAGCGGATTTTTACAGCCAAAACGGAGAAAATCCGGTCAAACCGGAGGAGTGAACAGCTCTGACACTAGCATAGTTCAGTAGTGATGGCCTCACTGGCTATCAGTCTGTTGTCCTCTTATTACCGCGTTTTGGACAAAGTTTAGGCTCTAGGTAATGGCTGTCTGATGAATCCGACTTCCATATGTTAGAGGTGCAAGAATACTGTATAATCAATCCTGAGGGGTCATGCTTATGGCAGTACGTTCCATATAGACATTCATTTGGTTATGGACACACATTTTTGTGACAGCAAATGCCACCTGCACACAGGGATACGAAATGGAAAGCTAGCACAGTAATCTCTTTACAAGACTGATGTCCTCAATATCACAATCAAAATACAGGCACTTACCCTTGTTGTCAGAATGGGGGATAGATTTACCCTTGTTGTGAGAATGGGTGATAGACTTACCCTTGTCAGAATGGGTGATAGGCTTACCCATGTTGTGAGAATGGATGATAGACTTACCCTTGTTGTGAGAATGGGTGATAGACTTACCCTTGTTGTAAGAATGGGTGATAGACTGTCCATTTCATCCACCATGGCCAGGTTTTTCAGGGTGCGAGGGGCAAAGAGGAATGTGTCGCCTTCCTCAATGGGGGTGGCTGAGCTGAACGTCACTTCATCATCATCCTCGCCCAAGTGCACGATCTGATACAGGTAGCTGTTACACCACAATAAAAAAGGGATTTCTTAATAGTAATAATAATAATAGTGAGCTAAACTGTACATTGAGATAAGGTGCTACAGAAGACTTCTGGGCATTTCCTATACCCAGCACATCACCAACGACGAAGTCCGACAGACCATCACACAAGCCATTGGACAATACGATGACCTGCTCACAGTGGTGAAAAAACGGAAATTCCGATGGTATGGCCACGTCACCAGATCATCAGGTCTTGCAAAGACCATCCTGCAAGGCACAGTGCAAGGAGGTAGAAGAAGAGGGAGACCGAATAAGAGTTGGGAGGACAACATTCGAGAATGGACTGGTTTGACACTGATGAAAGCCATCAGGGTTGCTGAGGACAGTGAAAGATTGAGTACGCTGGTTAAACGATCATCTGTGGTGCCCTTACGACCTCCAAGTTACGGGATAGGATAGGAAACTGAACATCATGGTCATTGTCACCCAAGTGCAAAATGTGGTACAGGTAGCTTGCACACCACACAAACAGGCTCTTAATAACATTGACAGTGACAGAAAATGACTAAAACTTCTGATATTCTAAAACTATTTCAGTGCATTTCTTGTTCTGCCATTTAAAGATAATAAGGGTCAATACATTTTTTATCTTCAGTGATGACATTGTCCCCATTGTAGGTCTGCTGCGAGAGTCCATGTTTCGCAAGAGTATAGGAAGATGGAAATGATAAGGGAGTGCAGCATCCTTACTTTGGAGTGTTTTCGGAAAAGTGATGACAAGCGACTGGGTTCATGATGTAGGCCACTCCCCATTCTGCCAAATCTTGTTACAGATGTCCAAGGCGGCAAACATTGCTTCCCCTCCTGCTTGAAGCATTTCTGCGGGTATATTGTCTACTCCTGTGGACTTTACCTTCTTCAGCAATTGCACTGCTGCCTCAACTTCTCAAAGAATTGGAAGGATTTCTTCTTTTTCTTCTCTGTGGACATGCTAGAACTGTTTTGGGTCTCTATTTGGTGTGTGATTGTAAAGGTGGGAGCAGTACTCTGTCCATCTATCCAAGACTTCTGTATCTTCTGTAAGGCACAAGTCAGACTTTATTTGTATCATGGAGACCTTGGGCTGTTTAACACTTGTCAGACGCTTCACAGTTTGGTAGGTCTTTTCACTTGTTCTTATTCAGACTGTTCTCTATTTCGTGGCATTGAACTTCTATCCAGTTCTCCTTTGATGTCATTGTTGAGTAGGCATCAGATCCCTGTGAAGCGTTCTCTTTCCTTTTTATTTCTTTTGTTCGTCACGAAGGTCCAAAAGTTCAGGCGTGACCCATGGTTTCTTCTTTAGGTGGTGCTTGGCAAGGCTTGCTAAGAAGACTGACACTAGTAATTTCTTAGCACATATTGCTAATAAGACTGACACTAACATTGGCTTAGAACATATTGCTAATAAAGACTGACACTAATAATGGCTTCTTAACACACATTACTGTCAAGACTTCCTTTTGCTCCACCAAGGCATGCTATATGTACATTTCTGAAAATAGTAAAATAATGAAATGTGTGAAACTATGATCTTTTCACCAGACACCAATGCTCTTTCATAAAGAAAGCATAAAGTGTTGTCTAGGCTTAGTGTGCAGCATCGGACCATTGTCACTGCACGTGGAGCTTGACCATTGATGTCTGCCTTGTGTTAATCAATACTCGGTTATTACCTAGGCCACCACAGTTGCTAGGCCTACCAAAAGCAATGAATTAATTTTCTCCTAAAGGTACCATAGCAGTGCTTCAGATTGTTTTCAGACATCATGGGCCCAATGACCCATGGCCATGCAAAATGATGGGTCAATTTTGAAAAAGATGGGTCATTGACAATCAAAGGTATTCGTATCATATGTTCACTTAGTCCTTTTTGAACAGATACGGTGCTGCCGTTGGTTTTCACTTTGTTTGAGCCTTTTCTTTTTGTCTTTAGCAAAAAGATTACTCGATTCCACAAGTGTTGAAAAGAGAGACGATTTCGCCTTTGCAAGGTAAAACTGATAAGATGTTCGCTGATTTGTTGTTGTGCTTGGCTGCCAGCCAATCACACACAGCGATGCTATGCAAGCCACATGTGCTTGGTGTGGCTTAGTGGTACAGACAGACCGAGGATCAAGACAAGTTGGCGATTTTTATGACGCGCCAGGCTGGCGCATTCACTTTGACTGTTACGCGCCAATGGCGCGGGCGCTCCAACAATCTGAAGTACTGCCATAGTACAATACATTGTGTCAAAATGTGTCTTACACCAATGCACATTTCAATGTACTATAGTACAATAAACTGTATAGGCACACTATCTTTTGCCAAAACAGATTTCAACAATATATGTTGTTTCTTATGCCAAAGCACATTTCAATGTACTATATTCCAATATAAACTGTGTCTTATGCCAAAGCACAGTTCAATGTACTATATTCCAATATAGACTGTGTGCCTGCCGGCGCAATTTTTTTGTAAATCAAGTTTTGTATTACTTTTTTGTGTGTTGAATCGTACGATTTATCGAGTGTGTTATTGTAAGTGGTCAAGTTGTTGTTGTAACTTTATCTTTTTGGTCCGTTGCTTTCCATTGTTTTTTCTGTTTCGTTTGCATGATTTCTTATTTTCTTGTGCCTGCTGCGCAGAGGGCATAGACAAGAGGAGATTATCGCGTTTTACGTGCACCTTTTTTTTTTTTTTGTCTCCCTTTGTGAGTTCTGCCTTGATCAAGCAGTCTCGTAAAGTTGCATTTAGATTTTTCCTTCTGAACTTAGTTTGCGTATGCTTTTTGTGTTTTGTTTCCATACCGTGAGTCATCACTCAGGTATTGAGGAGAATTTTGTGAGTCAAGAGGTAACAATGTAAATCGATTTTGAAATTTAGTTTATCGCCCTCTGTCTTTCAACAGAGAAAGTTCATTTTTGCCGAGCTGTCCATTTTTCTGTGTTGTGTGATTAGGTTGAATCTGGAATACGGTACAAGGCATTATTTTTGTCTTGTGTTTGTCTCATAACTTAGTAACAGTCTGAAATGTCAACTGTCGGAAGTTAAACCAAAGAGCTTAATGATAGAAAGAGGGGGAACTTGGTACAAAACCGCGAGACGAAAGCAGAGATGCCTAGGTGCCTTGATGCCTCTCAGTAATTTGGCAACTTGTTTTCAGTAATTTTGGAACCTTTTTCAGTAATCATCAGTAATTCTTTTAAAGCTAATATAAACACACAAAAACTAAGCAAAAAACTAAATTCTATTTCACTGTCAGACTCCTCGGTTTTGTGCTTTCGTTTGGAAGCCATTTTAGAACTCTCGCTTGGTCACGTGATCACCTCTCGTAACATTTCGCGCAAGCTTCACGGTTACAAAAAAGCCTCAGACGAACCGTTAGCTTCGCGGTTAAAAATAAGAGCCTCAAACGAACCTATAAATATAGGCATCAGCGGCGCTATGAAAATCCGTAAAATTGATCGCTGCAAATCCGTAATTTCGCTAATTATTCCGTATTTCCGTAGTAACTATTGTTTTTCCGTAAAATTACGGACGTTCCGTAATACTAGGCATCTCTGCGAAAGGTACGAGTTATGCTCCCTTGTCGACATGCTGAAAATGGCTCGTGGCAGAAAGTCAAAAGGCGACCGAGTGAAACAGGGCGGTGACTTTTGCACAGCCATCAATTGCCATAATGCCAGATACAAGAAAAGTTGTGTTGGCAAGTTCTTTTTCAAATTTCCAAGAGACAAAGAAAGGTAAATTGCAATTGAAAAACTTCATTTTTTGTGTGTTTATGTAGGCCTAAACTAAGACCGCTGCAGTGTTGTTAGTGTTAAAACAATCGGAGAGCGGCTTGAATGATTCATGTTATACCTATGTGCTAAATCCAAAACAGTTTGCTTGCCGACAGTTTACGTTCAACAGGTCGCTCACTGTTTACATTATTGCTAGGTTGTTTGACTATATTTGTGCTTATATTTCAAAAGTAGATTTCAGATTGGCAGTTTGGCTTCATCAAACTGCTTATGTTAAAAAGTTAAATTAGACTAAGTCTGTTTTCTCCTCGTGACGAAAAATGGTCCTTGATCTGTTGTAATCCCTTTTCGTTTGAGTGTAAACGGGAAAAAAAAAAGTATTGTAGATACTCAGTCCTTGTTCTATCTGTGAATTTCTGCGCATTAGATCTATATTGCGTGGAATGTTGTAGTCTAGGTTCTGATTGTTCTGTCTGATTAATTAATTATTTTCCATGAAGTGACTGATGTTATTAAGCCAGTGATGTGGGAGGTGAGAGGGTTGGGGGGTAGGGGGACACCTGATATAAATTAAATTCACACTATTAGAGGTTATACCTGTAGGCGCATCTTCTCGTCTTAAGCTGTCAGCACGGATTCTGCAAACATCGGCGGCAGCACCATCCCATTTAGTAATATTGTTCATTATTTGGGTGTCCAGCTAGATAGTTCTTTGTCCATGCATGACCACATCAGTACCATCTGTCATTTGTCCTTTCTTGAGCTTCAGTGTATTGCGTCCTTGAGGCAGTTTCTTTCGAGGGATGCATGCACAGTTGGTCAGCGCTTTTGTGACATCCAGACTTGATTATTGTAATTCAGTTCTAGCTGGTCTACCCATTGATGAAGTTAGCCGACTGCAGCGTGTACAGAACTGTGCTGCTCGGCTTATGCTTAAAAAACGGAAGCGTGATCATGTCACGCCTCTCTTAATGCAGCTCCACTGGCTCCCTGTCAAGTTCTGCATTGAATACAAAATTGCTGTATTAGCTTTCCGTCACTTCAACCAGTCACTTCCACCATATCTGTCTGAGGTACTCACTACCTAGACTACAACTCGTTCTTTGCGCTCATCAGATGAAAAACGTTTGAAAACGCCCAAGCGTCGACTTAAAACAATTGGCGAGCAGTCTTTTAGTTTTCAAGCACCCAAGGTTTGGAATGCGCTGCCTGCTGGTTTAAGACATTGTACAGACCTTGTTTCCTTCAACAGCTGCTTAAAAATGCACTTATGCTGTACAAGATGTAGTGTGAATGTTGTGATGATGCGTACAAACGATGTGTGTAAGCGCACTGAGTTGTTATTCTAATGAAAAATGCGTTGAATAAATGCAATTTATTATTATTAGTAGTAGTAGTATGCTAAAGCACATTGAAATGTGATACAGTGCAATATAGACTGTGTCTTATTCCAAAGCACATTGAAATGTACTATATGACAATATAGACTGTGTCTCATGCAAAAGCACATTAAAATGTACTGTAGTACAATATAATTATGCTGTGTCTTATGTCAAAGCACACTTCTATGTACTATAGTACAATACACTGTATGGTCATACTATGTCTTATGTCAAAGTACATTTCAATGTACTATAGTACTATACACACTTATTATGAGAGTATTGTAGTGAGGCCTACGAGTAAGTGCTCTGGGCCTGTGCACAGACACATGCTGTTTGTTAGCCGCCATCTTACCCACTATTCTGGAAGTTCATATAAGCCGCTTTGCATCCATTCTGAACTAGAACGCTCAAGCGCACTGACTCAAATTAACTTCCACAGAAAAACCACTCCTTGTCAAACTGAGAGGGAAATGTGCTGTCTGTGATCTGACTGACATGAAAAATCTGACCGGAACAGGCAAACAGAATTTTCGGAACCTTCTATTTATTTTACTATAGTACTATACACACCGTGTTGTATGTCAAAGTACATTTCAATGTACTGTAGTACTATACACACCATGTTGTATGTCAAAATACATTTCAATGTATTGTAGTACTATACACACTGTATGTCGAAGAACATTTCAATATCCTATAGTACTATACACACCGTGTCTTTGTCAAAGTACATTTCAATGTCCTATAGTACTATACACACCGTGTCTTATGGCAAAGCACATTTCAATGTCCTATAGTACTATACACCCAACGTTTCTTATGGCAAAGTACATTTCAATGTCCTATAGTACTATACACACCATGTCTTATGTCAAAGTACATTTCAATGTCCTATAGTACTATACACACTGTGTCTAATGTCAAAGCACTGGCCAGTAGAAATCCTCTCTAGTGACCTCAACCTTGTAGCTGATTCACCCTATTGGCCACTTTTTTTTTTACTGCCATATTGTTTCTTCAACTAAATGATCTCAAATCGTCTCACACCAAGTTGTGGGGTACATTTGTGAAAGTTGGTCTTGGACTAGGAAGTTAGTAATTATTTATAAGGTCCGGTGGATTGCAAAGAGCCGAATCAGGACCACAATTTGGTTAAAAGACAGCTCACCCCTGATCCATATAAAAGATCTGCTGAAACAACCCTAATAGTAACACTAAAGGCACTCCATCAGCCAGTCACTTTACAATAAAGGCATCCCATGCAAGGTATGCTGAGACTGTACTCTAGTTTATCGAACCCCATTTACAAAAACAAAATAAAATATAAATATCATTATAAAATATTAACAAAACACATACATATAAAATGCGTACATTGCTAAATAATACCATAGAAAGCCCTAGTGACCATTTGACAGAAAGCTTCCAATATCCCCAAGCTGACCCAACACACAAATGAGGAGTTTGGAAGAGTTTTCAAGAAAAAAGGTAGGAGACGTTCCAGCGAAGAAGATAGTAGATTGATAGAACAGATTAAGAACGAGAAAGAATAAATGAGAATGACAGAAACAGTGGTAATTTAAAGCAATAAATTTCCACAAAGTGGGGATACTATTTATACAGGAAACCCCAGCACCCCAACAGCAGATAATGCTGCTGTAGAATAACTTTGCTACAGTCACAACCCAGTCAGTGAGTTCAATTAAGAGGCTTCCAGCGCTCCTTACTGTACAGTATTATAATATATTGGGTTGTACTGTTTTGTACTGCATTGAACTATAATTGTATTGAATTGTTTTGTATTGTACTGAATTGTACTTACTGGTTTCCAAACTCAGCGGCAATGAAAAGAAATCCAGACTTGAGGACACACATGCTGCAGGCCACTGGCACAGTGTCAAAGTACTTCAGTCTGATCTCCGTCACCTGCAATCCCAGTCAACATACTTCAGTCTGATCTCTGTGTACCACTACTCAACATACAGATGTCTAACCAAAAAGCTTAATAGAAAGAGGGGGAACTTGGTACAGAACTGCGAGACAGAAGATACGAGTTACGCTCCCTTGTCACCTGGCTGAAAATGGCTCATGGCAGAAAGACAAAAGGCGACCGAGTGAAACAGGGTGGTGACTTTTGCACAGCCATCAATTGCCGTAATGCCAGATACAAGAAAAGTTGTGATGGCAAATCCTTTTTCAAGTTTCCAAGAGACAAAGAAAGGTAAATTGCAATTGAAAAACTTCTTTTTTTGTGTTTATATAGGCCTAAACCAAGACCGCTGCAGTGTTGTTAAAACAATCAGGGAGCAGCTTCAATGATTCATGTTATCTATTCTATGTGCTAAATCCCAAACTGTTTCCTTGCTGACAGTTTATGTTCAACAGGTTGCTCACTGTTTACGTTGTTTCTAGGTTGTTTGACTATATTTGTGCTTACATTTCAAAAGTAGATGTTGTCAGATTGGCAGTTTGGCTTCGTCAAACTGCTTATGTTAACAAGTTAAATTAGACTAAATCTGTTTTCTCCTCATGATCAAATACTGTGCAAGATAACCCCTACGCACAAAAATGGTCCTTGATCTGTTATAATCCCTTTTTGTTTGAGTGTAAACGGAAAAAAAATGTAATGTAGAAACTCAGTCCTTGTTCTGAACTGTGAATTTCTGCGCATTAGATCTATAGTGTGCGGAATGTTGTAGTTTAGGTTCTTATTGTTCTGTTTGATTAATTAATTATTTTTCATCAAAAGATGCAAAAAGTGGATCCAGCTTTGCAGGCGAAAGTTCCGGAAAGGCCTTGAACTTGAGGATTTCAACAAACAAGGCTGCAAGTTCTGTAGTGATCATTTTGAGGCTTGTCAGTTCAATTGCCCCAAGAAAGGAAGAGGCAGGATTTGAATGCTGTCCCTACTGTATTTGAAATTCCCAATCCTCCACCACTGGTATGTAACCCAGTGATCGAGACATTAAAAATCAAGATGTACATGCTCCCCCAAATGCTTTGACTGTCCAGTTCAGTTGTCTTGTTTGACTCCTGGAAAAAAGTTTGTCTTTGTCTTATTTTGTGTTCTATATTCAAAATAATAATAATAATACATGCCAAGTGTAACGGCATGAATGCAGTATTATAACAGAAATATGTCACTTCATCAGAAAGATTTTACTTCTTCTGGAGAATCTGTAACTGAGACGCGAGAGGAAAAAAAGATGATCATGAAGTGACTGATGTTATCAAGCCAGTGATGTGGTAGGTAAGAGTTGATTATGAAATGACTGATGTTATCAAGCCAGTGATGTGGGAGGTAAGAGTTGATTATGAAGTGACTGATGTTATCAAGCCAGTGATGTGGGAGGTGAGAGGGTTGGGTGGGAAGGAGCACCTGATATAAATTAAATTCACACTATCAGTAAAACATTTTGTTATTGTGCTTTAATGTGATTAATTGATTGAATGACAGAGCTCTCTCTTCTCCCCTCCCCCTCTCTCTGTCTGTCTCTCTCTATCTCTCTCTCTCTCTTACGATTACGGATTTACAGTTTCAGATAAATGAAGCAGTCTGTCATGCATATTTTAATTGTAAAATATCTGTCGTTGATTAAAAAAAAAAATTCAAGGGCAGAAATTGAACCTATGACATACACACATAAGCAGCATAAAAGCACCAAACAAATGCCAACAAATAAACATACCCCCCCCCCTCCCCCTAAAAAAAAAAAGACAGCAGTAGTGGAATGTTAATAATAATGATGGTTAAAAGTTTGGTTTATGCAAATGTTGCCATAGAAATCAACGGCATAGGCTCAATAAGTGACCACGCATAGTTCATTCATATAGCAGATGACGAATTGTAGCTAGTCCGAGCAAAGAGAAGTAATCCGTGAGAGCGTTTAGCCTTTTTGTATTTGACGTCAAGGGAGTTCCCCCCCTTTCCATAATAAGCTTTTTGGTCTAACCTCTGTCACCCATCATTCCTCTCTATACATTTCCATAATAAGCTCTTTGGTCTAACCTCTGTCACCCATCATTGCTCTCTATACATTTCCTAATTAGACACACACACACACACAAATAAACTGGTCCTGATTTGGCTTGGAAGAGTCCGCTGGACCTAAAGCAATAATCATGTAATGTAAAAAATAAACAAATAAAATAATGTACACAGAATAACATCACTATTGTGGAAATGGAAAGATTACTTGTGAACACAAAATTTATTACCATAATTTATCAAAGAAAATGTGCAATCAGGTGCACCATTGCAAAGAATGATAAAGGAGTTCTGAAACAGCTGAACACAGACTTTTTCATCATGACAACAGATAGGACTGAATGAGGAAAACACTGGGAATAAAAATGGAAGAAAAGAAGGATGAGGAGGAGGAAGAAGAAGATGCAGATAAAAAAGACAAAGAAAAGGGCAAATAAAGGGGGGAAAAAAAAGAGAAAAACATGAAAAGCAAGAAGGCAGTACAGAAACATTCCTACAATGTCTTCATCGGTTTCTAGAGTGACTTTGAAGATGTCGCCCTGTTCTGTCTGCACCAGGAAGAAAAACATGGACTTTGTTTTGTGTGTGGCGCTGCATACGAAGATCATTCCTCTCTCGGGATCGTCTAGATCAGTCTGCAACACACAGCAATACAATTCAATCTCAAGGCTGTTTTGTACGCAAAGAGCAGTGGAAGCACCAGTTTTATTAATATTTTTATTTATCACTTTTTTATTTATTAGCACTTTTTGTAGCTCAAGAGCTGTACTTAGTAAATTAACACACAAAAAAACAAAGAGCAATTTGAAATGTATATGTAGGCATACAGTAATACACTTACAAGTACTCCAACAAATGATTTGTAGTGGGGCAAAGAAAGAACCATGCCAATTCAACTGGACCAGTCACCATTATTGCAAACAAAGTTAACAGAAATTGACACAAAAATAAAACCATTACAGACACCACGGAATAAAAGTATGACTCACCCTTCTGCGAGGAATGGGGCATCTGATGTCTGGCTGGTCACTGAGGTTCTTGTATGTGATGTAATTCTCCGAGCAGATCAACACGCCACTGGGCCCATCGTTTCCACCAGGAACTGAAACACAGAGGTGAACAACCACTTAGTTTTACAATGCAATGCATGAAAAAAAAGTAATGGAACAGTCAGTCATGTCAAAACTGTATCAACAAAATCCTAAGTTGAGAGAGTGAGAATGCTATGGAGACAGCGAGAGGGATAAAGAAAGAGAAAAAGAGAGGAAGAGCTATTCAGAGATGCTTCTTCCTGAAATAAGAAGTTGCATGCTCTTCTAGCTGTTCACATTGAAATAATCCTATTCAGAGACATGCCTACCCCAAAATGTGAGTTTCAGGAACAACAAACAATTTTCCAGGTAAAAGGACATGATTTTCCAGAAAACTAATACGTAAGAAAAGTATCTATTATATACATTATATACATGCTGAAATGTCTTCTTTGGTTTTTCGTTGTTTCTGAAAGGACCTATACTAGGCACTCTTCAGATCTCTGTAACCTCTTCTTTACAGCTCCCTTGAAAGACATCTCCTGGCCCTGACTTGGCAATGAGTAGAGCTTCACATGTGGAGCAAAAACACCAGGTTTTTTCTTTGTTGCCCACCACAAGACAGGCCACTTTTTTGTGTAGTCCTGTTTAAACTTTTTAATCCTTTAATTGTTTTTCTACATTGCTTTTGGAGGTATTCGTTCTCTGTCTCTGTCCTCTTCTTCCACATACCATAGGCTCAGAAGTCTCTTCTTTCGTCTGTAACTTCAATATTATTAATAACCTACTTAATACTTATTATGAGAGTATTGTAGTGAGGCCTACGAGTAAGTGCTCTTGGCCTGTACACAGACACATGCCGTTTGTTAGCCGCCATCTTACCCACTAGTAGGCCTATTTTGGAAGGTCATATAAGTCGCTTTGCACATGTGCATCCATTCTGAATTAGAACGTGACTCTAACTTCCACAGAAAAACCACTCCTTGGTAAACAGAGAGGGAAATGTGCTGTCTGTGATCTGACCGACACGAAAAATCAGCGACTATCATCGTTATTTTGGGAGGGGAATTCGCTGCCCGGAACAGATAAACAGAATCCGTATTTTCAAAACGTTGTGTTTATTTTATTGATTATCCTAATGAATATACTCCTTCGGATGAGAGTATAAACCGAGGTCTAGTCTGTGTCGTATACATTCCATCATAACGGACTTTAAAGATCCTGACGCTCATGTCCTAGACGGTTGAGTGCCGGTGACAAGAAAACACCCAGCATGCACCTAGGTCCTTCTCACCCATCCCTGGCTGCCCAGGATTGTGCTCAGTTGTCCGTGCGTCAGACCATGCGCCCAAAGGCTGCGGGTGGGCGTCTCGGGCGGCTTGAGTTAGATCCTGTATCGGCCAGCGCCTTGAGCAGCTCTTGAGCTGGAAAAGCGCTATATAAGAACGATTAAATAAATAAATAAATAAATAAATAAATAAATATAGCTGTATGGTAATGGTAAGTATGTCTGTATTCAGAGATACCCGTACTTCAAATCAGGAAGTTTGCTTGCTCTTCCAGCTGTTCAAATTGAAACAATCCTATTCAGAAATACCCCTACCTGAAATAAGGAAGTTTGCGTGTTCTTCCAGCTGTTCAGAGTATTTGCGCACCACGTGGTTGAGGCCCAGGTCCAGTTCATAGTAGGTCAACAACTGTTGTGTCTTCTGTGCTGCCTCCCCTGTGTGGTCCATGTCTGATTCCTGACAAAATAACAAAATACACAGTCCAGTCAATAAATCTCTGCCCCACTATCAAACATGGGAAAACAATAAACAACTATTGAACTAATCACAAAAAAATCAGCCAGGTATTCCTTTTTCAATACCATGATTTGTAGTTTACACTTCACCAGGCATTGTTCTTCAAACCTAAACATTGAATGAAGGCACTTGACCTGGAATGACAAAGTCATGATAGAGGGCTTTACCTTTAATAACTGCTGACACTGTAACCGCTTCAGAATAAAACAATAATTCTTGTGTTTTCACCTGTACCAATTTCTACTTTTCTCTCTAAATAAACAAATAAGCTGGTTGTTGTAACATTTTAACTGTAGAGGTTTAAAAACACAAACAAACTGTAGAGTTTTCACTTCTGCAGTGATGCACAAGTTACCCGGACCCCGGACATTGACCGCTTGTTTTTTTTTAATGTCCGATTGTCAAACCTCAAGGCTGACACCTTGTCCGAATAAAATGATGGCGCGTCAGACACGTGTCTATTAGTTTTCACGTATTTTGCGGACAGGACGAAACGTTTATGCAGCGCTAGACGTAAAACCAAACAGGCCCCCGGCCCGCCCGCAAGCTGAAACGTATACATGGCTTATCTCCCTTGTCATTGCCTGTGTAGGATTGCTATTTTTATCCCGAGTCACAAACACAGGAAACCAGCGCCCTTGAAACATATACAGCTTTATTTTAGTAAATCGGTGCTTGCGACTTGAGTTTACGTTGGGATCTGTGTTGGCATTGTACTTGTACTTTTGGTAAGCCAAACATTCGATCAAAATGATCGAAAATGCCTGCGAAAAAAAGACTGAAGGCAGATAAAAACTAAATCTCAATAACCGCCTTATTTGCGGGTAATTCAGCTCCCAGCACATAAAAAATTGCAGAGCCTACATTATCTGTGAAGGATTCTTCCGATGCCTATGGTCGCGAGGCCGAGAAGCTGTCAACTATGAGTCAGCCCACTAGTACTTGTGTTGATCGCGTTTTTCAGAAGGCGTGGCAAGCACAGTATCCATGTGTGACATTTGACGATGAAAAAAATGCCATGTTCTGTACGGTATGTAAAAGTTCTGGTGTGGCAAAAAACTCGTTTACTCGCGGCTGCGTTAGCTTTTTAAAAAAAGTGCATTGGATGATCATTTGACTACAGCAAGTCACAAACTAGCAATCCAAGTGCCCCAAGAGCAACAAAATAAAGAGGCTTGTGAGGATCTGATGTTGACAAATCTTTTTTTGCTATTCTATTTTTGTCTTTTTGTCATTTTGTACATAGTTGTAAATAGTTTTTACTTTTACTGTTCCGTCTTTTGGTGTATCGTAGCAAAAGCGATGTTTGAGATCGAGTGCATGTATTTTTAAGTAATGACTATGTAAAGCGCGGTGAGTCTGGTCGTAGGCTGGAGTACCCGCTATATAAAAATCCATTATTATTATTATTATTATTATTATTATTAAATCAGGAGGAGGCAATGATCACCACAGCGCTAGCTGTAAACTGGGTAATTAAAGAAAATCTGCCTCTCGTGAAATTTGGCTGTTTTATGCAGCTTTTGAAAGACAGTAACGCAGAAAACATTCAATCTCTGGATGTCTCAGAGGTGGTACACTGAAAAAAGCTTCAAAAGAGTATCTTCACCAGATTGTAAAGAAGTGGGCAAGCAAGAGAAAACGCTACATTTTCAAGAATTGAACTTTCACTGTTTCAATGTGCCTCTTTACTGTTCAGTATTACCAAATACACAACAAGAGTTTTTGACAACAATGCCAGTGTTCTATTACTTTTTTGTGTTCAGGGCATCATGTCCTATTGTCTTTTTGTGTTCAGGACATCATGTCCTATTAAGGTCCCAAAACATGTGCATCACTGCCTCTACCTGGCGCTGATGAGTGTTTATTCCCCTCTTACAAAGTAACTTAGCACTGGCTCAGCAATCAACAATTTTATATTAAAAAAGACTGCGTTGAAAGCTGAGTGACTAAACATTCCTGAACTTCCAACAAATGTTAACACTTGGCCAGGTTCCACTAAACAGGCAAGCTGATGCTATTGAAGCTTCAACAGATCCATCAAGCAAAGGTTGTATTTAGGCATATGTCTCAACAGCATCATACTCAACATTGGGGTCAGCATCACCTTTCAAGCTTGCTGCACAGACTGCATGGAGTGTATGGACTATACAGTATAGCATTAGAACACAGCCTGCCCCTATGCATTATACAGTATAACAGATTGTTGACAGTACTCCAGGCAGCTCAAAAACAGGTTCTGGAAGCTTCCGCCAGATTTTTGCATAAGGGATTTTTTTTGTCTTCTTGCAACACATTAATGTTGACATTGTGTACAAAGTGTAATAAAATACATACAGAAATGCATGTTTAGTAAGCAAATAATATTACAGAACAAAAAAGAGGACAAGTGAAGAGTTCAGGCCAACGTTTTGCATAAGAGGGCAAATAAACTTTCTTCACCTAAGCAACACATTACACATACTTCAGGTTATAATGTATATATATATATATATATGTATGCACCAATGGTTTTCTTCTGAACCTGGAAAAGCCTTTTGATGGATATATATGGCCTTTAGCAGCTTCTTCAAACTTATCACGTGATTTTGATGATATGCACTTTCGCAGTCGCTGAGATGGCCATGTGCAACAGTGAAGTCGATTTAGCACAAAGTGCATCATGCAAACTCTGGCCCTTTCGTAGATGTATTCAGACAAGGCCATTTTTCATTGTAGACTTTCAAAAAAAAGTTTCTTTCTGACCTGTTTAGCTTTAGGTTTATCTATATTCAGATCGGGAGAACGGCCTGCATCATGGTTTCTCTTTATTTTTCGGCAAATATACACGTCTCTGAGTAGAATAAAAGAAACTGGAACACAAGTGTGGCGAAATTATGATAAGCGTGCATGCGCCACCTCGGTAAGGGAAGTAACTACACTTCATGTCTTATAATCTGGAAAAACCTAAATAAAAATAACCGTAATTTTTGCGAGTTTACCAAACGACCGTACTCTCATGGCATACGAATATGACGACCAAACATATGGTAGGCAAGTCTGTTATAGCCTTCACAAACAGCCTGAATCTAGCAGCAGGCTGGCTATACAGACTGCCTGACTAGACTATACGGCATAGTATTCAAACAGAGCATGAATCTAGCTGCAATCACCGTTACCAACATTTCAAAGCTGACATCTTCAAGAAAACATTCACAGTCCAATTCCAGCAATTTCCAACAGCAACAAATCTTCCTCTGCATTCCCTGCACTCCAATCTATTTTTAGACGGGCAAAGTTAGAACCGTTCTCATTGTCAGCAATGAGTAAATTTAGCGTAACAATACTCTACAATTTTATTTAGTTATTCATTGCTTACAGGACTGAGAAAAGCCCAATTAGGACCACAAAATCAAGACCACAACTTTGCTAAAAGAGGACTCACCCCTGATCGGAATAAAAGGTCTGCTGAAACAACCCCAGTGGTAACACTGAATGCACCCTACCAGCTGGATACTGTACAATAAAGGCATCCCACGCAGAGGACGCTGAGGCTATACTCAATTTATCGAACCCCCGTTTACAAAATCAAAATAGAATACAAAAATCATTATAAAATATCTACAAAACACATACATGTAATAAAATGCCTACATTGTTATTAAATAATATCATAGGAAGCCCTAGTGGCCATTTGAAAGAAAGCGTCCAATATTCCCAAACTGATACAACAGACCTCACACACAAATGAGTTTTGTTCCGGAAGAGTTTTCCAGAAAAAAGGTAGGTGACTGGTCTAGTGAAGAAGAAAATAGTATAGTAGATTTATAGAACAGAGTAGGAATGAGAAAGAACAAAGGAGAAAGACAGCGACCGTGGGAATTTAAAGCACTAAATTTCCTGAAAATGGGGATACAATTTATACAGAAAAACCCTGGCACTCCCACATGTGGAAATTTCACTACAAATTGTGTACAATGTATTACTATTTTTTCAGTAAATTCCATACCTCGTAATCTATTTCCAGGCAGGCAAAGGTAGGATTTTCAAATCCAACATCAACACCAATCATATGGTAGACCAGGGTGTTGGATTTGTGGGCTTCCAAAGGAGAAGAGATGGTCAAGCGAGCCTGTGCATCACGATTCAAGATGTACACCAGCTTCTGCTTCTCCACAGCACCTGTAAGGCAAAACATGTAACAAGGACATACATCATAATCATTACATGTCTGCAGGGTTAACATGCAACAGTGCCAAATATAGATCATACAGGGATCACGTTACACTTTTAAAGCTGGCCAGTAGTATGTCACAAGACTCGGCACAGTCGCTGTTTAATCCAGATTAACAACCAATATTGCTAAAAGCCAATCAACCATTTGTACTTTGCTTTCAAAAGCAAACCAGTATGTTTAAAAGAAATAGCATCTCATGATGACCTACAAAATACAAATAACACTTGCTTTATGACCTAACTTATGACTTTATAAAGAGAGTGTATATTAATGTATACTTTAGTGCAGTAACTAAGTAAGAACAACATTTTAAAAATAACACTTGCTTTATGACCTAACTTATGACTTTATAAAGAGAGTGTATATTAATGTATACTTTAGTGCAGTAACTAAGTAAGAACAACATTTTAAAAATAACACTTGCTTTATGACCTAACTTATGACTTTATAAAGAGAGTGTATATTAATGTATACTTTAGTGCAGTAACTAAGTAAGAACAACATTTTAAAAATAACACTTGCTTTATGACCTAACTTATGACTTTATAAAGAGAGTGTATATTAATGTATACTTTAGTGCAGTAACTAAGTAAGAACACAATTTTAAAAATAACACTTGCTTTATGACCTAACTTATGACTTTATAAAGAGAGTGTATATTAATGTATACTTTAGTGCAGTAACTAAGTAAGAACAACATTTTAAAAATAACACTTGCTTTATGACCTAACTTATGACTTTATAAAGAGAGTGTATATTAATGTATACTTTAGTGCAGTAACTAAGTAAGAACACAATTTTAAAAATAACACTTGCTTTATGACCTAACTTATGACTTTATAAAGAGAGTGTATATTAATGTATACTTTAGTGCAGTAACTAAGTAAGAACAACATTTTAAAAATAACACTTGCTTTATGACCTAACTTATGACTTTATAAAGAGAGTGTATATTAATGTATACTTTAGTGCAGTAACTAAGTAAGAACAACATTTTAAAAATAACACTTGCTTTATGACCTAACTTATGACTTTATAAAGAGAGTGTATATTAATGTATACTTTAGTGCAGTAACTAAGTAAGAACAACATTTTAAAAATAACACTTGCTTTATGACCTAACTTATGACTTTATAAAGAGAGTGTATATTAATGTATACTTTAGTGCAGTAACTAAGTAAGAACAACATTTTAAAAATAACACTTGCTTTATGACCTAACTTATGACTTTATAAAGAGAGTGTATATTAATGTATACTTTAGTGCAGTAACTAAGTAAGAACAACATTTTAAAAATAACACTTGCTTTATGACCTAACTTATGACTTTATAAAGATAGTGTATATTAATGTATACTTTAGTGCAGTAACTAAGTAAGAACAACATTTTAAAAATAACACTTGCTTTATGACCTAACTTATGACTTTATAAAGAGAGTGTATATTAATGTATACTTTAGTGCAGTAACTAAGTAAGAACAACATTTTAAAAATAACACTTGCTTTATGACCTAACTTATGACTTTATAAAGAGAGTGTATATTAATGTATACTTTAGTGCAGTAACTAAGTAAGAACAACATTTTAAAAATAACACTTGCTTTATGACCTAACTTATGACTTTATAAAGAGAGTGTATATTAATGTATACTTTAGTGCAGTAACTAAGTAAGAACAACATTTTAAAAATAACACTTGCTTTATGACCTAACTTATGACTTTATAAAGAGAGTGTATATTAATGTATACTTTAGTGCAGTAACTAAGTAAGAACAACATTTTAAAAATAACACTTGCTTTATGACCTAACTTATGACTTTATAAAGAGAGTGTATATTAATGTATACTTTAGTGCAGTAACTAAGTAAGAACAACATTTTAAAAATAACACTTGCTTTATGACCTAACTTATGACTTTATAAAGAGAGTGTATATTAATGTATACTTTAGTGCAGTAACTAAGTAAGAACAACATTTTAAAAATAACACTTGCTTTATGACCTAACTTATGACTTTATAAAGAGAGTGTATATTAATGTATACTTTAGTGCAGTAACTAAGTAAGAACAACATTTTAAAAATAACACTTGCTTTATGACCTAACTTATGACTTTATAAAGAGAGTGTATATTAATGTATACTTTAGTGCAGTAACTAAGTAAGAACAACATTTTAAAAATAACACTTGCTTTATGACCTAACTTATGACTTTATAAAGAGAGTGTATATTAATGTATACTTTAGTGCAGTAACTAAGTAAGAACAACATTTTAAAAATAACACTTGCTTTATGACCTAACTTATGACTTTATAAAGAGAGTGTATATTAATGTATACTTTAGTGCAGTAACTAAGTAAGAACAACATTTAAAAAATAACACTTGCTTTATGACCTAACTTATGACTTTATAAAGAGAGTGTATATTAATGTATACTTCAGTGCAGTAACTAAGTAAGAACAACATTTTAAAAATAACACTTGCTTTATGACCTAACTTATGACTTTATAAAGAGAGTGTATATTAATGTATACTTTAGTGCAGTAACTAAGTAAGAACACCATTTTAAAAATAACACTTGCTTTATGACCTAACTTATGACTTTATAAAGAGAGTGTATATTAATGTATACTTTAGTGCAGTAACTAAGTAAGAACACCATTTTAAAAATAACACTTGCTTTATGACCTAACTTATGACTTTATAAAGAGAGTGTATATTAATGTATACTTTAGTGCAGTAACTAAGTAAGAACAACATTTTAAAAATAACACTTGCGTTATGACCTAACTTATGACTTTATAAAGAGAGTGTATATTAATGTATACTTTAGTGCAGTAACTAAGTAAGAACAACATTTTAAAAATAACACTTGCTTTATGACCTAACTTATGACTTTATAAAGAGAGTGTATATTAATGTATACTTTAGTGCAGTAACTAAGTAAGAACAACATTTTAAAAATAACACTTGCGTTATGACCTAACTTATGACTTTATAAAGAGAGTGTATATTAATGTATACTTTAGTGCAGTAACTAAGTAAGAACAACATTTTAAAAATAACACTTGCTTTATGACCTAACTTATGACTTTATAAAGAGAGTGTATATTAATGTATACTTTAGTGCAGTAACTAAGTAAGAACAACATTTTAAAAATAACACTTGCTTTATGACCTAACTTATGACTTTATAAAGAGAGTGTATATTAATGTATACTTTAGTGCAGTAACTAAGTAAGAACAACATTTTAAAAATAACACTTGCTTTATGACCTAACTTATGACTTTATAAAGAGAGTGTATATTAATGTATACTTTAGTGCAGTAACTAAGTAAGAACAACATTTTAAAAATAACACTTGCTTTATGACCTAACTTATGACTTTATAAAGAGAGTGTATATTAATGTATACTTTAGTGCAGTAACTAAGTAAGAACAACATTTTAAAAATAACACTTGCTTTATGACCTAACTTATGACTTTATAAAGAGAGTGTATATTAATGTATACTTTAGTGCAGTAACTAAGTAAGAACAACATTTTAAAAATAACACTTGCTTTATGACCTAACTTATGACTTTATAAAGAGAGTGTATATTAATGTATACTTTAGTGCAGTAACTAAGTAAGAACAACATTTTAAAAATAACACTTGCTTTATGAC
This sequence comes from Oncomelania hupensis, assembly GCA_036898135.1. Lineage (NCBI taxonomy): Eukaryota > Metazoa > Mollusca > Gastropoda > Littorinimorpha > Pomatiopsidae > Oncomelania > Oncomelania hupensis. The sequence continues at coordinate 72,022,638 of CM072519.1, forward strand.
CTAACTTATGACTTTATAAAGAGAAGGTATATTAATGTATACTTTAGTGCAGTAACTAAGTAAGAACAACATTTTAAAAATAACACTTGCTTTATGACCTAACTTATGACTTTATAAAGAGAGTGTATATTAATGTATACTTTAGTGCAGTAACTAAGTAAGAACAACATTTTAAAAATAACACTTGCTTTATGACCTAACTTATGACTTTATAAAGAGAGTGTATATTAATGTATACTTTAGTGCAGTAACTAAGTAAGAACAACATTTTAAAAATAACACTTGCTTTATGACCTAACTTATGACTTTATAAAGAGAGTGTATATTAATGTATACTTTAGTGCAGTAACTAAGTAAGAACAACATTTTAAAAATAACACTTGCTTTATGACCTAACTTATGACTTTATAAAGAGAGTGTATATTAATGTATACTTTAGTGCAGTAACTAAGTAAGAACAACATTTTAAAAATAACACCCATCACCCCTCCCCTCCCCCCAAAAACACAAGACCAAAAAAAGCAAAATATTGCACAAACAACAAAAGAAAGCAAAAATCACACATGTTGCAGGACAAAAAAAGGAGCAAAAGTCACACACACTGGATCAAAAAAAGCAAAAATCACACGCACAGGACATGGTAAAAAAAAAACAAAAAAAAAAAACAGACATCAACATATGCAATGTTGTATTTGTACACACCAATCATAACAGCACGCCCCTTTGGGTCTACAGCCAGGTATTGGCCAGGCACGATGCGTCGACATCCAGTCTTGCCATAAGTCTCCTGGTGTACTTTTTCAAAAATGTTCTTGGATGGAATGTATTCCAATATAACAATGCGCCCCGAATCAGACCCAACCACCACATAGTCTGAAAGTAGAGTTTAAACATATTTAGCAATTATTCAAAGCCAAATTATAACAAAATGGTGTTAATGCCATGGTTAACAATATGGCATCAGCTCATCAACTTGATCAAGCACATTAAAAAAAATTGACTTTTTATTTTTAAGTTTAACAAAGAAGCAAGACATACAAAACAACAAATAAACCAAAGCAAATATTAGACACAATCTTCAAGACATTCACGATCACACTCACAGATTCCGACCTTGAAATGACTATTATGCCAATAGTAATTGCTTTGGGAAGGAGATGTTGAGGATGGATCGGGAGTGGGATAGGGATGGCGTAGGGTGGGTGGGGTTTGAGGAAGACAGTGTAAGTGTAAAAGAACTTATGTATATATATTAAGACAGGTGGGGTTTGAGGAAGACAGTGTAAGTGTAACAGAACTTTATGACATATAATATATTAAGACAGGTGGGGTTTGAGGAAGACAGTGTAAGTGTAACAGAACTTTATGACATATATTAAGACAGGCGGGGTTTGAGGAAGACAGTGTAAGTGTAACAGAACTTTATGACATATATGGGCAAGGCTCTGAAATGGCGTCGGACTCGTTTTTCGCCGGTACTGTTACTTTGCGAGGAAGCGGACTCGCTGCATATCATCATTTGAAACAAAATAAAATGTGAATCTGACAGAGAAAAGATCGTTCTTCATTTTGACGTCAAGGACGGATCGATAAACCACGTCAAAGACAAAAAAAACTGACGATGAATGACGTAACGATCGGCGGTTTCCGTTACACTTTTTGTGACATCGTAAACAGTGTGTTCGGTATTTGCCGACCGGCATAAAACTGCTTCATAGAATATTAATAAAAATTTAATTTCCGAAATTAAAAATGTATAAAGAGTACGAAACAATTTTACATTTTAAAATCGGTCGGTATTTTTTGTATCTATATGCGTCGAAATCGGCGACTCCCGCGTACCTCACGTATTTTCGTGATTCAGCTTTAGGGCTTATTAATCCGCGCTGGTGTTGTAATTCACTTTATTTCTTATGCTAATAAATTATGAAACATGAGTCCAAAACTTAATATAAGCAATACAATAATCAGAATAATGATAAAATTAATCGAACGAATAATATAGGCAAACAAATTGCTGTCAACTTTTGGGTCATGAAAACCAAACGTGACGTACTGTTTTTTTGAGGCTCCAAATTTTCTAAATAATGCGGTTAGCGTCAATTTTAACACGTGAAACAATTGGCCTTTGTTAACATTCAACGTGTGATGGCTGAAGAAGAAAGAAGTGAGGCGGATTCGTCCAAAAATGAAGGTAAGTCGAGTGTTATGAATTTTTCATCTAAGTTATGCACGCATATTTTTGGTGGCTTGGTCAGTGTTTTTCGACTTTTCTGTCAACAGTGATGAAGTAAATCTCGTGTTTTTGTGATAAAAATGTATGTTTGTTTCAAGTCAACAGCATCGCTACAAAGGTGTTTGAGTAAACGTTCTTGTTTGTAGATATTATGCATTATTTTTTGCACCCGTTTTTGACAATGTGTCATGAAGCAACGTACACGATTTTTTAACAGGTATTATGGTCAAATCAATTTTAAACGTTTATATTTTTATAGGGATTATATTTTCGTTGCGGACAAATACACCGCTAATAATAGACAATAAAGTGGCACGTTTTGTTAGTCTAATTCGTTTGTGTGCGTAACTTCACAATCCGAAACATATCGGTCTTATAGGTGTTTTGTTATTTTGTTTAAATGATGGGATATTTAGTTCCATAGGCTAATAATTATGCATCACAAATGTATTTATAACATTATTTTTGATTTCTTTCTTGTTGTGGTCACTATAGGCTTCATTTTTTGTAATACCGACCACAGCATAACGTCACACAGCTAGTGAAAAATTGTGCTTGCTCAAAGTTGTGTAAAGTGATGAACTCAACCATCCTTGAAAGAAATTAGAGTCATTTAGTTTTTCCCAGTGTAGGATTATTCTGAAGCTCAATATGTGAAAACGTATTCCACTTACTTGTTTTTTCTATTCATTATGAGACCATTTCTCTTAGTACATAACTTCACTACTAACTTCCAAAACCAGAACGTAAGTGGATTTTGTGAAATGATGAACACAATTCGTTTTTTATTTTTATTTAAAAATTTGAAGTGATACTTTTTCTTTTAAAAGATACATACATTTACACTCAAAAGATGATTAAAAATTATCAACACAGCTCACCAACAAACACAGCCTTGTTCCACTCTTTGTGCATAACTTCACATTCTTTGTCAAAGCAAGCCTGCATCAAAATGGTGAAGTTACATACACCAAAATTTTATCAACCAGAGCTCTTCAATTAATGTATTTCATATTATAATAATTTAATGAAATAAGTTTTGTTCCATACATGTGATTGTTAACTACTGGGCTTTAGTCTGATTTATTTTGCCATTCCTATGCGACTGTACATAACTTCATGACCAGATCAATTGCATATCATTGCGTAAAATTATGACCAAACATTTCGAGCCCTTGAGCTTCACTATTGTGCCAAGGTATCTTTTTAATGCAGTTTAAATTGATTCCTTTAAAAACATAGCTAATTTTAGTCAATTGTTCTTTAAGGTAAAATGCCCTTTTGTTCCACTCTTTGTGCATAATTTCACGTTGTCTCTGTCAAAGCTAGCTTACCTCAAAATGGTGAAGTTACTTACAAGTTACATCTTTACTTTTCAACCACAGCTCTTGACTGTACTTGACATTTTAATCAGTTTATTGTCTGACAGGAAAAGGTACAAGCAGATAAATCCCCAGAAGTGATCATATTCATCATGGAAGCATCGCATAAAGTTATGTACACACACAATTGTTGACATAAAGGGAATATTTGGCAAAGCATGCATTTAATGCAGATTAGAATTCTTCCTTACCTACCGGGCACTTCATATTGGTAAATGTGGAATCAAAGGAGGAACTTCTCCATTTGTAGCACAAGAAGTATTTATTTGTGAGGCATTTTCAAGTTGTGGGGATTGTGTGATGAAGCTGAATCAGAGATGGCCAGTTATTTTCCCCACAGCTGCATTTAGTTTCGACAACCACCATGTAAATTAAGAATAAAAAGCACCATTAGCTTCATTTGAAAGGGTAGCATGGTAGTTTTTTTTCTTCTGATTTATCATGATTTGCTGATTACAGGTCACAAGAGTAACCCACAATACTTGGGGTCAATACTTACGGAGAAGGCTGGAAGTTGCCAGAGAGTGGTCAGGAATACTTGCTTCCTGAATCAGCCGTCGTCAAAGTGCTAGCCGAGTATACTACATGCCAGGATCGAAGAACATTGTACTTCATAATTTGGGGTGTAAATTGCTCGTAAATGAACTTCGTATATTATTGCTTGGAAACGAACTTTTGTATTTTGACCAGTCGATACTGAAAGACTGCTTTCTGCTAGTTGTATGCTTTGCTCTTGTTTTGACTTGGCAATGTATCCTCTTTTTAAAAGATTTCTTCATCTGTGTATATAATGACAGTGTAAAGTTATGTAATGCCCTGGTGATATGTTTTTTAATCACTTCTTAGGTAATACATTTATGATTTCAGGAGTACTCCTTGATTTTACTTCAAATTTCTGCATCACTATTTTTGGTTTCATTATCAGTTTGTTTCTATAAAGGAAAAAAACAACAAAACATGTCACGGCTTGAAGTTATGTACTCTTAGCATTTAGCAGAGCTTTCTGCTTGTTGTTTTTAGTAGCATTGTGCTTTTCCAACATTGTTGAATAGGTCAATATTAACCAGTGATTACCATTTTCCTTTTTTTTCGTTACATTTTGGATAGGGGATCCTTGTAGTTGTATTTTGAAAAAAAAAATTAATTCCCTCTCCACATGTACCCGCTTGAAATTTGAATTTAGGTCTCGGTTGTGAAGTCTGACAACTGTCCATTTATTTTTACTCTGTACTACTTTCATTTATGTGTACTTATATAAATGAATGCAATTACTACTTTAGATAAGTTTTCTTTAACTGCTTGTCTTCTCTTAAGGAATCACTGTGTGAGGTTATGTCCACAATTATTTGGCCTATCAACTGTTCGATAGGACAGGTTGCTCATTGGCAATTGTAGTTCAAGTTATGTCAACTGTTGACGCCCTGGCTAGTTTTGGGCAGCATAACTAATTTTATTCAAAGCAAACTGTCACTTAACAACATTCACCACTCCATTCGTGTAATGAAGTTATGTACTCCACCACTAAAATGTTTATATTTAAAACCAGTTAACACCATGGTTGATTCAAGTTTGTCATAGTGTCTAGTCTTGTTAGAATTTGTTAATCCGACAAGTCAGCTACTGTCTTTCATAAACGATTACGTTTTTATCCACACAAAAATGTTATGTCACGGCATGAAGTTATGACCTCTTGAATCCTTGACAAGCATTATATGCTTTCTAATGGTTTTTTAAAAGATCTTTTTCTTTTTATCCCAAGACAAATGAACTTATATGCAGTGTTCCCGATTACGCACAGTAGTGCGTCAATTACGCACAAAATATGAAAAATGACGCAGAAAAATTTGCATGTGTGCGTCCTGTTGACGCACACATTTTTTTTCGGATCGCTGAAGTCAAAAATACGACCAACGAGTGGCGAACTAATTCACGGCATAATCAGAATCAGAACCCAACTGAGACTGCCATTGCAGACGATTAAAGATTGTGTCGGGAGTTGTCGTTCTTAAAAATCGCATGTGCGCGCATTGTAAACTTCCTCCAAGCAATACATTTACTGAACAGAAGAAATCTTCGTGAATCCATTCTTTGAATCTATCATACACGATCATGTCACTTCTGACTTGGTTGACTGGGCCCAAACCCCGTTCATCCACCGATTTGGGGACCCTCAAAATTTGCACAAGGACTCTTAAAATTTTATACCTGGGAGTCCCAAGGACTCTCATTTTTGTGTGTGTGGAGGGAACACTGATATGATTGTATCTAACTGTATTGCTTCATTTTTGTTTAAATTATGTTTGTTATGGCTGTGTTCACGTTTTGTGTTTATAGATGTTTGACTAGTCTCAAAGTTAATGGCAAAATTCTCATGTCCATGTAAGACACATTTTACTCTGCACTACTTTCATTTATGTGTACTTGTATAAATCAATGCAATTTTTACTTTAGATCAACTTTCTTTTACTGTTTGTCTTCACTTAAGGATTCACTGTGTGAGGTTATGTCCACAATTATTTGGCCTATTCATTCTATACACGACATGTTGGTCATTGGCAATTGTAGTTCATGTTATGTCAACTGTTGATGTCATGGATAGTTTTGGGCAGCATAACTAATTTTATTCAATGCAAACTATCACTTAACAACATTCACCACTCCATTCGTGTAATGAAGTTATGTACTCCACCACTAAATTGTTTATATTTAAAACTGGTTAACACAGTGGTTGATTGGCATTTGTCAGAATGTCTAGCCTAGTTAGCTTTGTTAATCCAACAAGTCAGCAACTGTTTTTCATAAACGATTAAGTTTTTATCCACACAAAAATGCTATGTGACGGCGTGAAGTTATGACCTGTTGAGTCCTTGACAAGCATTTCATGCCTTCTAATGTTGTTGTTTTGATCTTTTTGTGTTTACCCGAAGACAAATGAACTAAAATGATAGCATCTAACTGTATTGCTTCATTTCTGCATAAATTATATTTGTTAATGTTATGGCTGTGTTTACATTTTTTAAATAGATGTTTGGCTAGTCTTGAAGTTAACTGCGTAATATTTATGTACCTGTAAGACTATCGTGATGTTTTCATGTTAGAAATTTCCCTCAGGATCTGTAGAAGTAGTTTGTTGCATTTCAGGTTAAATGTTTGATGACTTGACTGTCTGAAAAGATGTAATGCAAACGTCCCATTCTTATGTGTAATGTTATGTACACTTTTTTTCCCAGCTCTTCTAATAAACTGATTTGAAATGCAAATTTGCTTCCAAATGTTTGTAGATTACTAACAGGACTTGCATCATTGTTTCCATGCATTGAGGTTTTAAATTTCAGTATTCATCCTGATATGGCAGTTGATTTAGTTTGTGACATGAGGTGATGTTATGCACACAAGTTCAGATCTACTTAACAAAATTTTGGTGCTTTATAAATGTCTTGTTTGCTCAAATACCCTTTGTGCTTTTGTGTTTATGTGTTATTTTCATACTCTGCATTCTCTTTTCTTTAGACCAAGTCTTTTTATATATGTCACAATTTCTCAACTCCTTTTCTGAACCTTGCCCATATATTAAGACAGGTGGGGTTTGAGGAAGACAGTGTAACTGTAAGTGTAAACTAAAAGAACTTATCGTCTTATGACATATATATTAAGACAGGTGGGGTTTGAGGAAGACAGTGTAAGTGTAACAGAACTTTATGACATATATAATATATATATATTAAGACAGGTAGGGTTTGAGGAAGACAGTGTAAGTTTAACAGAACTTTATGACATATATATATATCTATGTATATATATATTAAGACAGGTGGGGTTTGAGGAAGACAGTGTAAGTGTAAAAGAACTTTATGACATATATATTAAGACAGGTGGGGTTTGAGGAAGACAGTGTAAGTGTAACAGAACTTTATGACAAAGGTGGGGTTTGAGGAAGACAGTGTAAGTGTACAAGAACTTTATGACATCCAGACATTTTGCTTTTGTGCGTTATATCTGCTGCAAACAATTATGTGAGAATGTGGTGTATTTTCTACTCAACTTTGACCAGAGATTTTATCAATTAGTTAATTTGGTTGTATTGTCGTTCTTGTTGTTATCATTATCCTCACTAATTTTGTTCCCCTAGATCATCATGAAGCTTGGTTTTGTATCCTTCCTGTTGTTATTATTATTAGTTGTAGTAGTATTGTTATTATTATTGTTATCATTGTTACCATATAATGATATATTAGTTGTCTGTTGGTGCTGCTGTACAAGTATTATTTTTAGTAGTTGTATTGTTATTATAATTAATATATTATTTTTATAATTACTCTTATGATTACGATTATTATTATTTTTTTTTTTAATTACTCTTATTATTGTGATGATGATGATGATTATTATTATTATGATCTAGGATGGGTCTACTCTAACTCTAAGGCATGGAAGAATGGGTGAGTGTGAGTGGTCTTGTGTATACATGTATTGTGGAATAATTATCTGTCTCTGTGTGTCAACTTTATGTGTATGCATGGGTATGTGATTGGATATCTGTTTATGCGTTTGTGCTAGTATTCATAGATTTGTATTTTAGAAGTTGTGTATGATAGTATATCAAATGTATTAATAGTGTACATGTCTATGTTTTTTTTTGATAGTTTTGATGTTGTTATCTGCTTCCTTCTTGCACTGCTAAACAAATATAATCCATGCCATGTGTTTGGACAAAAACAATCTTGAATCTTGAAGATGTCATATAACCAAGTTTTGTACAGTTGAGTAGTTTCTCCCTATCTCTCCCCCCACCTGTCTTAATATATGTCATAAAGTTCTTTTACACTTACACTGTCTTCCTCAAACCCCACCTGTCTTAATATATATGTCATAAAGTTCTTGTAGTTGTACACTTACACTGTCTTCCTCAAACCCCACCTGTCTTAATATATGTCATAAAGTTCTTTTACACTTGCACTGTCTTCCTCAAACCCCACCTGTCTTACATCCTTTATTACAAGAGTGAGCATTCTTATCGCTGGAGCGTGTCGTTTGCCAGTCGGATGGCTGTTGGTAGGTATGAATTCTTGAAGTGAGTCGTGCGACACTTCATGGAGAGGAAGCGCCCTTCGCTGCGCCGTGAGACACAGGCAGCGACTGCCTCATGCATGAGATGCGCCTCGTTGTAGTGGATACGACGCAGCTTGGTGATGGAAGCGCGTTCGTGGATGCCAGCCAGCGACTGCACATCCCTCCCCATCAGCTGGGAGGCCTGGATGGTGATTTTCTCCAGACAATCCGTGTCACCTTCATTGGCGGAGCTGAAATAGGACAGCTGGTTGTACAGGGCGACATTCTCGATGACTGACTGGTAGAAGAGGAACATGATGGTGTTATTCACTCTGAACGGCCTTGAAAAGAACATACAATTAACATATAAACAAAAGTCATTTACCTTTTGTGCCACCAGTCAGCCTAAATGGCATAAGAGAGCGAACAACACCAAACACTTCAATGGACAGAACAGGGTAGATTTTGCCAGTGTTGGGGTCATGGCGAAGCAGTTCTAGTACTTTGCCTCGAGAAACAACAACCTCCTGGAGCTTTGAGCCAGAGAAGTTTCCATGAATTGCAGAAACAATCCCGGTTGATCGCTGCAGAGTCAGATTGTACAGATACATTCTGCTAATCTGCAATAACAAAACAATTATTAACTATAAAGGTCTTATTTTTAAATGCTGAATGAGCTCGGTGGTATAAAAATTATGTTTCAACAAGTTTTGAAAATGTCAATGAAACTAAAGGCAAACATCAATTAACCAAGATTTATATAAGTTAGTATTAACACAAAAGCACTCGATCCATGTGTATCATTAAAACATTGTCAAGATCACAACGTGACAACCTAATATGGCGTCGCCTGTTGCTTCAAAATGTTTCAACACAGTGCACCTCGTGAAGATTATTTGTGCTTGTAAAGGTCAACATCTACATTCAGATAATATTATATCACTATCACTATCAGTGACGTTATACCAGTTTATTACTAATTCACTACATTTAGTCTTCAGCGTCCGTCACGGCAACATCCAAAATTTTGAGTACACCCTTTTCTTCAACTCTCGAGTTCCTGTCCATGTGCAAAAGTTTCCATTAAATTGTAAAGTCTCTGTGTATTGCCTGACTACACCTCATATTCCATGATCCTACCTACAGTCTGATAATATTAACCTACCCATACCCTCAATATTAAGAACCACCCTTCCCCTCCCAGCTTTCTGAGGCGGAACATAAAGTAAAAGTCAGCTCTCACAGCTTCAAGAAGCAGGTCTACCAAGAGCTTGTGCGCCCCATACTCGCTTGTCCGCCCCATACTCGAGTTTGCCAATACAGTACGGGATCATACACTGCCAACATCAACAAACTGAAGCTGTCCAGAGAAGAGCAGCCAAATGAGTGGTGAAGATATATCGACAGACCTCCAGCGTCTAAGACATGTTAACCCACCTGAACTGGCCTTCTCTTCAAGAGTGATGATGCAAGCCACCTGAGCAGGCCTTCTCTTCAAGAGTGACGATGCAAGCCACCTGAGTTGGCCTTCTCTTAAAGAGCGACAATGCAAGCCACCTGAGCTGCCCTTCTCTTAAAAAGTGACGATGCAAGGCGCGGTTTGTAATGGTTTACAAGTTATGTCAATAAACTTACTATCATTACCAAGACCAACAGAGAGCCTGTCCCAACGCCCCACAAGAGGACCACCAGACAGACTCACCCTCTTACTTTTCAGCGCCCTTCTTAATTTACGTTATAGTACAGACAGCAGTCCTTCCCTTACTATCTTCAAGAGAAAAAACTGTTCTTCTCAAAGAATCTGTCCTAATCTTGCGAATTAGTCTATGGCTGGATGGGACTTGATTGGCCTGTTACTCTGTTTGCTGGTGGAATGATATCATTGTGCTAGAATCTTTAAATTAAAAATAAAATGCTGAAGCCGTGAAGGTGGCAGCTCTATTCTATGCCTCGGCCACGGAAAGAAGAAGTAAGAAGAATACCCTCACTAACCACAGTAAAAGATGTAATCAGAACTATGGGACTGGGTAGGCGCTACTGTCACAACAACACACATGATAATATGTATTATCTAACATAATTCGGACTTGTTTCAATGCTTGGCCCTTGGCCTTGGGAGGGTAGTAAAAAAGATGACACTAATGACCAAGTTTCCTTTTTTCTTTATGATCGACTGATCGGATTGATCGGTTAAGTACCATCCGCATGCAGTGAAATTTTCCTCCGCTTGAAGTGACACATCAGTTTATGATCACCAAAGTTGTTATAATAATAAATAATTAAAACAAAAAAGCAGGGTTGTTGCCGCCTTAGTCATGAATAGATCTGAAAACGCTACTTTCTGTATGATACATTTCACTCTACAACAACGAAATGGAATGCCAAACTGAATAATGCCATTTATGCTAATATCTTTATTCTTATTATCCCTATTGTTTGATGTAGGTTCGCAGCTCACCTTCTCGATAGATTACGTAGATTTTAATCCATTTAAAACTACGAAAAATATCCAAACGTCGGCCACCGCCAACTTCCGGCACGAGCTTGGTTATCTTTAGATCAGCGGTCCGAGAAACAAACGAAAGTACACAAACATCAGGTCCTAATAGACTAGATACGATTTTCTTGCTGGCATTTTAAATACACAATTTATGTTCAATTCGATTCAATTCAAATCTTTAATACCATCAAAGGAATTATGCACAGCCATCTGTGTCGCATTTGAATAAAAGATAAACGACAATTCTTAAAAACTCTTATTTTTTAAAAAAATTAAATTTAGAGATTCATGCGGGTGTTTTTTCTCACACACAGCTAATACATCCTTATCACACATGTATGCCATAATAAAAAAAACATTTAAACAAACTTCGTTATTAATAAATTATCTTGCAACAACTGACATTTTATTTTTTTTTGCCTAAATTGACATCGCGCGTTTTCGTGTCTTTTCTCACTAAATTACTTCTTACTTCCTATAAAAATGGAGTCTGCTGAAGAAACTGAGCAAGAGAGAGGAATGACAATTTTCCTTGATGTGAGGAAAATGACATTATCTTTTCTAATATCAGCATTTGTATTTTTTTCTAGAGTTTATTTGTTATGATGCTTTGTTTGGGTCTGTGGATATTACATCATTGTTTGACTTACCAAAACTTTACAAATCTGCGCTGCAGTAGTGCCCAGGGGCCAAGCTAGTAAGTTAGTGCTGCTAGTGGTTGTACTAGTACTAGTAGTAGTGCAGTATTGTAGACTAATGTTGACCAACACTGTACAGAGCTTGGCAATATCTGCTTTTATGCCCAAGCCAAACTGGTACACAAACTAAACTATTACCAATTACTGTTTGCTCTATTTCTCTACAAATTGGGCATAAAACCATCTATAGCCTACTGCCCAAACTCACAGGACGATATTCTTATAAGACATTGCCGCACAAACAAAAGAAAATACTCATTCTCCTACAGAGTTGCGCCCATATGGAATAAATTGCCAGTTGATACTAAAAGAGCTAACAACCTGAACACTTTTAAAAATCTTCTGGAAAAGGTAATTTCCATACAGAAATCAAAATTTGAGTATGATGACTAATTAGCATACTATCTTTAGTATTCCCCTAACAACCGCAAATGGAACCGGACAAGTAAAAATGCCCAAAATAAAAGGGACATTCAAAAAGCCGCGAGGCTTATACAAGTCCCTCCAAACTGAACTGAACTGAACTGAACTGCCCAGAGCTTTAAACTTAAAGTCTACAGTCTTGCAGTGCTGGTTTTAGACTAAACTAAGCGCACATTCAAAGCGCAGACTTTCTTTCCACAGAATGACTGGGCAAAAATATATTCCCTAATTAAACTAAAGCAGTCCACTTTCTATTTATCATTATTAAATATGTGATAACTCTTGGTAGTGATATTCATATTGGAATATTTTTTAAATCTGGGATTGGCACAGTAGGACACATTTTTGAAGATTAAAGATTTTGATTTTCCTTTGAAGTTTAGCATGTCTCTACTGCAGACAACAGTATCATCATCATCATAAACATTGTTGTCATGATCATTTACATTATCCTCATCATCACAACAGCCACTTCTATGAAACATAACGTCTACACACAACATTACATTACATGGTTATTGCTTTAGGTCCAGCGGACTCTTTCGAGCCAAATCAGGACCATACACACAACAGTAACAACAGGTCTACAATAGCATTTGGATCAACGAAAATCAACGTACGGGTTGTGGCTGATCAACCCAAGTACAGTAAACATATTATTATTGACTATGATTATCAACATCCACACACCACCACCATCTGTAATAACTACCTAGTACCAAAGAATATGGGTATACTACAAAGAAGAATCATCCGAGGCTTTCCCTATATAAAAAGTGAAGGTGCTTTAAGAGCAGCGCCATCAAGCGGCTGTGCTGCCGAGCAGGTCAAGGGAGGTAAACAGACCACATAGCAACATGTAGACGATATTGCTCGACTGTATCAGTGTGTTTCTGATGAATCCCGAACATATTTGTCAACAAAATTGCTGTGTAATGTATGGGAAATGACTCCCTGCAATAATGCTGGAATTTTTGCACATTTGTTTTTCGTCAACATTGTGATATAGCTAATAGAGCTTACAATTTACATGGAAATGGTAAATGAAAACAGTTCAGTTCTACTTATTTTTTTCTTCTTTTTTTTTATTCATACAAACATGAGGCCTTTTTATGATATTCAAGTTTGTGCTGTTGGTGACTGAATCATAAAACAAAACTATTGCAGCATGCCAGAGTCTGAGAGTGCTAAATTATTTTCATAAATTAATACCCCCCATTGAATAGTGATTAGTGGGTTAAAGAGTGTTGGTTGTCAAATGAACAAAAGGGAACTTGTGAAAATTTAACACTGCTTTGCATAATCATAATTATTGTCAAATTCAGTTCAATTTGTAAATATGTTATTGTTTCCTTTGGTTTGGTTTTCTTTGTTGTTTTTGTATGATTACTTTTTTTTCTTTTCTTTAACGCTTGTTGTTGTCCTATAGTCCGCCCCACAGTTTGTTTGTACTTGCTTAAGGTCCAGTTAATTCTTTAGAGTTGTGTCAGGACCATTGAACAGGACAGAGCAATACAACACAGATGACATCAGCTTCATGGCGTCTCACACGGATCATGTTTACAAGGTCATAAAATTAGGAGGTGCTGGAGACGCAGAGTATTCACCTCAATTTTTTTCGAAATCCAGGTTTAAAAAAACAGTATAAAAGGAAATATAAATATCTTAATTAATAAACATAATTAAGAAATTAACAGGCAGAAAAAGGCAAATACTAGTGCCATATGGCAGAATAAAGCCACCATCACCTTCACCACCTCACCTATCCCGTAGTCTTGTAAACCATGGGTGCACCACTGATGATTTGGCAATCAATTCTCTCCATTTCTCTGTTTTCTGCCTCTCTTAGGGCATCACTCAATCTCAGGCCTGTCCACTCTACAATGTTATCTTCCCACCTCTTCTTCTGTCTTTCTCTCTTCCTCCCACCTTGTACTGTCCCCTGTAAGATTATTTTGGATAGTCCATTTGATCTTGTGAGATGGCCACATCAAAGCCACTGGCATACCACCAACTAAAATACATTCTGCCTGTTAATTACTTATGTTTAGCATTTAAGATTTTTTTATTTCCTTTTATACTGTTTGTTAAACCTGGAGTTCGAAAAATTGAGGTGAATACTCTGCGCAGAGCTGCCAACCCCTACGGAACGTCCGTAGTTTCTCCGGAAAATGTTCTTTAATTCCGCAACTACGCCATTTCAAGAAATACTACGGAAGAAAAATTTCAAAGCATACCTATTTTTTTACAAGTATCGAAACAAAGCCGTGAGAGACGTAGGCCTACTAGGCTTTCGTCAATATCATAGACTTTCGTATAGCGCTTTGCGTGTGCGCTATTTTTAGCTCAGCAGCCACTGCGCGGTAGACAGAGAGAGAGAGAGAGAGAGAGATATATATATTTGAAAGTTAATGCTTTTTGTGTTGGTGTTTGGTTTTTATTTAAGCTAATATCAACATTTTAAATAATGCTCATTTTATCATGTGAAAATTCTTGTTCGTACATTTGCTACTGAAATTGAGCTGAAACTACTGATATTTTTCTTGTTTGCTACTGAAATTTTTTTTAGGGGTTGGCAGCTCTGTCTGCGTCTCCAGCGCCTCCTAATTTTATGACCTTGTAAACATGATCCGTGTGATGTGCCATGAAGCTGATGTCATCTGTGTTGTATTGCTCTGTCCTGTCCAACGGTCCTGTTACAACTGTAAAGAATAATAATTGGACCTTAAGCAATGTACAAACAAACAAACAAACTGTGGAGCAGACTATAAGACAACAACAAGCGTTAAACCAATGAAAAAAAAAGTAATCATACAAAAACAACAAAGAAAACCAATCCAAAGGAGACAAAAACATATAATTTACAAATTGAACTGAATTTGACAATAATTATGATTATGCAAAGCAGTGTTAAATTTTCACAAGTTCCCTTTTGTTCAATTGACAACCAACACTCTTTAGCCCACTAATCACTATTCAATGGGGGATATTAATTTATGAATACAATTTAGCACTCTGGCATGCTGCAATAGTTTTTGTTTTAGAATTCAGTCACCAACAGCACAAACTTGAATATCATAAAAAGGCCTCATGTTTGTATGAATAAAAAGAAAAAGTAGAAGTAGAATTGAACTGTTTTCATTTACCATTTCCATGTAAATTGTAAGCTCTATATCACAATGTTGGCGAAAAACAAATGTGCAAAAATTCCAGCATTATTGCAGGGAGTCATTTTCCTACACATTACACAGTAATTTTGTTGACAAATATGTTCGGGATTCATCAGAAACACGCCGATACAGTCAAGCAATATCGTCTGTATTTGCATGTTGCTATGTTGTCTGTTTACCTCCCCTTACCTGCTCCGCAGCACAGTCGATTGGTGTCACCGTGGTGTCGCTGACGTCACTCGTTTCGCATAAAATCGTGTTATGATTCTTCTTTGTAGTATATCCATATTCTTTGCTAGTACGCCAACAGATTAAATTATTGTCATTCTGACTTGTTCATTTTGGTTTGTTGAAATACAGATTTTTAGTCGGAATTTACTAATGTAGCATTTATTTATCAATATTATTTTTTTTCTTTTGCAGGTTTTCAGAAGAGCAGACAAAAATGGTATGATATTGATCTGATTAGTTTTCTTGCTTTATAGCTGTTCAGACAATGGTGATGATGGTGGCAATAATGATGATGTCCATTTGTAAGTGTGACTGTATATTATTACTTTGCTACCACATCATCTGACATCTCTGGAACTGCTCCTAGCTATCTTTCAGAACTTTTGACTGTCTATGTTCCTTCTCGCTCTCTTAGCTCGTCTGCAGATGAAAGGATGTTCAGTGTACCAGAATACCAAAGGTTGAGATACAGTGGTCGAGCCTTCAGTTTCTTCTCCGTTCAGACCTGGAATTCGCTACATTGGTCCGTCCATCACAGTCCTTCACTAGAGTATTTTAAAATTAACTAAGACGCATCTTTTGAGAGAGGCCTTTTCTTAGCGCCCTAAGTGAGTGTTTTTGGGTGTTGGGATGTGTGTGTGGTTGCGTGTTATTGACCAATGTACGTATGTTGTGTTTACATTTGTTTGTGTAAAGCGCTTTGTGATTTTGGAAAGCGCTGTATAAATTGCCTGTTATTATTATTATTATTATTATTATTATTATTATTATTATTATTATTATCTAGTACACTACATCATGGACATTTTTACTAACAGCTATTATACACTGAACACTGGCGCTCCACAAGGATGCGTTCTCTCTCCACTACTCTTCACTCTGTTCACAAATGACTGTGTATCCGCAGCCCCGTTTGTTAAAATGTTGAAATTTTCCGATGACACTACCCTCGAAGGTCTGATCTGTGATACGGGCGAGACTGCGTATCGGGACGAGGTTCGGAGAATGATTGGCTGGTGTTCGGACAATGACCTGGAACTGAACGTCTCGAAGACAAAGGAGGTCGTGATCGACTTTCGCCGAATAAAGGTCCCGGTATTGCCCCTTGTCATCAATGAGAAAACTGTTGAGCAGGTCGACTCGTTCAAATTTCTTGGTTCCGTCATCTCGAGCGACCTGAGTTGGAATAATAACACCACGTCTATTGTAAAAAAGTGCCAACAGCGTCTCCACTTTCTGAGACAGCTGCGAAAGTTCGGTATGTCTAGTAAAATTATGGCACAGTTCTATCGAGCGGTGATAGAGAGCATTTTGTGCTTTCCTATCACTGTCTGGTACGGCAGAACAACCACGATAGAAAAGAAACAGCTCAAGCACATTGTTAAGACTGCCTCCAAAATAGCTGGTTGCGACTTTCCATCTGTTGCCTCCATTTTCACAACGTGAATGAAACGGAAAACGGAAAAGACAATCTGCGATCCATCACACCCAGCCAACAGTCTCTTCGAGCTTCTGCCCTCTGGCCGTCGGTTTCGTGCTTTAAGAGCCAGAACTTCTCGATTCAGAAACAGTTTCTTCCCAGACGCTGTCCTCGGTACATCACCAACCATGGAATGATCTGTATAAACTCAAAACTCACAACCATTGCTTGATTTGTACCTTTGTGAAATAGGAGTATGCTATGTTGTGTATGGGTGTGTGTGGTGTGTTGTGTTGTGGTGTGTGTAGATTTGGATGTGAAGCTTAACATTCTTCATCATTCTCATCATTTTAATTGTTTTACTGCTGTATTTTGTTTTACTTGCAGGGTGTGTTTGACTCCATAACATTATTTGACTGATGTATGTTTAACACTGTGTTTACCTATCCTTTAGTGCTGTATACATGTTGTATGCCAAAGAAGCGTTTGACACAATGAATGCATGTGTGACTGTGCAAGAAATGATGTATTTCATTGTCGCCATGCCACACCAAAATCCTTGTAACATTTTTACTTGGTGAATAAATATTCTTATCTTATACTACATCATGGACATTTTTACTAACAACTATTACACTACATCATGGACATTGTTACTAACAGCTATTACACTACATCATGGACATTGTTACTAACAAGTAACAGCTATTACACTACATCATGGACATAGTTACTAACAGCTACACTACATTATAGACATTGTTACTAACAGCTATTACACTACATCATGGGCATTGTTACTAGCAGCTATTACACTACATCATGGACATTGTTACTAACAGCTATTACACTACATCATGGGCATTGTTACTAACAGCTATTACACTACATCATAGACATCGTTACTAACAGCTATTACACTACATCATGGACATTGTTACTAACAGCTATTACACTACATCATGGACATTGTTACTAACAGCTATTACACTACATCATGGGCATTGTTACTAACAGCTATTACACTACGCTACATCATGGACATTTTTACTAACTGCTATTACACTACATCATGGACATTGTTACTAACAGCTATTACACTACATCATGGACATTGTTACTAACAGCTATTACACTACATCATGGACATTGTTACTAACAGCTATTACACTACATCATGGACATTGTTATTAACAGCTATTACACTACATTATAGACATCGTTACTAACAGCTATTACACTACATTATAGACATCGTTACTAACAGCTATTACACTACATCATAGACATCATTACTAACAGCTATTACACTACATCATAGACATCGTTACTAACAGCTATTACACTACATCATGGACAATTTTACTAACAGCTATTACACTACATCATGGACATTGTTACTAACAGCTATTACACTACATCATAGACATTGTTACTAACAGCTATTACACTACATCATGGACATTGTTACTAACAGCTACCGTACATCATGGACAATTTTACTAACAGCTATTACACTACATCATGGACATTGTTACTAACAGCTATTACACTACATCATAGACATTGTTACTAACAGCTATTACACTACATCATAGACATTGTTACTAACAGCTATTACACTACATCATAGACATCATTACTAACAGCTATTACACTTCATCATAGACATCATTACTAACAGCTATTACACTACATTATAGACATTGTTACTAACAGCTAATACACTACATCATGGACATTGTTACTAGCAGCTACACTACATCATGGACATTGTTACTAACAGCTATTACACTACATCATGGACATTGTTACTAACAGCTATTACACTACATCATGGACATTGTTACTAACAGCTATTACACTACATCATGGACATTGTTACTAGCAGCTACACTACATCATGGACATTGTTACTAACAGCTATTACACTACTTCATGGACATTGTAACTAACAGCTATTATACTACATCATATGTCGCGTCACCCGAGTGGGTTCCGCGACGTTCAGCTCAAAACAACGAGTGGTAGGATAGAACTCAAACGAAAGAACTAACACAAAATGCCAGATGAACAATCACACTCTTTTATTCAACAATGACACATACGCCCACAGGATAATGGGATACTAAACCACCCTCAACCCCTATCAAGACCCCCAACCCAGTATTTACTAAACAATTACTTCCCTTGTCTAACTGAAAACCCCAGAACTATACACAAACAGAATGCCCACAACAATATGCAACAACATTATTCATACACATCTTCAACCAAGAAAATCATATGAAAATCATATAAAATCAATAAACTACTATTCATCAAAAACATCCCTTTCCCCCTCATTCACCATCATCCATTCACGTACGCAGACTCGGAATGCACCGCCACTAAGGAAAAGAATTGCAGTTTTCAACTCACCTTTTAAGTTCTCGGCCTGTGATACAACGATACACGTACACTGCACAACACAACACCAACAGTACAGCACAGTACAGCACAGTACAGCACACTGGTTATTAGTTAAGAGTTCAAGTTAGTTTCTGGCTAATGCTTAGCTATGCATTGGAGCATCTCAATACTGATGAAGTACATATGCCGCTCTGCCTATTTCGAAATTCACCGCATTAGCTCCATCCGACAATATCTTACAACCGAAACAACCAACACTCTTGTCTGTGCATTTGTTCTATCTAAACTTGACTACTGCAACTCTCTCCTCTCTGGCTCCCCCTCTCTACCTTCTTGAAAAACTTCAGAAAGTCCAAAACTCTGCCGCCCGCCTTGTTCTTAAAGCTAAAAAACGAGACCATGCCACCCCTCTACTCCAATCTCTTCATTGGCTCCCTGTTCGAGCTCGCATCTTGTACAAGCTCTCAACTATTGTTTTCAAATTCTTCACTGGTTCTGCCCCCTCATACTTTACTGACCTTCTCTCTGTCTACTCTCCTGCAAGACAACTCCGCTCTTCTTCTGATACAAGACTGCTTTCTATCCCCCGTGTTCACTCAAAGACCTATGGTGAACGATCTTTCTCTGCTGCAACTGCCTGGAACTCACTACCGATGCAACTCCGACATGCTCCATCACTTTCTTCCTTCAAGTGCCAATTAAAGACCCACCTTTTTAACATGCAAACTCAATAATTTTCACTCCCCCTCCCTTCCATCCCCATATGTAATCTTTTACCAAGTCACGTCATCTGTTCATGGATGGTGGCGGCACCGGCTCGGTTCTTGGTATTCATATTATTTGTTTTGCATGGCCATGTTTTACTGTAATTATTTAACCATTTGATAAGTGTATACATGTACTGTGTGCACGTGTGTGTGTGTGTGTGTGTGTGTGATTGCACTTGTGTTGTCAAGCGTGGCGAGCTCGCTTTCCTTACCGTTTGCGAGGTACAGCGCGATACAAATGTACTGTATTATTATTATTATTATTATTATTATTATTATTATTATTATTAAGTACTTGAGCTTTGGCAGGTGCCCAAACGAGGGCCACACAACCTTAAGACAGAACTCTACAACTATTACTTCCCAATAGATAGCAGTTACAGTCCTCCCACTACAGACTTTTAGACATTCTTGTCCCGACGAGGGCGTAAGACCTTGGGTGGTTCGAAACACAATGAACAAGCTACCCTTACAGAAGAACTTACTCTAACCTGACACACAGTCACAAAGTTACTTCTGTCAAAAAGACCGACTGCTTGCAAAAGCAACCAAAATGACTCTGCTAACTAAATCACATACCAGCACACAGGACAGCATCGAGTCGAGCTCAGTAACCCCATTTCCCTTGCTATGCATTATGCACTTTTGCGTTAAACACGTGAAACCCACACTTACTTATCTTTCATACGCAGCCCAAATGAAAACCTATCTCTTCTGCTTACACCTGTAGAACATCCTCCCTTGCGGACACCCTGTCGCGCTGACATCTAAAATGTGTGTGTGTGTGTGTGTGTGTGGGCGTGTGTGTGAGTGTGTGAATGTGTGTGTGAATGTGTGTGTGTGTGAATGTTTGAGTGAATGCGTGTGTATGTGGATGCATGTGCGTATGCGTGTACTTGTCTTAAAATTGTTTTGCTTTTTAAATGACATTTGATCCCTCTTAACTTGTTTCCACTGTAAAGGAAATTAGAACTGCTATTATTATTATTATTATTATTATTATTATTATTATTATTATTATTATTATTATTATTATTATTATTATTATTATTATTAGTGTTATTGGTGTTGTTACTATTATTATGTGAATCACAAATATGTTTTCTTTTTAAACCAGATTAATGCCTTTACACAAGCTTTTATTCTCTTCATCTGGCCTGTCATATGTTGTAACGATGTTAAGTTATTCAACGATTATTCTACTTTTAAAACTGCTGTATTTCACCACCATTTACACTTTACATCTTAGATGAGGCATTGTTGATCTGCCTCTTTTGGTATTAACGTCCCTCTCTTAAATTTTTTCTTTGAAATTACTCATTTATTTTATAAGTTGATTGATTGATTGACTGATTTTATACTTTTATTTGTTGGTTTGTTACCTTCACTAGGTTTACATGTTGTCTTGTTTTTAAATGCAGAATAGATTTATTATGCGTGTGTATCTGTGTGTGGCTGCGTGTGATCAAGCGCTTTGTGAAGTAATTTTATGTTTGAATTGCGCTATACAAAATACATTATTATTATTATTATAGTAAAAGAAACTGCCGATTCGACTATGTACACTGTATCGCTAGAGATGTGCAACTCTGCACGATATATAACTAACTCTAGCATGTGCTGAAAACTCGTGTCATCACAAATAGACATTGTTACTAACAGCTATTACACTACATCATGGACATTGTTACTAACAGCTATACTACATCATGGACATTGTTACTAACAGCTATTACACTACATCATGGACATTGTTACTAACAGCTATTACACTACATCATGGACATTGTAACTAACAGCTATTACACTACATCATAGACATTGTTACTAACAGCTATTACACTAAATCATGGACATTGTTACTAACAACTATTACACTACATCATGGACATTGTAACTAACAGCTATTACACTACATCATAGACATCGTTACTAACAGCTATTAAACTACATCATGGACATTTTTACTAAGTCAAGTCAAAGTCAAAGTCAAGTCAAATAATTTTATTGCCAAGATAAAACACCAGGAATATGTCTCAGAATCGAGATAACACTCTCGCGCACACACACACACACACACCCACACATACCTACACACACACACACACGTGTGTAGCAAGCTAAGCTAAGACAGGCAGTGGGCTACAGAAATAAATACTAACAGCTATTACACTACATCATAGACATCGTTACTAACAGCTATTACACTACATCATGGACATTGTAACTAACAGCTATTACACTACATCATGAGCAGAAGAAAAGTGTTTGTTGTTGTGTTGAGTGGTTGTTTCCTGTTGCAGACGATGGGTTTATTTCCTGGGATGAGTTTGTGTCGTACTTCGCTGATGGTGTGATGGGCAAAGAAGATTTGGAGGCCCTCTTCAATGACATTGACACCCATAACACACAGTGAGTTTATTACTGGTGGACATCACTATAGTCTGAATTACATCCTTGACATACAATACAATGCAACACATCTTTATAATATTACCTACAGCAAGGAATGTTCACAAGCACAGTTTAAAGACATGTGTGTTAAATGAAAAAAAAGTTACAATTGACATCAGTCTAGTCTGAATTATACCCTTGACATCAGTCTAGTCTAAATGACACCCTTGACATTAGTCTAGTCTGAATTAAACCCTTGATCATTAGTCTGAATGACACCCTTGACATCAGTCTACTCTGAATTACACCCTTGACATCAGTTTAGTCTGAATGACTCCCTTGATATTAGTCAAATCTGAATGACACCCTTGGCATCAGTTTTGACTGAATGACTCCCTTGACATCAGTCTAATCTGAATGACTCCCTTGACATCAGTCTAGTCTGAATGACTCCCTTGACATCAGTCTAGTATGAATATCAATATAGTCTGAATGGCATCCACAACATTCTGCAAGTTTATCACCGCTTGGCCTCTGCATAGCTTACCCAATTGGTTGTGTGCTAGCAACAGTTGATTGCTGATCCTCAAGTCACAGTGTGCACTATTTCATTGAAAGATGCTTCCTCAAGTCAAAGTGTTTAATATTACTCTATTGAAAGAGTCTTCCTGAGTCAGCTAGTACACATAACAAGAAATGGAGAAAGATTGTTAACAAACAGAGAAAACAAGTCTATGTTATGTTTCAACGAATTCACGATCCTATCCTATCCTATCCTATTCTATCTTATCCCGTAACTCGAAAGTCTTTGGGGCACCACAGATGATCGTTTAACCAGCGTACTCCCGTATGATGAATTCAAGATAAAACCAGATAATTAATATTTCTCACCAAGCTCTATGTATCCCGTAACTGTGAGTGGGAACCTTACTGTATCTACAGCTGGCCATAGTGAAAGAGAAGACATGGATGTTACTCTTATATAGATTGCTCTGAGAGAAAGGATCTCCCTAACACTTCTCTTCCCTATTATTGAAATGGCACAGAAAAAAACTTGTAGCCTTACTTAGAAAATACTACATTTTTTAAATGTTAATTTGATTTGCTTATGCCTTGAGGGCTGATTCTGGCTGCATGGACAATGAGTGTTTGACTGAGTGCGTTACGTTGAAACGTGAATGGTAGTATGTCTGAAACGCGCACGATAGATCTAATCGTTTCGTTTTGCGAAGTATTCAATAATGGAGTTTATTTACCTTTGATTTGAGTTTGCATTGTTGTTAGGAGAGGCTTTGTATAACGTTGATAATTTTCGTTAGTCGATATTATTGGAGAATTCTCTGGATTTGCGTATTTACTGTCGATAGAATGTTCCCGATAAATGTCGAAGTTTGAGGGAACGTTCCTGGAATGTTTAGAAAGATGTATGACGTAAGTCAGTGATGACAATCTTTTATTTGATTGGCTGTAGTGCGTCATTCTAGTCTACCGTGTTCTAAATTGTTCGGGAAGAAAGAGAGGCTATATAATTATGTGCCGCACTGTTTAGAGTGTGTTATTGTTGATAGTGAGTTGGAAAGTAAAAAGTTGAGAGTGGAAAAGCGATTGTATGCAGTTGTTGATGTGTGCTGAATAAAAGTGGAAAACTTCATACGAAGACTTTGCCTTGATGCTGCTGAGTGAGCAGGCTGCGTGGATAAACGAATCTGAGTTACACCTTATCAGGATTTCAGCATTGGGGCTGAATCAGATACTGATAGAAAAACACCATCATCGATTCGAGTGTAACAGAGTGATTGATTGATTGATTGTTTTTTGGATTTTGTTGGATTTTGCTGAGAGACTTAAACACTTGTTACTGCTGTTTTGATACACGTGACTTCTCTCCGGAAAAGAAAGAGAGATATTTGTTACCTTGAAAGGCAGGCTGGACAATGTTTTGATTCCTGCAAACATAGGGGGCGCTACTCTGCTGGCGACCAGTGATGCACACATTTTCTCTGTACATTTTTTATGTTTAACTGTATTTCTACGGCCTTATTTGGACTACAAGTGAGCAGTATGCTTTGTAACAGTACCTACTCTGTTCAAGTTACGATTAAGTGTCAAAAACTTGTGAATGTGACATGATTGAAGAGTGAATGTATGTGCCATGTGTAGAATGTTGACCGGCATGTTTGCTGCCATTGCATTTCCACTCACATCGTGCTGCTGACCTGTGACCTTGTATCTCTTTTCTTGGTCTTGCAAGTAAACGGATTTTGTTGCGACAGTATCCTGTGTGTGCTAAGTATGTGAAAAGACAATAACTGATTTATCTGATATGACTTCGTCAGCAACTTTATCGTGCATGGTTTGCCGTTGTGGGCGCCGCCATATTTGTTTACATTCTGATAGCTATGATCCAGCACTCCCGTTCCGCTCTGTTAGGCTACCGCACTGCCCTCGCCAACGCTGTAACAGCTGACCTAACTTTCCTAACTGACCCTGCATTCCAACAACTTCGACCTCGTAAGCGGGGAAAAAAAGGAGGCCTACGTAACCGCCTACGCGCGTCGGCGACACAGGCTCCCATTACCGACTATTGTTCTCGGCAACGCCCAGTCTCTAAACAACAAATTTGACGAGCTGGAAGCGAGCTGCAGGTACCTGAATGAGTTCCGAGACGCAAATATCATCTGCTTTTCAGAGACATGGTTACACGAGTGGAAAGCAGACCCACAGATCCCCAACTTCACTGTCTACAGGCGTGACAGAACATTGGAGGACACAGGCAAAACACGAGGTGGGGGAGTTTGTATTTTTGTCAACTCTCAGTGGTGCACTAACGTTACTGTGAAAGAAGATTTGTGCCACGAAGACATTGAACTGATCACTGTAGCCCTTAGGCCATTCTACCTGCCGAGGGAATTCAATCAGCTGTTTGTGATTATCATCTATGTCCACCCTCGTGCCAACGTCAAATAAGCAACCTCAATTCTCTGCAATGTCATCAACCGATTGTCCGCCTTATCCCCGGACGCTCCATCACTCATCCTGGGTGATTTCAACAGCATGCGCGTCAAACGTGCTCTCCCCACCTTCTATCAATATGTCACCTGTACGACCTGTGGTGACAACACCATCGACTTGTGCTGGGGCAACATCAAGGATGCCTACAAGTCAAGCCCCCTCCCCAACCTTGGCCGCTCCATACACAACATGGTGCAGCTGCTCCCCACCTACAAACAGAAGGTCAAGCGCATCAAGCCCATCGTCCGCACCATCAAAGTGTGGAGCCAGGAGTCAACAGATGCACTGAACGGCTGCTTTGAGTGCACTGACTGGGACACTATCTGCCCCCCTGACGGCTCGCTCGACGTAGCTGCTGACACAGTCTCCAGCTACATCAACTTCTGTGTCGACAGCGTGCTGAAGACCAAGGAGATCAAGACCTACTCCAACTCCAAACCGTGGATTACTCCAGAACTGAAACAGCTGCTGAAAGATCGACAAGCCGCCTTCAAGGAGGGGGACCGGCCTCGAGTGAAACAGCTCCAGCGCAGACTCGATGGAAAGATCCGAGCGGAGAAGAAGAGGTACGCCAAGAAGGTAGAAGACAACCTGCAGAAGTGCGACTCGCGTAAGTATTGGAGGAACATCTCCACCATCACAGGCTACAAGCAGAAGAGTGGCACCCTCCAATCTGACGACGAGTCAAAGCTAGCAGAGGAGTTAAATATCTTCTACTCCCGCTTCGATGTACACAACTTCCATCGTGAACAGCAAGAGTCCCTCTCCAGGGCGCGCGAGCGATCTGGCGAACCCATCACTGTCAGCGCTGTCGAAGTCCAGACCATCTTCAGTAGTCTGAATCCAAGGAGTGCTGCTGGTCCGGACAACGTGACCGGCAAGACGCTCTAGCAGTGCAGTGAGGCACTTGCCCCAGTGTTTGCCCGCCTGTTCCAGCGCTCCTTTGAAGAAGGCCACGTCCCCTTGCCCTGGCGCACCTCCACCATCATCCCTGTCCCCAAGAAGAAAAACCCCTCCCAGTTGAATGACTACCGCCCTGTGGCCCTCACCTCCATCCCCATGAAGTGTGCAGAGAGGATTGCGCTCAAGCGTCTCCAGAGTGACACAGCACCGCACCAAGACCCGCTGCAGTTTGCGTACTGTCGAGGTCGCAACACTGAAGACGCCATCTTGACCCTGCTGCACCACCTGTACGTGCACCTGGAAGGTCCTGGCACCTACGCCCGCATCCTCTTTGTGGATTTCTCGAGTGCCTTCAACACTCTACAGCCACACCTCCTGACAGAAAAGCTGCTAGAGATGGAAGTGAATCCCTCTCTCATCCGCTGGATCCACAGCTTCATGACAGAGCGACCCCAGCAAGTCAGGGTGGGAAGTACACTGTCCTCGGTCTCAGTGACAAACACTGGGGCGCCCCAAGGGTGCGTGCTCTCCCCCGCCCTCTTCACCACCTACACCGCCGCCTGCCGCACCGCCGACCCCTGCAACGTCCAGATCAAGTTTGCGGACGACACTTCCCTCACTGGCCTCATCAAGTCCGATGAAGTGTCGTACCGCACCGCTGTGGCTGAGCTGGTCGCCTGGTGCGACAGGCACTACCTACAGCTCAACATCTCCAAGACAGAGGAGATGGTCATCGACTTCCGCCGGCAGCCTCAGGCCCTCGGGCCTCTCGTTATCAAGGGAGAGGATGTGCGCACTGTCAGCACCTACAAGTACCTGGGCACAGTCATCGATGACAAGCTGGATTGGTCCCCTAACATCGATGTCTGCACCAAGAAGGTTAACCAGCGTCTCTTCTTCCTACGCAAGCTACGACAATTCAAGGTCAGCAGCACCATCCTGAAAATGTTCTACCAGTCTGTGGTAGAAAGCACACTGCTCTACAACCAGCTGTGCTACTACAATGGGGCCAACGAAACCGACACAGAGAGGCTGGACCGCATCATCTCCACCGCTGAGCGGCTGCTTGGCAACGAGGTACGACCCCTGCGCCAGGCCTACGACACGGCGGCTGTGAAGAAGATCTGCCGGATCCTGCAGGACGAGACCCATCCGCTCCATGCAGTGGTCTCAGCTGCTGAGTCCAAGCGCCGCCCTGGCCGCTTCCTGTCCATGCGCTGCCGCACCAGCCGCTACCTGAACTCCTTCCTACCGTCCGCCATCCGCCTCGTCACCAAAGCCAGCCCCGAATGCTGACCAGAAGAGACTTTGGAGAGAGAGAGAGAGAGAGAGAGAGAGAGAGAGAGAGAGAGAGAAAGAGAGAGAGAGAGAGAGAGAGAGAGAGAGAGAGAGAGAGAGTGTGTGTGTGCACTAAGTCATGTGCCACAGAAAAACAGTATTATGACTTTGTGGTGTGGTGTGGTGTGTGTGTGTGTGTGTGTGCGCGCGCGCAGTGTAGCAGAGATATGCAGACTGACCCGCAAACCTATAGTCATAGAGCCATGGATACTACATCAGTGCATAGAGCAGTTGACTGACTACGTATTCCTGTGACATTGTGCGTGCATGTGTGTGTGGGCGTGTGTGTGCGTGTTTGGGTGTGTGAGTGTGTGTATGCGAATGTGATGCACACATAGTAAGGTGTATGTGAGTGGCTGTTTCTTAATTAAGTGGTTCATAATCATACGTGACCCTGATCCGTGATGCCTACGTAGTACATGTACCATGATTTTATTAGCAATGTTAAATTTAAGTTATATGTTTTTGAAGTAACAACAGTTTACTGATGTATTCGTTGCGTAATGTCTCTAGTTGTAACTAGTCATGTGTATACACCATTTAATTTGCTCAGCAGCCTATTGTTGTTACCTATTTTCTTATAATGTATGTAAAACCTCCACTCCCCTGTAGTTAGTGAAGGGAAAACAACAATGTTGACATAGCGTTGACAGTGGAAGTGTGTAATGTGTAACCCTAGAACGACTAGCGTAACTACAGTGAGCCCCTTAAATGTATTAAGGGTGTGTGTGGGATGAGTCGGTGCGTGGATAAGAATGAATGTGCAACATATCTTACTTTACTACAGGCCTACTCAACGTAACGCGCGATTGTAGACTGGAGGCCGACTTTTGCCTGCCTCTGTCTCCAGTCAGCAGTGAAACTATTACCAACACACATTGATTGCGTAGGTGACGAGAAGTACATTATTTTGAACGTGTTGTTTGAGCGCCAAAGATGGGGAGAAAATGTTGTGTTTACGGGTGTAAAACAGGCTATAAATCAACAAAAGAGCCCTCCCTCAAGCGACTGAAACTGTCCTAATAATGATTGTGCTTACCACACAGGTTAGTGTTAATTGTGTAGTTCTTGTTTTTGACTATAACTACTTGCTGTTCTTTGTATTATTTGTATCACTCTCTATGAGTATGAAACAAGGGAGCACTGCTTCGGCTTTGAGCAAATAAGTATGTATCGGCTCACAGGAGTACGAGTGATAGGGTGGGTTGTTTTTTTCTTTGAGTCTTCAAAGAAATTTTACAGATATTTTGGTATCCTTCCATGTATAATTATTTACTTGCAGTGAAACTATTACCAACACACATCGATTGCGTAGGTGACGAGAAGTACATTATTTTGAACGTGTTGTTTGAGCGCCAAAGATGGGGAGAAAATGTTGTGTTTACGGGTGTAAAACAGGCTATAAATCAACAAAAGAGCCCTCCCTCAAGCGACTGAAACTGTCCTAATAATGATTGTGCTTACCACACAGGTTAGTGTTAATTGTGTAGTTCTTGTTTTTGACTATAACTACTTGCTGTTCTTTGTATTATTTGTATCACTCTCTATGAGTATGAAACAAGGGAGCACTGCTTCGGCTTTGAGCAAATAAGTATGTATCGGCTCACAGGAGGGATAGGGTGGGTTGTTTTTTTCTTTGAGTCTTCAAAGAAATTTTACAGATATTTTGGTATCCTTCCATGTATAATTATTTACTTTCAGTCACATATTAGTGGATTTACTGCACTCAACTTAGAGGGAGTTAAGCACTAGCCCATGATAAAAATTAAATAAAAATCACCTAAATTGAAAGAAATATATAATAAAATATGCCTTCTACAAGCTTATAAACAAGTAAACTTAAATTTAATTTCATGATGTGTTAAAGAAAAGTCTTACACTAATGTAATCTACATAGACAAAGTAGGCCTCCAGTCCCAGACTCCAGTTGCGCGTTGAGTAGGCCTGTAGTAAAGTAAGCCATGATGTGCAAGGATTAGCATGGTCATGAGAAAGCGTGAATGATTGAGAAAATGGCAGTAATAGTCTTGAGATTTTTTTAGTATTGTTATGCATTAAGGTGTTCTAATATCCGCTACCGTTTCTTTATTGTATACATGTACGCTAACCTTTGTGTTGTCTTCTTAATATGCCAACAGTTACTGTGCATCACACACAAATATCCTTGTGCAAATGGGGACAATAAAGATTCGTTATTCGTTATTCGTTAAATGATCGGGAAACAGAGATAGTTTTCAGCAGGGCCAGTCCCAACAAATTCTCAGGACCTGGTGATATTGGTGGCAGGTTGATGAAAGCATGCAGTAAAGAGCTTGCTATTGTATTCTGTGATATTTTCAGTGCCTCACTAAGTACGCACACTGTCCCTCAATCTTTGAAGGCAGCCACTATCTGTCCAGTGTTGAAAAAGTTCAGTCTGCTCTCAATGACTATAGACCAGTAGCCTTGACATTGTTGCTCATGAAGAGTCTAGAGTGAACAGTACTGAGAATGTTGAAACTGCAGACTTTGCCTGCACTTGACCCTTTGCAGTTGGCATATGGGCAACACAGAGGTGCTAAGATGTTATCTCCATGATTCATTCCCCTCTTTTTCATCTAGAAGGAAGTGGGGCCTGTGTTAGGGTTCATTTTACAGATTTCTCTTCTGCCTTCAACACTGTTCAAACCCACCTTCTGGCAAGCAAACTCAATAATATGATTGTAAACCCTTACCTTACTCTCTGGATCACAGACTTCCTTAGCAACCATACACAAACTGTTTGTATAAAATCTCGGTCATCTTCATCTTCTCTTTCTTCCGCATCCTTCAGTCATTCTTCCATTCAGACTATCAATACAGGAACGCTTCAGGTCACAGTTACCTCCTTGTTTATCACACCAATGACTGCAGGAACTTCAATGATGATTCGCAATTCATCAAGTTTTCGGACAATGCTGCAATCGTAGACACTTCTGACTCGGAGCAAGCTTTGAGCGGAGTGTGGATAGCTTAGTCACCTGGTGCGATAACAACCACATGGGGCTCAATGTCGGTAAAAGGAAATAAATGAAAAAAAAAAAGGATTTTCTTTCCGTATTCTAATAGCGATCTCCCTGCCTTTACACATGTTTTGAGTGACAGGAGTGTGTTTGTTATGCGTGTGAGAGAGTGGGTGGAATATGTGAGCGTGTATATTGTAAAGATCGCCGCACTTTGAGCTTTATAGGTGATTTTGGAAAAAGCATGTTTATAGCATCCAGTATTATTATTATTATTATTATTATTATTATTATTATTATTATTATTATTATTATTATTATTATTATTATTATTATTATATGTGGGTTTACTTTCGAAGGGAGAGAATGGAAGTGATGCCTCTTTAAATCAAAGGCCAGATAATAGAAATTGTTGCACAATACAAATATCTCCGCACTATGATGATTACTAGTAAGCTTATTTTTACAGCAATGATCAAATGATCTTTAAGAAATGTAGGTAGAGAATGTTTATGTTATACAAGCTCCGCTCTCTCTTGGTGTTACATAAAATACTAGAATAATGCTACCGTGCCTTCATTGAGTTGGTACTTACATTTTAATTTACTTGCTGGTGTCAATCCTTGAACATAATAAGCAGAAAATCATTGAATAATTATAATGTAACCAGTGTTTGCAGTAAAATTATCAGCAAACCTCAGATTTCCATGTACAAACTTTTTCAGAAAAGGGCCCCAAGCAAGGTCATCAGCATCCAAAATGATCCTGTCCACCCTCTGTCAGCTCTGTTTGAGGCTGTGCATTCCAGAAGGCATCTTCGTAGTTTAAAGTGCCTCACTGTTTGTTTCCGTTTAATTTCATTCCGACTGCAGTGGCTGAGATAATTTATGCTGATTGAGATATTGGCAGCAGTTGTCTGTGTATGAAGAGGATGCGTGCTTGATGTACTTTTGTTTATGACAAAAATTGTATACGATTATGTTAAATGATGTTAGTTTTATAATGTAAAACAAAATGTGTGGTTAAGGGGAGATGCCAGTGCGTTAGATTTAAAGAGTGTTATGAGTGCATACATTTTTATATTTTATACCTTATGTTTTTTTCCAGTCTCAATGTCTTTTATTTATTCCAGCAATGCCTGTAATAATTCCTTATAAGAGGTAATAAAGGTTTGTTGTATTGTTTGACTTGTAGCAACATCGACACAGGGGAGCTGTGTACCTACTTCCAGCAGCACCTGGGAGACTTCAAGGAAGTGTTTGGTCTCTGTGAGGATCTAAACAAGAGCATGACCAAAGTCCTGTACTCCACAGCTGAGGTGACAGATTACATAGTGACTGCTGTAATGTTATTGATTATATTGATGTGATTTGGATCTGAACACGAGCTAGTCCTGTACTCCACAGCTTAGGTGACAGCTAGCATAGTGACTGTTGCAATGTTGTATCTGTAAGGATCTGAACAAGTCCTGTTCTCCACAGCTGAGGTAACAGCTAGCATAGTGACTGTTGCAATGTTATATATGTGACTAGGAGATGAACATTAGTCCAGTACTACATAGTTGAGGTGACAGCTAGTGACTGTTGTAATGTGACTAGGATCTGAACAGAAGTCCTGTAGTACTCAGCTAAGGCGACATCTACATGTAGCATAGTGACTGTTGTAATGTTATAACTGTGACTAGGATCTGAACAGGAGTCCTGTAGTACTCAGCTAAGGCGACATCTACATGTAGCATAGTGACTGTTGTAATGTTATAACTGTGACTAGGATCTGAACAGGAGTCCTGTAGTACTCAGCTAAGGTGACATCTAGCATAGTGACTGTTGTAATGTTACATCTGTGACTAGGATCTGAACAGGAGTCCTGTAGTACTCAGCTAAGGTGACATCTAGCATAGTGACTGTTGTAATGTTACATCTGTGACTAAGATCTGAACAAGTGTCCTGTATTCCAAAGCTGAAGTGACAGCTAGCATAGTGACTGTTGTAATGTTACATCTGTGACTATGATCTGAACAAGTGTCCTGTATTCCAAAGCTGAGGTGACAGCTAGCATAGTGACTGTTGTAATGTTATATCTGTGACTAGGATCTGAACAAGTGTCCTGTATTCCAAAGCTGAGGTGACAGCTAGCATTGTGACTGTTGTAATGTTATATCTGTGAGGATCTGAACAAGAGTCCTGTACTTCACAGCTAAGGTGACATCTAGCATAGTTGTACTGAGAACTGTTGTAACTTTATATCTGTGACTAGGATCTGAACAAGAGCATGACCAAAGTCCTGTACTCCACAGATGAGGTGACTGCTACCACAGTTCTTGTTATGTATCATTGCTTGAAAGAAAGTTTATCAGAAAAGAATGAAACACAAGAGAACACCTATTTTGAAGTCTGTGTCAACTCATCACGTTTGTTTTGCCTGGCCATGTTCACAGTTGTTGTTTAGGCTTGTTTTTCCTGACCATGTTCACAGTTGTTGTTCAGGCATGTTTTGCCTGGCCATGTTCACAGTTGTTGTTCAGGCTTGTTTTACCTGGCCATGTTCACAGTTGTTGTTCAGGCATGTTTTTCCTGACCATGTTCACAGTTGTTGTTCAGGCTTGTTTTACATGGCCATGTTCACAGTTGTTATTCAGGCTTGTTTTACCTGGCCATGTTCACAGTTGTTATTCAGGCTTGTTTTACCTGGCCATGTTCACAGTTGTTCAGGCTTGTTTTGCCTGGCCATGTTCACAGTTGTTGTTCAGGCATATTTTGCCTGGCCATGTTCACAGTTGTTGTTAAGGCTTGTTTTGCCTGGCCATGTTCACAGTTGTTCAGGCTTGTTTAGCAGCCTGGCCATGTTCACAGTTGTTGTTCAGGCTTTTTTAAAAAAAGAAAAAAAAGATAGCTAGCTATTCAAATGTAATTCCAGTGACCAGGCATGCCTACCATTAACACACAGCCCTATTATGGAAAATGAATAAAATAGAACGTTCTGAAAATACCTACTCTACTTGCCTATTCCGGTAAGCAAATTTCCCTCCATAAATAAAAACAAAAATCGCTGATGTTGCGTTTCAGTCGGAGCACAGACAGCACATTTTCCTCCTGGTTTGCCAAGGAGTGGTTCCCCACCTCTGTGGAAGTTAATCCGAATTAGTGCGCCTTCTAATTCAGAATGGCTGCACATATGCAAAGCAGCTTCTCCGAACTTCCAGAGTAGACCCTGCCACGAAGATGACGGCAACCAAATGGCATGTTTCCGTTGACGAAGAGGAAGCGACAGACAGACCTGATAGCTCTCAGCAAAATCGCGGAAATCCGCGAAAACAAAAACGAAAACGAAAAAAAAAAAAAAGGAAATGCGAAACAATCCACGGACACTTTGCTGGAACACTTTATTATTCAGTGACTGACTGTATCATCAACACACACACATTTGCCTACAAGCAGAAGCTTACCACCATGTTCCCAGTTTCAGGTAAATTTGTTCATTGATACATGTGCATTATGTCTGTGTGATAAATCAGTTCCACAACTACAACTTGTCTCCTAGTGGTCTTTTTTTAAGTGTGGGGAGGAGAATGGCATTCTTATGAAAGGTGTATAATAGCTACAAAATGTCACTAGATGCAAAGAAATGTGTTAAAAAAATGCTAAAATTTGTTTTCGGCAAAGCCCCGATCCCCACCAGGGCCTAGGCGGCCCCGGACACCTGCCCCATTTCAGGGTAAACTTCTCTTAGATCACTATCAGGTCTGGACAGAGAACTAACTACTCCAAAAGTGATGTAGAAAAACAAGCAAAGGATTCAAAAGTTTAAACAGAATTGCACAGAAAATTGGCCACATCTTGTGGTGGGCAACAAAGGGGAAACATTTGGTTTTTGCACCACACGTAAAGCTCTACCCATTGCCAAATCCAGGCCAGGAGATATTTTTCGAGGGAGCTGGAAAGAAGAGGATTACAGAGATCTGAAGAGTGCCTACTATAGGTCCTTTCAGAAACAACGGTAACCGAAGATATTTTAGCGTGAACATAGTGTAAATACAAGGTATTTTTTAATGTACTAGTTTCCCGTAAAATCGTGGCCTATTCAGGAAAAAAAAAAATTTTGTTCCTGAAACTGACATAGTGGTGTAGGCATGTCTGAGTTACTCACACACATAGCCATACAAATAAGCATTTCTAACGTTTTAACTCGCACATGTAGCCATACAAATAAGCATTTATAACGTTTTAACTCACACACATAGCCATACAAATAAGCATTTATAACGTTTTAACTCACACACATAGCTATACAACTAAGCATTTATAACGTTTTAACTCACACACAGCCATACAAATAAGCATTTCTAACGTTTTAATTTTCTTGTTGGTGTGGTGACTTGGCTTTACCCTAACAAAACAAAAGGAAAACAAGGAATGGTGGGCCACTATCTGAACTATCCGCTACCAAAAATTATTAAAATATGTTCAGCCAGTTTTGACATACTGCATAGAACATGTTTAGAAATGAAGAAGCGCAGCGACCTTCACCTTAGAGATCTATTTTAAAGGATTTCGAGATAATATCTATCATGTGTTGCTATTTTTTACTGTTAGTGTTGGGAGGACGTATGAATAAATATTTTATCCTTGTTTTGTGCAGGTCTATAAGAAAGCTACAAATACAGGGAAGTTTGTGACCCGTTTTCTTATAAGGGAGATCATTCACGTTTTAACTCGCACACATAGCCATACAAATAAGCATTTATAACGTTTTAACTCACACACATAGCCATACAAATAAGCATTTATAACGTTTTAACTCACACACATAGCTATACAACTAAGCATTTATAACGTTTTAACTCACACACAGCCATACAAATAAGCATTTCTAACGTTTTAATTTTCTTGTTGGTGTGGTGACTTGGCTTTACCCTAACAAAACAAAAGGAAAACAAGGAATGGTGGGCCACTATCTGAACTATCCGCTACCAAAAATTATTAAAATAGGTTCAGCCAGTTTTGACATACTGCATAGAACATGTTTAGAAATGAAGAAGCGCAGCGACCTTCACCTTAGAGATCTATTTTAAAGGATTTCGAGATAATATCTATTATGTGTTGCTATTTTTTGCTGTTAGTGTTGGGAGGACGTATGAATAAATATTTTATCCTTGTTTTGTGCAGGTCTATAAGAAAGCTACCAATACAGGGAAGTTTGTGACCCGTTTCCTTATAAGGGAGATCATTCACCACTTGGCAGCCTTGCAGAGTCCACTGGAGTCTGCTGCAGACACTTTAGATGAACAGACCCGACAAGAAAGGTCTGAACTTTTAAAATGCTGTATTTTATTAGTATGGCCCACATTTATTTTAGTTTTTTTTATAATTTAATAATATTTTTTAGTCTTTGTGCAATATTATTGTTCAGGATGCACAAATATCTGAGAGGTATGCTGGGATTTCAGAATTGCTTAATAAGTTAGTCTTCATCTTCTAAGCTCTTGTTATATTTAGCAGATTGCAACTGGGGCCAATACATTTAGCAGACTGCAAATGCTTTAGGGACCCCATCATTTGTTAATTGAGCAGACTGTAAACAATAATAATAATCCTATCCTATCCTATCCTATCCTATCCTGTCCCGTAACTCGGAGGTCGTAGGGGCACCACAGGTGATCGTTTAACCAGCATACTCCATCTTTCTCTGTCCTCAGCAACCCTGATGGCTTCGCTCAGTGTCAAACCAGTCCATTCTCGGATGTTGTCCTCCCACCTCTTTTTCGGTCTCCCTCTTCTTCTACCTCCTTGCACTGTGCCTTGCAGAATGGTCTTTGCAAGGCCTCATGATCTGGTGACGTGGCCATACCATTGGAGTTTCCGTTTCTTCACCACTGTGAGCAGGTCATCGTATTGTCCAATGGCTTGTGTGATGGTCTGTCGGACTTCGTCGTTGGTGATGTGTTGGGTATAGGAAATGCCCAGAAGTCTTCTGTAGCACCTCATCTCCATGCTTTGTATTCTTCGTTGTAGATCTGCTGTGAGGGTCCATGCTTCGCAAGCATATAGGAATATGGAGATGACAAGGGAGCGCAGCAGTCTTACTTTGGAATGTAGACTGATGGTCCTGTCTTTCCAAATGCGCTTCAACCTTGTCAGATACAATGGCTCCTAAATATTTGAAGCTATGCACTGTGTTGAGGGATTGGCCTTGGA
Source organism: Oncomelania hupensis (assembly GCA_036898135.1). Lineage (NCBI taxonomy): Eukaryota > Metazoa > Mollusca > Gastropoda > Littorinimorpha > Pomatiopsidae > Oncomelania > Oncomelania hupensis. Next base: position 72,059,748 of record CM072519.1, read on the forward strand.
CTTTGATGTCCCTGTTGATGCCATTGGTGTTGTTGGTCATCATTTTGGTCTTCTCTGCACTTTTTTCCATTCCATAGGCTCTGGAGGTGGTGTCAAGCCTCTGTACCAGCTATTCAAGTTTTTGTTCTTCTCCAGCCAACCCATCAATGTCATCCGCAAAACGAAGATTGGAGATTGCTCTACCCCCTATGCTGACTGTGCCTTCGTGATCTGCAAGGGCATCTGACATGATGCACTCTAGGAAGATGTTGAAGAGTGTTGGAGAGAGTAGGCATCCTTGACGCACAAGGATTGTTGTTCTGAACCAGTTCCCGATGGCGCTGTTATGGAGGACTGCACTGGTAGCCTTGTCATACAGGCTTTTGATGACTTCAGTACTTTTAGGGCTGATGTTGTACACTTTCATTGTTGCCCATGGAGCTGCATGCCAGACTCAGTCAAACGCCTTTTTGAAGTCTATGAACACATGATATAGATGTTGATGGTGCTGTAGGTATTTCTCACAGATTATTCCGAGGTTGAAAATCTGTTCAGTGGTACTTCGCCCTGCCCTGAATCCTGCTTGTTCTTCAGCTATGATTTGTTCAGCTTGGGGTTTCAACCTGTTGAGTATTATTTTCAGGAGGACCTTGCTGGGATGGCTGATGAGGCTGATGGTGCGGTAATTTTCACACTCCTGAAGGTTACCTTTTTGGGGAAGAGTGATGACAAGCGACTGGGTCCATGGTGTATTTATAATAATAATAATAATAATAATAATAATAATAATAATAATAATAATAATAATAATAATGACATCAGTTCAAAGTGCAGTTCTCACCCATTTATACTTAACGTTAAGTTAGCCTGCAGAGGAGAGTTTGTGGCAGGGTATTTATAGCATGATGGTGTCAGAGGAAGAACGAAGATTTCTAGATGGCTTGTAGAAGTGAATGTTCTGGATAAGGTAGGAAGGGGCTTATCCATGGGCGCACTTGTAACAGAAAGTACAAATTTTGTAGGTAATACTCTGAGATACAGGAAACCAGTGGAGAGAATGTAGGAAATGTGTAATATGATCATTTTAAAAGTTTTTTTGTTTTTTTTCCATAGTAGGGACCCAATAATTTTTTTACATTTAGCAGACAGCAAATGCTGTAGGAGCACATACATTGAACAGATTGCAATTGCTGTAGGGGCCAGTGCTCCATAATTTGTTGCATGAAGAGTTTCAGGGATAAGTACAGAAATCAAGACCCACATATGTTTTGTAAATTTGTACCATTGGCAATCCACAGTGCCCCACTGGTCGCTCTTTAGGTTGGCCATTGCTATTGCATAATTAATCGGCAATTTACATTTTTACGTGATGTTGGTTTGTTTTAATGAATATAGGTAATTTCATTTTGTTTGTGTGATTGGTTAAAATTCAGCAGTAAATTTACTTTTATATACATCTTATATTAAATTTTTATGTGTTAGAGGTCTAGTCTGATTTTGAATGGTTTTGAGAGGTCCTCATTTGGCTCCTAGCAATCCGCTGGACCCTATAAATATTGATTATCTATCTATCTATCTATCTATCTATCTATCTATCTATCTATCTATCTATCTATCTATCTATCTATCTATCTATCTATCTATCTATCTATCTATCTATCTATCTATCTATCATGTGTGTCTATCACTTATAGCATTGCTGCTAGAGCAGCCAGAAATACACATATTCTTTTTAAAATATCAATATCTTTTGACTCCCTAACATTTTTTGATCACTGTTAACATATTCTAAAAGAAAAATTGTATCACTAAACAACAACACCAAACACAACTATATTTTGATAAAAATTTGTTGCTTGCTTGCCTGTTTAAAATTAAGTGTAAATCTGAACACTTTGCAAGCTTGTATACATTCATATGCAAATATGGCTTTTTTAAAAAAATGCTTACTTTTCCCAACAACATGCCCTCACTCTTCGGAAAACCAGGCATGTCTGCTTGCAGTAACAATCATTAGTTTTGACGGGGCCTCTGTTTTAAGGGAGATAGAAGACTATAAAGTACACTACCCATTGACAATCTGGAAGCCAGAAATGGTCACTAGTCAACTTGACTGCATCTCGATACATTATCACTTTTATGAAGAGGCTTTGGATGGAATGGTAATAGTGTATAGGTTCCTTCCTGTAACACCCAAACCCCCACCAATACCTACTCATCAGTGTTCAGGAAGTTAAGCATAACCTAAACTATTACGTTCACTGAATTTCCTATGTGAAACTCGGGCTTCCCATATATTGGAAAAATCACGTTTTGGCAGAAGGTTAAGAAGACCTCAAGTGTCTTTGAAGCGATTGTAATTGCAATTAAGGCTAGCTGCGGGCGGCATAGGCCTAGCAAGTTTATAACGTTGTACCGATGGCAACTCCACGTTGTGTATGTCTTGTTCACTTTGACCCTTTCAAATTCAGAGGGGACATAATCCCTTGTGGCCCAGAAGATCTTAGAAAGCCGGACTGCTCTACTGTCATTCCTGGAAGAGTTGTTCGTCGCGCTAAACGTCAGATCAGCTCCCAGACTAGTCAGAGCAACTTGGCTGACGGTAAGTGGATATTTATGTGCTGGACTGCCTTGGAGTGCTTTTGTATTTATTTATTTATTTATTTATTTATTTATTTTAAAATGTATTTATATATTTGAATGTTATGATTAATTATTTTATCTACATACATATTTATTTAATATTTTGACTAACACTTCATTGGTAGCAGTGTGTTTCATTGTTGATAACAGTGGTAGCTGGCTGGTACAGTGATAGAACCATTGTATTGGTGGTTTAGCTGGCTGGTACAGTGATAGAACCATTGTATTGGTGGTTTAGCTGGCTGGTACAGTGATAGAACCATTGTATTGGTGGTTTAGCTGGCTGAAGCAGTGATAGAACCATTGTATTGCTGGTTTAGCTGGCTGATGCAGTGATAGAAACATTGTATTGCTGATTTATCTGGCTGAAGCAGTTATAGAACCACATTTCGCATTTATTTCACACGGGTGTGTGTTTACGCATTAGTAGAGACTGTATTCCTCACTAGTAGTCAGAAAACATGCTAAATTTCATTTCCATGCTTGTCCCCTTTCTGCCAACGTGTGGGAAAATTGCACAGAAACATTGCATTCATGGTAGAAAGAACATAACAAAAAGACACACTTAGAGACAAATAATATTAACACCCAAGTACATATTGAAGGACAGTGCAACAGTGAAGTACTCACACCACATGCTACTTCTTTACAATTTAAAGTCCCTCTGGGGACCAGAAAAAAAAAAGTTCTAAATTTAGAAAATTTCTAACTCATACTAATTATCATTTGCTTATAATTCATTGTTTATACATTGTTGTATTCAATATTTGAGAAAATGGAATGTAAACTTTATTTTATTTTTATGATCACAAAAATTGTTATAGGTATTTTCATGTCCTGATAATTATTTTGACACTGACCACTATCACCGTCGTTACTTGGTTTGGACATTGTTGCAGTTGCATATGAAGCTGAATTGGTGTCCCAAGGTATCACCATTTTCCTGCTAATTGTTCATTTCTGTTTTCGAGGTGGATTAGTGCTGAAATGGGTGTTTTGTTTGGTGCTTTAATCATGTTTGTTTTTGTCAACACATTCTTTCATTTTCTTTTTGTATTTTTGCTGTTGCATTTATTTTATTTTATTTTATTTTATTTTATTTTATTTTTTTATTTTTGTTCTTTTTGGGTTTGTTGCCATAAAGGTAACATTTTGTGTAAAATATTTTAGTTTTTTCTTCTCAGCAACGTTGTTGAACTTTGACAAAAATGTTTACTGTTGCCCTTTATTAAAACAAGGACTAGAGTGTAATTATTTTAATTTCGGTAAATTTGTTTATTAATTCTTTCATTTGTTTGTTTATCTGTTCACAGTTTGTTGTGACTTGCATGTTTTCAGTTTGTGTTGATTGTTGGTACAATTGTTTATCCTGTGTTACCTGGCAGTTCAGCTGGTGCACTAACATTAATGCTGACACACCAAATATGTGTGAGTGGAACTGGTGTCAATGTGAAATGCCCCTGTACTTGATGTCTGCTACATTGATGTGTGTACAATACAATACAATACATCTTTATTGTCCAACTTTCACATTACATAAATGTCTGCATCCCAAAGGGATATTATACACCTTTACGTAGTTAGGGATGGTATACACCGGTCATCAATTAAGTTATGAAAGCTGAGTGTTAAAAGCAATTAGCAGAGGTGGCCATTTCCTAAATTGTCACATACCTTGCTGCCTGCAATTATAGTAATCTTTTGTAGACTCACCACCCCACACACACGCACTCACTTATCAGGATTATTTGAAAAGGTGTTCTTTGAAACTCTTGCCAATACTTTGCTTTCAACACTTCGATGCATGAATGTCATCCATAACAGAGGTAGTGTATGAAATATTTCACTTAATAATTGGGTTGTGTGTCTGCCTGTTGGCCTGTCTGTATCGTTAACAGTTGCTGTTACTTGTATTTCTAAGATATTGTGACTGATGGTGCACACCTTCTGTTTGATAAAGTAAAACAAATGATTATCAGTTTAACCCAACAGCAAAGTGACAAAATCTGTTTCATAATAGTGGAGTCCTATACTGTTGGGCATGGAGACCACTATCTATACTCTTTACATTTCTTAAATTATTTTTTTTAATTCTTTATTTATTGATTTGGATATTTGTGCATCACTACTTCCTGTTGTTTAGGGGCCAAACAGTTTTGTCTGTGCTGCAGCGCTGTGTCACTGATTCTGTAAAAGACGATGGCATGTCAAAGCAGTGGGTTGTATTGGCCAAGCAAGAACCAGCAGTTGGATCAGCAGCAGCTTGTCAGTGCTGGCAGGTCACTTAAATTGCACTCCCAAGTATTTGGCGTTGCTTACAGAAAGTTGTTCATTGCTGCCACAAGGTGGTTCAAGCGCTACCAACACTTTGCTCATGGATTGTATGTGTGAAATCCGGCTTTCTATAGAATGCCTTGATAGAATGCCTAGATAAAATATAGAATGCACCATCAGGCATTCTATTCTAACCCTAAGCCTAATTCTAAATGCCTAAGCATTCTATACAGTACCGGGATTTCACACATTGCCGTTACTATTTATACTAGGGACAGACAATGGATTGTGATTTATACTACAGGAGCAAACAATGGATTGTGATTTATACTACAGGGACAGACAATGGATTGTGATTTATACTACAGTAACAGTGGATTGTGATTTATACTACAGGGACAGACAATGGATTGTGATTTATACTACAGGGACAGACAATGGATTGTGATTTATACTACAGGGACAGACAATGGATTGTGATTTATACTACAGGGACAGACAATGGATTGTGATTTATACTACAGGAACAAACAATGGATTGTGATTTATACTACAGGAACAAACAATGGATTGTGATTTATACTACAGGAACAGACAGTGGATTGTGATTTATACTACAGGAACAGACAATGGATTGTGATATATACTACAGGAACAGCAAATGGATTTGTGATTTATACTACAGGAACAGAATGGATTGTGATATATACTACAGGAACACACAGTGGATTGTGGTATAAACTGTAGGACAATGGATTGTGATGTATACTGTAGGAACAACAATGATTTTAATGTATACTGTAGGAACAGACAGTGTGGTATATACTACAGGAACAGACAATGGATTGTGATGTATACTGTAGCAACACAATGGATTGTGATGTATACTGTAGCAACAACAATGGATTGTGATGTATACTGTAGCAACAACAATGGATTGTGATGTATACTGTAGCAACACAATGGATTGTGATGTATACTGTAGCAACAACAATGGATTGTGATGTATACTGTAGCAACAACAATGGATTGTGATGTATACTGTAGCAACACAATGGATTGTGATGTATACTGTAGCAACAACAATGGATTGTGATGTATACTGTAGCAACAACAATGGATTGTGATGTATACTGTAGCAACACAATGGATTGTGATGTATACTGTAGCAACAACAATGGATTATGATGTATACTGTATCAACAACAATGGATTGTGATGTATACTGTAGCAACACAATGGATTGTGATGTATACTGTAGCAACACAATGGATTGTGATGTATACTGTAGCAACAACAATGGATTGTGATGTATACTGTAGCAACAACAATGGATTATGATGTATACTGTAGCAACACAATGGATTGTGATGTATACTGTAGCAACAACAATGGATTGTGATGTATACTGTAGCAACAACAATGGATTGTGATGTATACTGTAGCAACAACAATGGATTGTGATGTATACTGTAGCAACAACAATGGATTATGATGTATACTGTAGCAACACAATGGATTATGATGTATACTGTAGCAACAACAATGGATTGTGATGTATACTGTAGCAACAACAATGGATTGTGATGTATACTGTAGCTACACAATGGATTGTGATGTATACTGTAGCAACAACAATGGATTATGATGTATACTGTAGCAACAACAATGGATTGTGATGTATACTGTAGCAACAACAATGGATTATGATGTATACTGTAGCAACAACAATGGATTGTGATGTATACTGTAGCAACAACAATGGATTGTGATGTATACCGTAGGAACATACAGTGGATTGAAGTATATAAGTATATATACTACAGGAACAGACAATTGATTGTAGTATATACTACAGGAACAGACAATGGATTGGTGAAAATACCACAGGAACAATGGATTGTGATTTATACTACAGGAACAGATAATGTAGTGTGGCATGTACTACAGGAATAGACAATGGATTGTTGTACACACTACCGGAACAGACAATGGATTGTTGTATACGCTACCGGAACAAGCAATGGATTGTGGTATATTCTGTATGGACAAGCAATCACTGCAATGGATTGTGGTATATAATATAGGAACAAACAATGGATTGTGGTATATATTATAAGAACAAACAATGGATTGTGGTATATTCTATAAGAACAAACATATGGATTGTGGTATATTCTGTAGGAACAAACAATGGATTGTGACATATACTATAGGAACAATTGATTGTGGTATATACTATAGGAACAAAGAATTGATTGTGGTATATGCTATATGAACAATTGATTGTGATGTGTGTATAGGAACGGACAGTGGATTGTGATGTATAATATGGGAACAGACAATGGATTGTGATGTATATTGTAGGAACATAAAAAAGTTCAGGTTCACTTTTGGGACCCCACATGCACTGATGATAACTTTTTAGCCACCTGCTACAACATAGGCTTTTTCTTTTTGACTCGCTAGCAATGGTCTAGTTATACATATGTTTCATTGACTTATGCTACACACACACTTACACATGAACTATGACTTTGAAGATCTGTTTAATTGATTTTAATTAGTAGTACAATATTAGATTAGTACAATAATACTTGGTATCTTTTGCTTTTTCGTTGTGACTCAAGAGTTGAGGCGTTGTATCCTATACTATCCTATCCTTTCCTATCCCATAACTCAGAAGTCATTGGGGCACCACAGATGATCGTTTAAACAGCATACTCCATCTTTCTCTGTCCTCAGCAACCCTTATGGCTTCGCGCAATGTCAAGCCAGTCCATTCTCGAATGTTATCCTCCCAACTCTTTTACTGTCTCCTTCTGCCTCCTTGGTGTTGTATGATTTACCTTAAATATTGTTTCACATACTTTACGTAGATTTTGTTGTTAATGTTCATTGCCACTTATGTTAATAAAGTTTTTTTTTTTTGATAAGTGTGCAAATCTTAATTAATATTTTGCCTCACACACCAGAATAGTGTTGCAAATTAAGGGAGGTGTAAGTGAGAGAGGCCAATGGTAGATTACAACAAACACGTCATCATCATCATCAATTAGTTAGTTAATTAGTTGTTTTTTTTAGGGTCCAGCGGACTGCAAAGAGCCCAATCAGGACCACATCTTGGTTGAAAGAGGACTCTGCTCCAATCCGTATAAAAGATCTGCTAAAATAACCCTAATGGTCAAACTGAAGGCACACTCTACACCAGCTGGTCACTTTACAATAAAGACATTTGTTAATGCGGTAATGTATATTATACAGTGAATGTGTATTATTATGCACTGTATACAGTGAATGTGAATTTCCCAGGTGGAAATCAAGCAGTAGCAGCACAAGTGGAGAGGTTGGCTGGCTTGCTTGATCGTCTTCAAACCAAGGTTTGTTCAACTTAAGTTCAATTGTATGTATTTCATGCTGGTTAATTGTAGGTACTGAATACTATTAAGTACACATTCTCTTTTCCGCAATCTGTGCTGACTGAACAAGGGTTATGTTGACCTCTCCCCAATGTCTGCTGACTGGACAAGAGTTATGTTGACCTCTCCTCAATGTCTGCTGACTGGACAAGAGTTATGCTGACCTCTCCCCAATGTCTGCTGACTGGACAAGAGTTATGTTGACCTCTCCCCAATGTCTGCTGACTGGACAAGAGTTATGTTGACCTCTCCCCTATGTCTGCTGATTGGACAAGGGTTATGTTGACCTCTCCCCAATGTCTGCTGACTGGACAAGGGTTATGTTGACCTCTCCCCAATGTCTGCTGACTGGACAAGGGTTATGTTGACCTCTTCTCAATGTCTGCTGACTGGACAAGAGTTATGTTGACCTCTCCCCAATGTCTGCTGACTGGACAAGAGTTATGTTCCCCAATGTCTGCTGACTGGACAAGAGTTATGTTGACCTCTCCCCAATGTCTGCTGACTGGACAAGGGTTATGTTGACCTCTCCCCAATGTCTGCTGACTGGACAAGATTTATGTTGACCTCTTCTCAATCTCTGCTGACTGGACAAGGGTTATGTTGACCTCTCCCCAATGTCTGCTGACTGGACAAGGGTTATGTTGACCTCTTCTCAATGTCTGCTGACTGGACAAGGGTTATGTTGACCTCTTCTCAATGTCTGCTGACTGGACAAGGGTTATGTTGACCTCTTCTCAATGTCTGCTGACTGGACAAGGGTTATGTTGACCTCTTCTCAATCTCTGCTGACTGGACAAGGGTTATGTTGACCTCTTCTCAATGTCTGCTGCTGATCGTAAAGCCTGCCTACTCTTTACGCATTACTTTTTACTTTTTAAGTTTTCCCTTCTTTTTTCAGTTAGGGATGGGGTTGTCACGAGGTGGCTTGGCAAATATTTACATTTGTGTATACATCACGTGTTTATAGAGTTAGGACACGAGCAAGGGCTATTGCCATAGGCACGTGGCGTATGTATTCGCTTTGCGTGGGTACTATATTTCTTAGTTCATTAATATTTTGGTGATGAGACTCGGCTATATAAAGACGATAGAGATGGGTGGATACTGTATTTCCTAATTCAGGAATATCTTGGTGATGCGACATGGGTATTATATAAAGAGTGTTTGGGGAACAGAAGGCTGTTCTCGTATTCATCTGAGAGTGTCTGTGACTGGATGGATGAAATAGGGCTAGGATAGAGAATTAGTGGAATGAAAGGTAGATTGTGAAAAAAGAGTGTAAAATGCTATTCTTTGTGACTCAGAAATATTGGGTGTAGAATACTTCAAATTTTCACTGTGGTGATTCTGGATTCTGTTCATGACAGACACGGTAATTTGAATTTTTATATTTTATGATTTACTTGCTGGAAATATAATATTGAAACTAAGTTTGTAAATGTGTAAAATGTTTTCATAAATTCATAAAAGTAATTGTTTGCCATACCGGAACGGGATTGCTTCAGAGAGAGATAACATTATATTATAGTTCAGCTACTTATTATTTTATTACTCTAGGACTTATAGTTTTCTTGAATTCCGTTTTAATTATTATTCTACTATCTTGAGTGAGAAAGAAGAGAACCATAAAATTAGCAAAACGTAAATTGGTGTTGTGTTCCAATTGTGTATTTTACGTCTTCAGTGTTTCAAGTTTATATGTCTTTCTCAACTTGTGTAATTGTATAAGAAAGGCCTTTTGATGAAGGCGTGTACTCGTGAAATCGAAACATTAAAAACTGTTGACAAACTAATATCAAATTTGTAGGAATTTTAATTCTATAACACGCATCAAGAAGTTTATAACAGGGGTTTGCGATGACGTGTGAAAACCTGCAATCCATTTATAACCAGCAACAGAGATTTGGGAGAGGCCAATGCAGCAGTGTGTATATTGAAAACACAGAGTTCCCTGCAAAATATGTTCATGAGAAAATAGTTGCTTCAGAAATGAAGGTATCTGAGAACAGTTGAACCCAAATATGTAATGCTTACAAAAATGATAAATTTTGAAGTAAATTAATGCATCATTTTAAAAGATCCAAACACATTTTTTTTAACTGTATTTTATATATATATATATATATATATATATATATATATATATATATATATATATATATATATATATATATATATATATATATATATATATATATATATATATATATATATAATTTTTTAAAATTATTTATTGATTTGACTGACACTTGTACTGTTCAATGATTATATTCTGTACATTTTCTGCCAGTTTTGGTTAAAAATTTCTTTTAAAGAAAACCTGCAAGTTGATGTGTTGAGATTTCCAACATCCCTTATTGAAGTGAGACTACCCATGCCATGATCCACACCAGTCTGTTGATCCATTGATATACTACTTTGTCTTACACATTACTTTGTCTTTTCAGATTGACTTTGACAATTTCAGAGATGAAGAAGTTGTCACTGGGGAGGACCAAGTGGTACGTTAGCTTCACCATTCTTTGTGTGGGCTTGCTTGCTATAGTACATATTGTTACATCATTAATGGGTCTTCGCCTGTCTAAGATGGATGCTGTGTTTTGATCAGGGAAAAATTATAGCGTAATAATTTGGTTAAATAGTTGCCTCCTATATCAAGATTGTTGTTAAACGCAGTATTTCTGCAGCTGTATATCTGATGAATTCAGTTCATCAGAGAATCTTTAGTTTATAAATTGAATATTACTGTTTATTGAACTTCAAAAATCGCTCACACAGACTCATTTATACTCGCTATTGTTGAGTGGCACTTTGAAGTGATTCAGCTAACTCAATACACCTTTTTTCACTAATTACCTTGATTGTTTCCTGCTTTTGAGAAATTTTGATTGTTTTTGAACATCACATTTATCGGTGTTCATCACTGTGTTGATACCCTGTTAATCCACGCGGCAGTGACTTTTGCTTCATCGTGAGTCAAAGCGAAAGAAAGAGTTGGGCATCGAACAATAAGGGTCAAAAGAAGCAAAAGATCTCGCCAGTACCCTGGTTGTGCCTAGTTTGTGACAACTGAATTGATGATAGGCATAATGATTTGAGCAGTCGGTGCTTTCTCTGCAAAGAATTTTGCCACAAATCATGCTGCCGTCTTACCACAGCACAGTTTAATGCCTGTAGAGGTACAAACCTCCTACAGTGGATTTGCAAGGAGTGCAGGGACAAGGAGGTGTTTTTCAAGTCACAAATAGAGATAAAACTTGACGGAATATTTCAATTGCTGAAAACGGTGACTGATACAGATAGGCTGGACTATCTAGAAAGGAAAGAGGACCTAGAAATGAAGAGACAATTGAACAAAAGGTAAAAGATTATATGCAAGAGTGTGAGGAGAAGGAAAAGAGAAAGTTCAACATTGTGGTAGCCAACGTGAAGGACAGTGAAAAGGAGATTGCGGAAGACAGAAAAATGGAAGATAGAGACAGAGTGAGAGAATTTGTGAGACAGATTTCGGGTATAAATGTGGATGGAATTGATAATCCGGTCAGATTAGGGATGTTCAAAATAATACAAAATGTACAGCCACATTTGCTGAAATTGCAGGTCAGATCAGGTAGGTCAGGTCAGGTCAAGTCAGGTCAGGTCAGGTCAGGTCAGGTCAGAGGAAACAAATGGAAAACCATGAAGAGTGTGTTCAACCTAAACAAAAACAAGTCCACCGGTCAGTGGTTTTATGTAAACAATGATAGCACTCCAATGGAAAGAGAGAAAATCAAACAACTCAAAGATGAAATGAGGAAGAAAACTCAGGGAGGTGAAAAGGATTTGATGATCAACTATCGGTTATTCAGAATTGTCACTAGACAAACCAGACCTGCTGGTGCTGCTGCAACATCACAGGAACCATAGGTCACTGCTTCTCAGAATGCTGCCAATGTGGGTGATGGAGATAACTGACAACCTAGCGCTAACAATATATCTTATGTCAATAGTTGTACAGAGAACTGACAACCTAGCGCTAACATTATATCTTATGTCAATAGTTGTACAGAGAACTGACAACCTAGCTCTAACAATATATCTTATGTCAATAGTTGTACAGAGAACTGACAACCTAGCTCTAACAACATATCTTATGTCAATAGTTGTACAGATAACTGACAACCTAGCTCTAACAATATATCTTATGTCAATAGTTGTACAGAGAACTGACAACCTAGCGCTAACAACATATCTTATGTCAATAGTTGTACAGAGAACTGACAACCTAGCTCTAACAACATATCTTATGTCAATAGTTGTACAGAGAACTGACAACCTAGCGCTAACAACATATCTTATGTCAATAGTTGTACAGAGAACTGACAACCTAGCGCTAACAACATATCTTATGTCAATAGTTGTACAGATAACTGACAACCTAGCTCTAACAACATATCTTATGTCAATAGTTGTACAGATAACTGACAACCTAGCGCTAACAACATATCTTATGTCAATAGTTGTACAGAGAACTGACAACCTAGCGCTAACAACATATCTTATGTCAATAGTTGTACAGAGAACTGACAACCTAGCGCTAACAACATATCTTATGTTGGTGCCTTGGGCAGCTTTAGTTAGATCCTGTATCGACCAGTGCCTTGAGTCGCCAAGTACGGCGAGATATGTGCGCTATACAAATCCTCAATAATAAATAAATAATATGTCAATAGTTGTACAGAGAATTGACAACCTAGCGCTAATAACATATCTTATGTCAATAGTTGTACAGAGAACTGACAACCTAGCGCTAATAACATATCTTATGTCAATAGTTGTACAGAGAACTGACAACCTAGCGCTAATAACATATCTTATGTCAATAGTTGTACAGATAACTGACAACCTAGCTCTAACAATATATCTTATGTCAATAGTTGTACAGAGAACTGACAACCTAGCGCTAATAACATATCTTATGTCAATAGTTGTACAGAGAACTGACAACCTAGCGCTAATAACATATCTTATGTCAATAGTTGTACAGAGAACTGACAACCTAGCGCTAACAACATATCTTATGTCAATAGTTGTACAGAGAATTGACAACCTAGCGCTAATAACATATCTTATGTCAATAGTTATTGTGCTAGCCACTAAATCTACCAACTCGCATTCATCTTGTATTTAAGTAAGAGTCACTCAAAACAGTACCACGATTTTATTTACTTTCAAAGGGGAACAAGAGAGTACACCATCAGACCAAGTCCGAACCACAAGCCTATCTAGGTGACTGTTTAGGTGAAATCTGTCGAACATAAACACCTATGTTAAACAACGTAACATAACATAGACTATATGAAAATAACATACATGCCAAAATAAACATGTCATACAGTGAAAATGACCTGCTAAAAGAGATGAGGCAGAGAAAACAGGATGAAAAATAAAAGATGGATATAAATAAAAGGAAGAAACGGAGGTGAAAATAGAAAGAAATAGAGGAAGTAGGAGAAAATGGAGAGAAGAAAGAATAAAGAAATTGAAGAGGGAGAAAAGGAGATGACGGGAAAGAAAGAGAAAGAATGGGAGGGGAAGTGAGAAAGGAACATAGAGAGGGAGAGAAAAGAAGAAAGAGAGGAAGAGAAAGGAAGAAGGAGAGAGAAGGAGAGAAAGAAAAGAAAAGAGAGGGAGGGAAAGGTGGAAGAATGAGAAAAAGGAAGAAAGAGGGAGTGAGAAAAGGATGGAAAGAGGGAGAAAAAGGGCAGAAAAAGACACAAAGGAGGAGGAAATAAAAGGAAATCTAAATAACACAAATAGAATTGGAACGAAATATTCACATTCTAGAAATATACACATAAATGCAATCAATAACTGACCTTTTGGTTTCTCAAAATGCGAGACGAAAAAACTAACAAGGTAGAAGAAATAGCCTAGCTGCAAGAAAAAGACGATCCGCTCTTACAATTGTCACGGGCCAACTAAACAAAACCAGCCCCAAAATACAAAACTATACATGAGTTCAAATCTCACCAAACAAACAAGTAAATGAAAACAAGCTGCACGCAAAATGCACGCAAACTAAACCTCACGATCGTCAAAAAGGTCGTTAGTCCGTGCACTGTGCGCAAAAAAATGCAGGAAGAAATACACTCGAACTGGATGGCAAAAGGTACAGAGAAAGAAAAACGATGAGGTGGAGAAGGGGGGGATAAGAGATACAGAGCAGTAAAAGAGAGAGGGAGAGAAAGAGAGAGAGTGAGAGAGAGAGAAAGTGAAAAGAGAGAGAGAGAGAGAGAGGAGAGAGAGGAGAGAGAGAGAGAGAGAGAGAGAGAGAGGAGAGAGAGAGAGAAATAAGTATAGAGAATCAGAGAGGAAGAAAAACAGAATAATACACACAAGTACACAAGCCACTATATAGGAAACATTTAAAAAAATAAGAAATTCAGAGTCCTTGACAACAGGCAAGACAAATTAAACTCCTGCTAAGCAGGCACATTATATAGAGCATGAAACACTTTTTCTTAATTGTGATCAAAATGGTCTAGTAAATTGGGATCTGTTTTCCATATTCCTAAATGCATATTTTAGCTTATGTTGGTACAGTGAGAATGAGAAAGAGACATTGCATACGTTTGTGTGTTTCAGGTTCTGTTGGTACAGAGAGAGTTCAAAGTGAAGAATGACAAGATGGAAGAGTTCAGGGCCTTGCTCAGAAGCTATGTTGATGTTACACAGGGCTTCCATGGCTGTCTGAAGTATGCTGTTTTGTAGTGTTAAATACAGCATTGTGTTTACTGTTTTGTAGTGTTACAGTATTGTGTTTGCTGTTTTGTAGTGTTACATACAGTATTGTGTTTGCTGTTTTGTAGTGTTACATACAGTATTGTGTTTGCTGTTTTGTAGTGTTACATACAGTATTGTGTTTGCTGTTTTGTAGTGTTACATACAGTATTGTGTTTACTGTTTTGTAGTGTTACATACAGTATTGTGTTTACTGTTTTGTAGTGTTAAATACAGTATTGTGTTTACTGTTTTGTAGTGTTACATACAGTATTGTGTTTGCTGTTTTGTAGTGTTACATACAGTATTGTGTTTGCTGTTTTGTAGTGTTACATACAGTATTGTGTTTGCTGTTTTGTAGTGTTACATACAGTATTGTGTTTGCTGTTTTGTAGTGTTAAATACAGTATTGTGTTTACTGTTTTATAGTGTTAAATACAGTATTGTGTTGCTGTTTGTAGTGTTAAATACAACGTGTTTACTGTTTTGTAGTGTTACATACAGTATTGTGTTTACTGTTTTGTAGTGTTACATACAGTATTGTGTTTGCTGTTTTGTAGTGTTAAATACAGTATTGTGTTTGCTGTTTTGTAGTGTTAAATACAGTATTGTGACTGTTTTGTAGTGTTAAATACAGTATTGTGTTTGCTGTTTTGTAGTGTTACATACAGTATTGTGTTTGCTGGTAGTGTTAAATACAACATTGTGTTTGCTGAGAGTGTACAGTATTGTGTGTACTGTTTTGTAGTGTTAAATACAGTATTGTGGCTGTTTTGAGTGTTACAGTATTGTGTTTGCTGGTAGTGAAATACAGTATTGTGTTTACTGGTAGTGTTACATACAGTATTGTGTTTACTGTTTTGTAGTGTTACATACAGTATTGTGTTTACTGTTTTGTAGTGTTACATACAGTATTGTGTTTGCTGTTTTGTAGTGTTAAATACAGTATTGTGTTTACTGTTTTGTAGTGTTAAATACAGTATTGTGTTTGCTGTTTTGTAGTGTTAAATACAACATTGTGTTTACTGTTTTGTAGTGTTACATACAGTATTGTGTTTACTGTTTTGTAGTGTTACAGTATTGTGTTTGCTGTTTTGTAGTGTTACATACAGTATTGTGTTTACTGTTTTGTAGTGTTACATACAGTATTGTGTTTACTGTTTTGTAGTGTTAAATACAGTATTGTGTTTACTGTTTTGTAGTGTTACATACAGTATTGTGTTTACTGTTTTGTAGTGTTACATACAGTATTGTGTTTGCTGTTTTGTAGTGTTAAATACAGTATTGTGTTTGCTGTTTTGTAGTGTTAAATACAACATTGTGTTTACTGTTTTGTAGTGTTACATACAGTATTGTGTTTACTGTTTTGTAGTGTTACATACAGTATTGTGTTTGCTGTTTTGTAGTGTTAAATACAGCATTGTGTTTGCTGTTTTGTAGTGTTAAATACAACATTGTGTTTGCTGTTTTGTAGTGTTAAATACAACATTGTGTTTACTGTTTTGTAGTGTTACATACAACATTGTGTTTGCTGTTTTGTAGTGTTACATACAGTATTGTGTTTGCTGTTTTGTAGTGTTACATACAACATTGTGTTTACTGTTTTGTAGTGTTACATACAGTATTGTGTTTGCTGTTTTGTAGTGTTAAATACAACATTGTGTTTACTGTTTTGTAGTGTTACATACAGTATTGTGTTTGCTGTTTTGTAGTGTTACAGTATTGTGTTTGCTGTTTTGTAGTGTTACATACAGTATTGTGTTTGCTGTTTTGTAGTGTTACATACAGTATTGTGTTTGCTGTTTTGTAGTGTTACATACAGTATTGTGTTTGCTGTTTTGTAGTGTTACATACAGTATTGTGTTTGCTGTTTTGTAGTGTTACATACAGCATTGTGTTTGCTGTTTTGTAGTGTTACATACAGTATTGTGTTTGCTGTTTTGTAGTGTTACAGTATTGTGTTTGCTGTTTTGTAGTGTTACATACAGTATTGTGTGTACTGTTTTGTAGTGTTACATACAGTATTGTGTTTACTGTTTTGTAGTGTTACAGTATTGTGTTTACTGTTTTGTAGTGTTAAATACAGCATTGTGTTTGCTGTTTTGTAGTGTTACATACAGTATTGTGTTTGCTGTTTTGTAGTGTTACATACAGTATTGTGTTTGCTGTTTTGTAGTGTTAAATACAGTATTGTGTTTGCTGTTTTGTAGTGTTACATACAGTATTGTGTTTGCTGTTTTGTAGTGTTACATACAGTATTGTGTTTGCTGTTTTGTAGTGTTACATACAGTATTGTGTTTGCTGTTTTGTAGTGTTACATACAGTATTGTGTTTACTGTTTTGTAGTGTTACAGTATTGTGTTTACTGTTTTGTAGTGTTAAATACAACATTGTGTTTGCTGTTTTGTAGTGTTACATACAGTATTGTGTTTGCTGTTTTGTAGTGTTACATACAGTATTGTGTTTGCTGTTTTGTAGTGTTAAATACAACATTGTGTTTGCTGTTTTGTAGTGTTAAATACAACATTGTGTTTACTGTTTTGTAGTGTTACATACAACATTGTGTTTGCTGTTTTGTAGTGTTACATACAGTATTGTGTTTGCTGTTTTGTAGTGTTACATACAACATTGTGTTTACTGTTTTGTAGTGTTACATACAGTATTGTGTTTGCTGTTTTGTAGTGTTAAATACAACATTGTGTTTACTGTTTTGTAGTGTTACATACAGTATTGTGTTTGCTGTTTTGTAGTGTTACATACAGTATTGTGTTTGCTGTTTTGTAGTGTTACAGTATTGTGTTTGCTGTTTTGTAGTGTTACATACAGTATTGTGTTTGCTGTTTTGTAGTGTTACATACAGTATTGTGTTTGCTGTTTTGTAGTGTTACATACAGTATTGTGTTTGCTGTTTTGTAGTGTTACATACAGTATTGTGTTTGCTGTTTTGTAGTGTTACATACAGCATTGTGTTTGCTGTTTTGTAGTGTTACATACAGTATTGTGTTTGCTGTTTTGTAGTGTTACAGTATTGTGTTTGCTGTTTTGTAGTGTTACATACAGTATTGTGTGTACTGTTTTGTAGTGTTACATACAGTATTGTGTTTACTGTTTTGTAGTGTTACAGTATTGTGTTTACTGTTTTGTAGTGTTAAATACAGCATTGTGTTTGCTGTTTTGTAGTGTTACATACAGTATTGTGTTTGCTGTTTTGTAGTGTTAAATACAACATTGTGTTTGCTGTTTTGTAGTGTTACATACAGTATTGTGTTTGCTGTTTTGTAGTGTTAAATACAGTATTGTGTTTGCTGTTTTGTAGTGTTACATACAGTATTGTGTTTGCTGTTTTGTAGTGTTACATACAGTATTGTGTTTGCTGTTTTGTAGTGTTACATACAGTATTGTGTTTGCTGTTTTGTAGTGTTACATACAGTATTGTGTTTACTGTTTTGTAGTGTTACAGTATTGTGTTTACTGTTTTGTAGTGTTAAATACAACATTGTGTTTGCTGTTTTGTAGTGTTACATACAGTATTGTGTTTGCTGTTTTGTAGTGTTACATACAGTATTGTGTTTGCTGTTTTGTAGTGTTACATACAGTATTGTGTTTGCTGTTTTGTAGTGTTAAATACAGTATTGTGTTTGCTGTTTTGTAGTGTTACATACAGTATTGTGTTTGCTGTTTTGTAGTGTTACATACAGTATTGTGTTTGCTGTTTTGTAGTGTTACATACAGTATTGTGTTTGCTGTTTTGTAGTGTTAAATACAGTATTGTGTTTGCTGTTTTGTAGTGTTAAATACAGTATTGTGTTTGCTGTTTTGTAGTGTTAAATACAACATTGTGTTTACTGTTTTGTAGTGTTACATACAGTATTGTGTTTACTGTTTTGTAGTGTTACAGTATTGTGTTTGCTGTTTTGTAGTGTTAAATACAGCATTGTGTTTGCTGTTTTGTAGTGTTAAATACAGTATTGTGTTTACTGTTTTGTAGTGTTAAATACAACATTGTGTTTGCTGTTTTGTAGTGTTACATACAGTATTGTGTTTGCTGTTTTGTAGTGTTAAATACAGTATTGTGTTTGCTGTTTTGTAGTGTTAAATACAGCATTGTGTTTGCTGTTTTGTAGTGTTAAATACAGTATTGTGTTTGCTGTTTTGTAGTGTTAAATACAGTATTGTGTTTGCTGTTTTGTAGTGTTAAATACAACATTGTGTTTGCTGTTTTGTAGTGTTAAATACAGTATTGTGTTTGCTGTTTTGTAGTGTTACATACAGTATTGTGTTTACTGTTTTGTAGTGTTACATACAGTATTGTGTTTGCTGCTTTGTAGTGTTAAATACAGTATTGTGTTTGCTGTTTTGTAGTGTTAAATACAGTATTGTGTTTGCTGTTTTGTAGTGTTAAATACAGCATTGTGTTTGCTGTTTTGTAGTGTTACATACAGTATTGTGTTTGCTGTTTTGTAGTGTTACATACAGTATTGTGTTTGCTGTTTTGTAGTGTTACATACAGTATTGTGTTTGCTGTTTTGTAGTGTTAAATACAGTATTGTGTTTGCTGTTTTGTAGTGTTAAATACAACATTGTGTTTGTAGTGTACATCCCCCGTTGGGATGCCGGGGGTTTCAGTATAAAACGTATCCCCACTTTTTGGAAATTTAGTGCTTTAAATTCCCACTGTCGCTGTCTTTCTCATTTGTTCTTTCTCATTCCGGCTCTGTTCTATCAATCTGCTATACTATCTTCTTCTTTGCTAGACCAGTCACCTACCTTTTTTCTTGAAAACTCTTCCGGGACAAGACTCCTTATTTGTGTGTGAGGTCTGTTGGATCAGCTTGGGAATATTGGACGCTTTCTGCCAGGTGGTCACTAGGGCTTCCTATGATGTTATTATTTAGAAATGTAGTCATTTTATATGTATGTGTTTTGTTGATAATTTATAATGATGTTTGTACTCTATTTTGTTTTTGTAAACGGGGTTCGATAAATTAGAGTAAAGCCTCAGCGATCCCCTGCGTGGGATGTCTTTATTGTAAAGTGACTGGCTGGTGGAGAGTATTCAGTTTTACCACTAGGGTTGTTTCATCAGATCTTTTATGCGGATCAGGGGTTGTCCGGTCCTGATTTGGCTCGGAAGAGTCCGCTGGACCTAAAACAATAATCATGTAATGTAGTGTTACAGACAGTATTGTGTTTGCTGTTTTGTAGTGTTACAGTATTGTGTTTGCTGTTTTGTAGTGTTAAATACAGTATTGTGTTTACTGTTTTGTAGTGTTACATACAGTATTGTGTTTGCTGTTTTGTAGTGTTACATACAGTATTGTGTTTGCTGTTTTGTAGTGTTACATACAGTATTGTGTTTACTGTTTTGTAGTGTTACATACAGTATTGTGTTTACTGTTTTGTAGTGTTACAGTATTGTGTTTGCTGTTTTGTAGTGTTACATACAGTATTGTGTTTGCTGTTTTGTAGTGTTACAGTATTGTGTTTGCTGTTTTGTAGTGTTAAATACAGTATTGTGTTTACTGTTTTGTAGTGTTAAATACAGCATTGTGTTTGCTGTTTTGTAGTGTTAAATACAGTATTGTGTTTGCTGTTTTGTAGTGTTACATACAGTATTGTGTTTGCTGTTTTGTAGTGTTACATACAGTATTGTGTTTACTGTTTTGTAGTGTTACATACAGTATTGTGTTTACTGTTTTGTAGTGTTAAATACAGCATTGTGTTTGCTGTTTTGTAGTGTTACATACAGTATTGTGTTTGCTGTTTTGTAGTGTTACATACAGTATTGTGTTTGCTGTTTTGTAGTGTTACATACAGTATTGTGTTTGCTGTTTTGTAGTGTTACATACAGTATTGTGTTTGCTGTTTTGTAGTGTTACAGTATTGTGTTTGCTGTTTTGTAGTGTTACATACAGTATTGTGTTTGCTGTTTTGTAGTGTTACATACAGTATTGTGTTTGCTGTTTTGTAGTGTTACATACAGTATTGTGTTTACTGTTTTGTAGTGTTACATACAGTATTGTGTTTGCTGTTTTGTAGTGTTACATACAGTATTGTGTTTGCTGTTTTGTAGTGTTACATACAGTATTGTGTTTACTGTTTTGTAGTGTTAAATACAGTATTGTGTTTGCTGTTTTGTAGTGTTACATACAACATTGTGTTTGCTGTTTTGTAGTGTTAAATACAGTATTGTGTTTGCTGTTTTGTAGTGTTACATACAGTATTGTGTTTGCTGTTTTGTAGTGTTAAATACAGTATTGTGTTTGCTGTTTTGTAGTGTTACATACAGTATTGTGTTTGCTGTTTTGTAGTGTTAAATACAACATTGTGTTTACTGTTTTGTAGTGTTAAATACAGTATTGTGTTTGCTGTTTTGTAGTGTTACATACAGTATTGTGTTTGCTGTTTTGTAGTGTTAAATACAGTATTGTGTTTGCTGTTTTGTAGTGTTACAGTATTGTGTGTACTGTTTTGTAGTGTTACATACAGCATTGTGTTTGCTGTTTTGTAGTGTTACATACAGTATTGTGTTTGCTGTTTTGTAGTGTTACATACAGTATTGTGTTTGCTGTTTTGTAGTGTTACATACAGTATTGTGTTTGCTGTTTTGTAGTGTTAAATACAGTATTGTGTTTACTGTTTTGTAGTGTTAAATACAGTATTGTGTTTGCTGTTTTGTAGTGTTAAATACAGTATTGTGTTTGCTGTTTTGTAGTGTTAAATACAGCATTGTGTTTGCTGTTTTGTAGTGTTAAATACAACATTGTGTTTGCTGTTTTGTAGTGTACATCCCCCGTTGAGATGCCGGGGGTTTCAGTATAAAACGTATCCCCACTTTTTGGAAATTTAGTGCTTTAAATTCCCACTGTCGCTGTCTTTCTCATTTGTTCTTTCTCATTCCTGCTCTGTTCTATCAATCTGCTATACTATCTTCTTCTTTGCTAGACCAGTCACCTACCTTTTTTCTTGAAAACTCTTCCGGGACAAGACTCCTTATTTGTGTGTGAGGTCTGTTGGATCAGCTTGGGAATATTGGACGCTTTCTGCCAGGTGGTCACTAGGGCTTCCTATGATGTTATTATTTAGCAATGTAGGCATTTTATATATATGTGTTTTGTTGATAATTTATAATGATGTTTGTACTCTATTTTGTTTTTGTAAACGGGGTTCGATAAATTAGAGTATAGCCTCAGCATCCCCTGCGTGGGATGTCTTTATTGTAAAGTGACTGGCTGGTGGAGAGTATTCAGTTTTACCACTAGGGTTGTTTCATCAGATCTTTTATGCGGATCAGGGGTTGTCCGGTCCTGATTTGGCTCGGAAGAGTCCGCTGGACCTAAAACAATAATCATGTAATGTAGTGTTACAGACAGTATTGTGTTTGCTGTTTTGTAGTGTTACCAAAGACCTTATTACGGAAAGACAGGGAACTTCCATTATGTCCTATACAAAAATGCGAGACGCTCTCACGGATTATTTCCCTTTGCTCGGGCTGGCTATATTTCACCATCTGCTATATGAATGATCTGTGCGTGGTAACTTATTGAGCCTATGCCATTGCAAAAGAACATTTTTATGGCAAACGTTTGCAAAAACCAAACTTTTAACCATCATTATTATTAACATTCCGCTACTGCTGTCTTTTTTTTTGTTTTGTTTACTTATTGACATTTATTAGGTGCTTTCATGCTGCTTATGTGTGTATGTCATAGGTTCGTTTTCTGCCCTGGAATTTATTATTTTTTAATCAACCAGATATTTTAAAACTAAAATATGCATGACAGACTGTTTCATTTATCCGAAACTGTAAATCCGTAATCGTGAGAGAGAGAGAGAGAGAGAGAGAGAGAGAGAGAGAGAGAGAGAGAGAGAGTGAAACTTTGAAACTTTGAAACTTTTTTATTAGGGATAAAGATTTTAGACTAATGATACAGTCTAATCTTCCAATCTGTCCCTTAAGAAATTAACATAATAATAAATAACCTTTAACTTTAACTTGGAAATCACATCACTCACAAACACACATGCACACACAATCACACTAACATCTTCATCATTATCTTTAAACAATTTTAGGCAACTACCCTTTTCCCCATATCCTTCACCCTTATAATAATAATAATAATAATAATAATAATAATAATAATAATAATAATAATAACAATAATAAGAATAATAAGAATATTAATAATAATAAGACAAGGCAAGTTCCACAGCAAATAAATAATAATAATAATAATAATAATAATAAGGTGAATAAATAAATAGGTTAATAATTACACGAATGACTGTGTTGTCATATATATTATTATACATCACTTTTATAATTAATTTTGCAGATGCCTACATATTTTACATTTGAAAGAAAACAATGTGTCGCAATGTTTACACTCCAGAGGGAGAGAGTTCCATACACTAGCTCCATTAAACGATAGGCTATTTTTGTATAAATCAATGCGAGGGAGGGGTAGTTTATAATTATACAGTCTATGCCCATCAACTGGCTTAATAAAAAATGTATCAAGATATGCAGGTGTTTCTCCGTGTGGGATTTTGAACATAAGGATAGCTGTATTAAATATAAATTGTTTTTGAAGTGGTAATATTCGGAGTTCTTGATATTTTTCATTAGTTGTAGCATCTGTATTTATATTATTATAAGATTTATAAAGTATCTTGATTGCTCTTTTATGAAGACTATTTAGATGTTTAATTTGAGCGTCACTGGCATTACACCAAATAATTGATGCATAATTAAAATGAGACATACAGTGGGCATAGAAAAAAAGATTTTAATGCATCAGCCGTAACAAAATGTCTAAGTTTATTTAGGAGGAAGAGGTTTTTAGAAATTTTTTTACAAATATGGTTAACGTGTGACCGCCAGCTAAAATCATCATCGATGATTATGCCTAGCACCTTATGTTCATGAACTTGCTCAATACTGTACGACCCTAAGTTTAGATTAAGGGGAAAAGATCCATTTTGGCGTTTTTGTCGTGTAGTGAGAAGCATACTTTTGCTTTTATTAGGATTTAATTTCATTCTATTGATGCAACACCAGTTATTAATTTCATTTATGCTTATTTGAAGACTTTGCTCCACCTGCTGTAAATTTGTATTATGAGTATGGAGGGATGAATCATCAGCAAATAGTTCAAGATTAACGTTTTGTGTGAGAAAAAGGGGCATGTCATTGATAAAGATACAGAATAAAATAGGACCAAGGATCGATCCTTGAGGAACTCCACAAGTTACATCACCAGAAGACGAAAAGGAACCATTAGTGTATACTGATTGGTGCCTGTTTGATAAATATGATTTAAAAAATAATACAGATGCAGAATTTTGGAAATAGAATTTTAACTTATTTATTAAGATGTTATGGTTAACTAGGTCAAATGCCTTTTTAAGGTCAAGAAAAACTGCCCCTACAATGTCTTGCTTGTTTATAGCATCAAGCCAAGCATCACAAATATGGGCGAGTGCTGTTTGACAAGAGTGAGAGAGAGTGAGAGAGAGAGAGCTCTGTCATTCAATCAATTAATCACAATAAAGCACAATAACAAAATGTTTCACTAATAGTGTGAATTTAATTTATATCAGGTGTCCCCCTACCCCCCAACCCTCTCACCTCCCACATCACTGGCTTAATAACATCATTCACTTCATGGAAAATAATTCATTAATCAGACAGAACAATCAGAACCTACTGGCTAGACTACAACATTCCACGCAATATAGATCTAATGCGCAGAAATTCACAGATCATAACAAGGACTGAGTTTCTACATTACATTTTTTTTCCGTTTACACTCAAACAAAAAGGGATTATAACAGATCAAGGACCATTTTTGTGCGTAGGGGTTATCTTGCACAGTATTTGATCATGAGGAGAAAACAGATTTAGTCTAATTTAACTTGTTAACATAAGCAGTTTGACGAAGCCAAACTGCCAATCTGACAACATCTACTTTTGAAATGTAAGCACAGATATAGTCAAACAACCTAGAAACAACGTAAACAGTGAGCAACCTGTTGAACGTAAACTGTCAGCAAGCAAACTGTTTTGGATTTAGCACATAGGTATAACATGAATCATTCAAGCCGCTCTCCGATTGTTTTAACACTAACAACACTGCAGCGGTCTTAGTTTAGGCCTACATAAACACAAAAAATGAAGTTTTTCAATTGCAATTTACCTTTCTTTGTCTCTTAGAAATTTGAAAAAGGACTTGCCAACACAACTTTTCTTGTATCTGGCATTATGGCAATTGATAGCTGTGCAAAAGCCACCGCCCTGTTTCACTCGGTCGCCTTTTGACTTTCTGCCACGAGCCATTTACAGCATGTCGACAAGGGCGCATAACTCGTACATTTCGTCTCGCGGTTCTGTACCAAGTTCGCTCTCTTTCTATCATAAGCTCTTGTAATGTTAAATACAGTATTGTGTTTGCTGTTTTGTAGTGTTAAATACAGTATTGTGCTTGGTGTTTTCCATCACCATTTTAATACAACTTTGGTTTTCTTTAACTGTCTCCAGTACGCTGTTTTATACAGTTACATAATATATTGTACGTTTATTTTGTCTCCACAAATACTTATTGTTTCCTATCATATTAATTTGAACTTTGATTTTCCTTAGCTGCCTCAATGTTACATGTCAGTGGTCGATGCAGCCCCGATGCTTGAATCTTGTGTAACTTGATTTCGTTATCCACTCAGCCTGTTCACTCAGCAACAAGGCAGGAGTGATCTTTATAAAGTTAAAGTTTTCCATCTTTATTCAGGAAACATCCCCTTGGCACACCGACTCAACCAAAGCTTTTAGGTTTTGAAGCTAGTTCAGCCAGGCTAGCTATAAATAGCTTTGCCGGGGCTCTTCTTTCCTTTCCTTTCACTGAAAGGGAGGGTGTAGGCAAGCT
Organism: Oncomelania hupensis; assembly: GCA_036898135.1. Taxonomy (NCBI): domain Eukaryota; kingdom Metazoa; phylum Mollusca; class Gastropoda; order Littorinimorpha; family Pomatiopsidae; genus Oncomelania; species Oncomelania hupensis. The sequence goes on from CM072519.1 coordinate 72,085,753, forward strand.
ATAAATAGCCCGCAGCCAGCAAAATGTGGGAGAACCTAAGAGTGCTGCTCACATAGGCATTGAGCTGGTGTGTTGGGGTCATGAGCAATCTTGCCACTGTAGATTGTTCAAACCTATAAAGGGAAAAGTGAAAGCCACAGTTGAAAACCTGTCTTTCCTTTCTAGGCAAGACAGATTCACTGCGGCAACAGCACCCCCGTTGGAGTGCCGGGGGTTTTCAGTATAAATAGTATCCCCACTTTATGGAAATTTAGTGCTTTAAATTCCCACTGTCGCTGTCTTCCTCATTTACTCTTTCCTATTCCTGCTCTGTCCTTCACTCTGCTATACTATCTTCTTCTTCGCTAGATCAATGACCTACCTTTTTTCTTGAAAACTCTTCCTGGACAAGACTCCTTGTTTGTGTATGAGGTCTGTTGGATCAGCTTGGGAGTGTTGGACGCTTTCTGCCGGGTGGTCACTAGGGCTTCCTATGATTGTACTATTTAGCACTATAGGCATTTTATATGTATGCGTTTTGTTAATGATTTATAATGATGTTTGTATTCTATTTTGTTTTTGTAACCGAAGGGTTCGCGTAGTTGAGGTCAACCCTCAGCCGTCCCTCGCGTGGGATGTTTTTATTGTAAAGTGACTGGCCGGTGGAGGGCATTCAATTTTCCCACTGGGGTTGTTTCAGCAGATCTTTTATGCGGATCGGGGGTTGTCCGGTCCTGATTTGGCTCGGAAGAGTCCGCTGGACCTAAAGCAACAATAAATCAATCAATCAATCAATCAATTCAGGAAACATCAACAACTGCATCCCGAATCGCTTTAAAAAAAACATAAACCACAACACTTTTTGAGAAGCTGACAGCTCTGTACTTATAGCCTATCAACCACATTGAAAAATTTAGAATGTTCCAGAATAATGCAATCGACAGCCAATCTAAATAAAACTCGTCATCGGAATTACGCACTGTCTTAATAATAATAATAATAACGGATTTTTATATAGCGGATACTCCAGCCTATGACCAGACTCACCACGCTTTACATAATCATTACATATAAATACATGCACTCGATAAAACATTGCTTTTGCTACAATACACCAAAAGACAGAACAGTAAGGGTACAAACTATTTACAACTATGTACACAAATTACCACAAAAAAAGACAGAAATAGACTATTTACAACCATGTACACAAATGACAGAAAAGACAGAAATAGAATAGCAAAAACTTATTCACAGCTATTTATATGTCCGGTTGGGCCCAGGCGGAAAAACAGTATAAATATGTACAGCCGTGTATACACTTACGGATCAGACAGAGACAAAAGAGGAGAGAATGGCAGCGGGATACAAATCAGTCTTACATCATAGAATGTTCTACGAACTTACAATATATGACTAGCTATGGTGAGATCTATCTCAAGCCTTCAATCAATAATAAACAAGTAATTCCAGAAAGTTCTCAACACTATTACAGCAGTATTGAATGACGAAAATAAACGCCATTATGCAAAGCTTTTGTGTCAACAATAATGAGAAACAAAAGTGTACATAAAGCAGGAGAATGGTGATTTGGACAAATACAAGACAACACAACACAGTGCTTATTTTGGAGCTTAGCTCTTCTTCTAAATGACCCTTCTTTTGCTAAGTATACATTTGTTACTCATTACTGTACATTTTCAATGCCTTTTGCTAAGTATACATTTGTTACTCATTACTGTACATTTTCAATGCCTTTTGCTAAGTATACATTTGTTACTCATTACTGTACATTTTCAATGCCTTTTGCTAAGTATACATTTGTTACTCATTACTGTACATTTTCAATGCCTTTTGCTAAGTATACATTTGTTACTCATTACTGTACATTTTCAATGCCTTTTGCTAAGTATACATTTGTTACTCATTACTGTACATTTTCAATGCCTTTTGCTAAGTATACATTTGTTACTCATTACTGTACATTTTCAATGCCTTTTGCTAAGTATACATTTGTTACTCATTACTGTACATTTTCAATGCCTTTTGCTAAGTATACATTTGTTACTATTATTATTATTTTAATGCCTTTGCTAAGTATACATTGTTAAGTATTATTATTATAAGTATTATTATTACTTGTTAAGTATTCTTTTGCTAAGTATACATTAAATACATGCTATCATTACACGCTTTGCAAAACAGAATTTTTGTAATTATTGCAAGCGTCTCAATTGTAAGACCCAAGTATGCTGTTTTTGTACTGTTACATGTTGTACTTTTTATTTTGTCTCCACAAATACTTTGTGTTTACTATCATCATTGTAATACAACTTTGATTTTCCATGGCACTTTCTAAGTACGCTGTTTGCACATAAAATATGCATAAAATTACATAAAATATTGTACTTGGGGTTTACTGCCATCATTGTAATACAACTTTGATTTTCCATGGCAGTCTCTGTTTGCATTGTTACATAAAATATTGTACTTGGTGTTTACCGCCATCATTGTAATACACTGTTAGCATTGTTACATAAAATATTGTACTTGGTGTTTATTGCCATCATTTTAATAACTTTGATTTTTAGGTATTCCATAATAGTCTCAAGTATGTTGGTTTTTTATTTAAATAATAATTGTGTGTGGACACTGGTTTATCATTGAAAATGTGCACGAATGACAACAGTACTGTCCTCCCCTGCTCTGCCTCTCCCTTAGTGCACCACTGCATCTCCTAACTCCCACCTCTCCATTTGTTGTTGAAATGTTTTTGTATCCTTTGTTACAGTGTTAGTGTGAGAGATCTGAGGAACAGCAAAGCGTTCAGTGTGTATGAAGTGTGGAAAACAGAAGAGGCCTATATCCAGTAAGTTCTGCATGTCTATCGTTACTCCCCGTGAGGGTGCCGGGTGTTTCAGTATAAATAGTATCCCCACTTTCTGGAAATGTAGTGCTTTAAATTCCCACTGTCGCTGTCTTCCTCCTTTGTTCTTTCTTATTCCTACTGTGTTATATTAATCTTCTATATTATCTTCTTCTTCGCTAGACCAGTCACCTACCTTTTTACTTGAAAACTCTTCCGGGACAAAACTCTTCATTTGTGTGTGAGGTCTGTTGGATCAGCTTGGGAATATTGGACGCTTCCTGCCGGGTGGTCACTGGGGCTTCCTATGATGTTATTATTTGGCAATGTATTCATTTTATATGTATGTTTGTTGTTATTTTATAATGATGTTTATATTCTATTTTGTTTGTGTAAATGGTGGTTCGATAAATTAGAGTATAGTCTCGGTGTCCCCTTATGATGGGCATGGGATGTCTTTATTGTAAAGTGACTGGCTGGTGGAGTGCCTTCAGTGCTACCACTAGGCTTGTTTCGGCAGATCTTTTATGCGGATCAGGGGCGAGTCCTCTTTCAGCCAAGTTGTGGTCTTGATTTTGTGTTCCTGATTTGGCTCCCCCCCCCCCCCCCCCCCCCCCCCCCCCCCCCCCCCAAGTGTTTTACCAAACCCCCCCCCCCACCCCTTTGCAGTAAGCAATGAATAACTAACTTACTATCTCTATTGTTACAGTCAAAGTTGTTAGTAATATTACTGTAGCAATTCAAAGTCATATTTGCAATATAAATAATTCAGTATTGTCACGTGATCATGCCTCACATCCAGTACTTATGCACTGAAGAAGTAAGTTCAGAAGGGGCGTTAGTCTCTCAAGCAGCCCATTAACACACACAAACACGTACACTGTTGAATGGTTCAAAGATAAAATAATTTTTCAATTTAAACAGCAACACAAATTTAACAAACATTAAATGGGTTTGAAAATAGACAGCACATATTTATGACTTTGGGTATCTGCATCAATCACTGTTCAATCCATTGAGTGGCTTTCTTTTTGGGAGAGGATGTTGGGTTTATTTAACATCATCATCTACTACAGTGCCCTCACCATTATCTGTAACAAGATCTGGCAGAGTGGGGAGTGGCCTATACCACGGACCCAGTCGCTTGTCATCACTCTTCCCCAAAAAGGTAACCTTCAGGAGTGTGAAAATTACCGCACCATCAGCCTCATCAGCCATCCCAGCAAGGTCCTCCTGAAAATAATACTCAACAGGTTGAAACCGCAAGCTGAACAAATCATAGCTGAAGAACAAGCAGGATTCAGGGCAGGGCGAAGTACCACTGAACAGATTTTCAACCTCAGAATAATCTGTGTGAAATACCTACAGCACTAACAACATCTATATCATGTGTTCATAGACTTCAAGAAGGTGTTTGACCGAATCTGGCATGCAGCTCTATGGGCAACAATAAAAGTGTACAACATCAGCCCTAAAATCATTGAAGCCATCAAAAGCCTGTATGACAAGGCTACAAGTGCAGTCCTCCACAACAGCGCTATCGGGAACTGGTTCAGAGCTACAATGGGTGTGCGTCAAGGATGCCTACTCTCTCCAACACTCTTCAACATCTTCCTAGAGCGCATCATGTCAGATGCTCTTGCAGATCATGAAGGCACAGTCAGCATAGGGGGTAGAGCAATCTCCAATCTTCGTTTTGCGGATGACATTGATGGATTGGCTGGAGAGGAACAAGAACTTGAACAGCTGGTACAGAGACTTGACACCACCTCCAGAGCTTATGGAATGGAAATAAGTGCAGAGAAGACCAAAATGATGACCAACAACACCAATGGCATCAACACGGACATCAAAGTCCCAGGCCAATCCCTCCACACATTGCATAGCTTCAAATATTTAGGAGCCATTGTGTCAGACAATGGGTCCCGACAGGAAGTTCTCTCCAGGATCGCACAAACAACTGCTGCCCTGACAAGGTTGAAGCCCATTTGGAAAGATAGGACCATCAGTCAACATTCCAAAGTAAGACTGCTGCGCTCCCTTGTCATCTCCATCTTCCTATATGCTTGCGAAGCATGGACCCTTACAGCAGATCTCCAACGAAGAATACAAAGTATGGCGATGAGGTGCTACAGAAGACTTCTGGGCATTTCCTATACCCAACACATCACCAACAACGAAGTCCGACAGACCATCACACAAGCCATTGGACAACACGATGACCTGCTCACAGTGGTGAAGAAACGGAAACTCCAATGGTATGGCCACGTCACCAGATCATCAGGCCTTGCAAAGACCATTCTGCAAGGCACAGTGCAAGGAGGTAGAAGAATAGGGAGACCGAAAAAGAGGTGGGAGGACAACATTCAAAAATGGACTGGTTTGACACTGAGCGAAGCCATCAGGGCTGCTGAGGACAGAGAAAGATGGAGTATGCTGGTTAAACGATCATCTGTGGTGCCCCTACGACCTCCGAGTTACGGGACAGGATAGGATAGGATAGGATAGGATCTACTACAGACGCTACGCAACAATGTCAAGAAAAGGTTATTTTTATTTCTTCAGCTCTCTGTCTAGTTTTCTTCAAGCCCAACACAAAGAAACATCTTTGCCATTTGTTAGGGAAACCTTTGTTGCAGCAACTGCGACAGTGTGGCCACAAAGAAGCTGGTGGAAAGTTCTTCTGAGCTGCTGATCAACCCAGAGACTGTGCACTCCATGAAGATCCCTGGTAAGACATTGCTATTTGCATGAGACCCAGAGACTGTGCACTCTCAATATACAATGTAGCAGTGCATGAGACTGAATAGTTCTACAATGTAGCAGTGCATGAGATTGTGAATAGTTTTTCGCTTTTGTGTGGTTTCAATTCTTGAAACGATCATGTCTTTTAACTGTGAAAAATGGTTAATATGAAACAGGCCTGCTGCTAGCAAGTCTTCTGTGTAGAATGGTTAATGTGAAAACAGCTAGAAATGGTTAATGTGAGAACGGAATGGTTAATGGGAAAACAATGGTTAATGTGAAAACACAATGGTTACTGTGAAAACAGAATGGTTACTGTGAAATCAATGTTAGCAAGCAGAGACCTAGCACTTAAATGTTGGTGAGCTTGCTTTGTACCATCACTTTCTTCATGTCCAAGATGAAACAGTTACTGCCTCTAGTAGTAGTGGTTGTAGTGGTAAAAGTTGTAGTAGTTGTGGTTGTAGAAATGGTAGTAGTGGTAATGGTAGTATATTAACATTTAATGGATTTATTATTTACCTTGCAGCTACATGGTGGAAGCGTCAGTTTTGAGCACACAAGCCCAGAGAATGTCCACAACAAGAGCACACAAGCCCAGAGAGTGTCCACAACAAGTGTCTCACTCACATCTTCTCTCAGGACAACCCTCTGCTAAGTTTCTCTGTACTGTATAATAGACCTTGGCTCATCTCGGTACTGTGTAATAGACCTTGGCTCGTCTGTACTGTGTAATAGACTTTGGCTCATCTCTGTACTGTGTAATGGACCTTGGCTCATCTCAGTACTGTGTACAGGGTGGACATTTTCCTCGGATACTCAGATTTCCGCGGAAGGTATTTGCATTTCCAAGGAAAAAATATTGAGTTCCGAGATTTAGGCCTACAAATCAAGATTCTTAACCTTTTTGAAAGGCATGTGCAAAAAACATTCTCTTTTTTTGTTGTTTCTATTCATGTTTACTTTGTGCTTTTTTCTTTCAGGAGAGGCCCTAAATTACTTTCAAAATTGCATAAATTCATTTTCTTCCAGGGGGCTTTGCCCCTGGATCCCACCGGCCCCTGTGCACTGGCCAGGCGGCCCCTGGGCACTGGCCGGATTTAAGAGATTTCTTGATTCAGTTGTTCTCCATCCTGTGTGTAATAGACCTTGGCTTATCTGTACTGTGTAATAGACCTTTGCTCGTCTCTGTACTGTGTAATGGCCCTTGGCTCATCTCAGTACTGTGTAATAGACCTTGGCTCGGCTATGTACTGTGTAATAGACCCTGGCTCGTCTCTGTACTGTGTAATGATGAATGACTTAGCAGTAGGTTGTATTGAGAAAGCTTTGTTTCTCTGTACAACTACTGTTCTGTATTGTCAATAATGAACGATTTTACTGTAATTAATATTGACAAAGCTTCACAGCAGCAATAGAGGAACTTGCTGTTTTTACATTTTTTTGGCCTAGCTCAGCTTGATGGGATGGAAACTAAATGCTTGACAAGCGCCAAACACACACCCACCTCTCAGTGTTTCTCCGCAGTTCGGCAGAAGATTGCACTTTGGTCCTATAACTGACGGAAATTGATTATGATTATAATATTTATAATCGTGAGGGATTAGTGACTTGTTCCCACAATACTGTCTTTTCCTATTGTTATTGAATATAATAATAATAATAATAATAATAATAATAATAATAATAATAATAATAATAATACATTTATTATTATTTTTTGACTCTCATGCATAGCAATGGAATGATTAATGTGAAAACATTCTAGCAATGTGAATCTATTTACTCGCCCATCTTCTCTTCTCCCCCCCCCCCCCCCCCACCCACACCCCCACAAAATAATAATAAAAAATACAGATGTTTGCAAATCTGTGTGAGATAAGCCATAAATAGTCCAAAAATAACATAAATTGTTTTGTTTTGTTTTATGGCGTCCATTGGCCTGTTCACCGTCTGCTGTCTGGATGTGCAAAACTTGTAAGTGGATTAATATCTCACAACCTATTTCAGCTATGTCAACCAAACTTGGTAAGATGGGGTATATTCATGAGACCTCATATATGATCAGTGATTGAATGACTTCACTTCAAGGTCAAGGTCACAGGGTCATGTTAGTCAAAAAATGACAGGTTTTCACACAATCTTTTTTTTTTTAACATACATTATTATTGACCTTATGATTGGTTGATTGATGGTAGATATCCATGAGACACACATCCTATGCACATTTGGTCAACCTCACTCCAAGGTCATGGTTACTGGAGCTGCTCAAAGTCAGTCAGTATAGGTATTTTGAAGTGATCTTGACCCTAAACTATAAGAGATATAAAGTCCAAACTTATTGTATTTAGAGATGATAGATTGATCTTTTATATATATATATATATATATATATATAGAGAGAGAGAGAGAGAGAGAGAGAGAGTGAGTCAGTTTTTGCATTGATCTTGAATGTCAAGGTCATTTTAGGTCTTGCAAAAACATACACAAAAATAGTTCATCATATAGTGGAATGGCTGTATATTTAATGCAACAACATTGGGTTATTTGATCATTCATGAGCAGTGATGGAGATCACGTACAATCGTACGTGTTTCATGTACTGAGTTGGGAAATCACGTAACGAAAATGTAATGAAAGGGTATAAACACGCATAAAGTCAGTGTCAAAGGGGTATGAAAACGTAAAGCTAAGTTGCTGGGATGTATCATCAGGTATAACTATTTCGGTCGTGCGTACAGCTTTCGCTTGATTTGGATCGTGTGCCTGTGCATCCTGCGCGACTGCCTACCACCCTCTCTCCCCCTCCTATTCATTCTGTCGCTTCCGAGAAACAGCCAATCATATGCACGATAATATTCACTATTTTTTCTCAACGCTTTTGATTGGCTATATAAGACTGACAACAACCCAAAATTAAACATGGCCGACAAGCAGTGATCTGAGGGGAAGGCGAAGAAAAGGAAAAATAAAGCAGACAAAACTAATTGCTCAAAAAAATTAAAACAAGATGAAGAAAAAGAAAAACAAACTTTTTTGTCAGCCTTTGGCTTTGAGTGCTCGGTAAGAGGGTGGCCTCGTGGCGCAGTGGATAAGTCGCCGGTTTCCTATGCCGAAGGTCGCGGGTTCGATTCCCACGAGGGGCGAATTTATGTGACTTAGGTACGAGACTATTGAGGTCACCAAGGGTTTTCTCCGGGCACTCCGGTTTCCTCCCTCCCTTCAATAATGGTACAGGATGCAGTCAATATAAAAATTTCAAAAATAAATATTCGATTTTCTTCCGTCTTCTAATAGCGATCTCCCTGCCTTTACACCACCTGTTTGAGTGATGATTGTGTATTTGGTGTGTGTGAGGGTGGATGAGACAGGTGAGCATGCATGTTGGTATAGATCGCCGCGCTTTGAGCCTGATTGATTTGGGGAAAGGCGCCTTTATATCATAGATTATTATTATTATTATTATTATTATTATTATTATTATTATTATTATTATTATTACTATTATTATTAAGAGAAAAAAAAGGTGAGCCGCAACCGGGCCCGGCTGAAGAAACTCAAACGGATGAAAAGACTTTCCAGGAGAAATGGCTCCTGGAATTTCCGTGGCTAACACTGAAAGAAAATGGTTCTATGCAGTGCAAAACATGCGCCAAACACAAGACTAAAAGTCCATTTTCGGACGAAGGTTCGACGAATTTTTAGCGAATTTTCGGCAGTGAAGGGATTAGGCCTGGACCTCACTTCAAAAGCAACCTTCATTCAAAACTGCAAGAGACAAGATCAAATTGACCAATGTCTGACTAGCCTAACACACAAAAACATCAACAACTAACTTGACAGTCTGGACAGACTGTATGTGAACATTCGATTCCTGTAAATCCATCACTGTTGCATACTTAAATTACCGATGTTGACTAGTAAGTAATGAGACAGGGTATTAATGCATGTACCATAATATTTGAGTTGTGTGTGTGTGTGCGTGTGTGGGTGTGTATGTTTTAAATTTATTTTTTAATTTGCTAAGAATAAAAGTTAAAATTGTTTTTGTTACAAAAATGTTTGTTTAAAACAAGTGTGTGTGTGTAAGGAAGTCAGACACAAATCAATCCTGATATAATTGCAAAGTTGAATTACATTGACATGCTAAACAAAACAATCAACCAGCTATTATCTATCCTTATTGTCCCGTAAATACTCCCGCCAGCGTGCACGCAAAGTGTTTATTAAGTATGTTGGTGTACCCCCTAAAAACTGAAAGGGGGTATAAAAACCCCCTTATGTTTGCAATGAGGGTTGAGGGGCCGGGTAGCTCAGTTGGTAAGAGCGTCTTGCTAGTAACCGAAAGGTCGCTGGTTCGAATCCAGGATTGGTCAATGCGTGATCATATTATTTTCCCCTTTACCAACAACTGGCCCGCTGGTGTCAGTATAAATCGGTCCAGTAGTCACCTATATGCAAAAGTGTCGTGTGACTATAATCTACATACAAACAAACAAACAATGAGGGTATGAAAACCCCCACATGTTTTGTTTGAGGGTGTAAATACCCCTAGCTTAAAAACTTTCTCCATCACTGATGAGCATGAGAGGTCACATGAAGGTCAAGGTCATCCCAAGGTAAGATCATCCCATCATCAGTTTGGTTTTTTTGCATAATAGAACTTATGTTATAGTTATTCTCCCTTGTCATCTCCATCTTCCTATATGCTTGCGAAACATGGACCCTCACAGCAGATCTACAACGAAGAATACAAAGCATGGAGATGAGGTGCTACAGAAGACTTCTGGGCATTTCCTATACCCAGCACATCACCAACGACGAAGTCCGACAGACCATCACACAAGCCATTGAACAACATGATGACCTGCTCACAGTGGTGAAAAAACGTAAACTCCGATGGTATGACCACGTTACCAGATCATAAGGTCGTGCAAAGACCATCCTGCAAGGCACAGTTCAAGGAGGTAGAAGAAGAGGGAGACTGAAAAAGAGGTGGGAGGACAACATTCGAGAATGGACTGGTTTGACACTGAGCGAAACAATCAGGGTTGCTGAGGACAGGGAAAGATGGAGTACGCTGGTTAAACGAAAATCTGTGGTGCCCCTACGACCTCCGAGTTATGGGATCCTATCCTACCCTATCCTGTCCTGTCGCGTAACCCGGAGGTCGTAGGGGCACAACAGATGATCGTTTAACCAGCATACTCCATCTTTCTCTGTCCTCTGCAGCCCTGATGGCTTCGCTCAGTGTCAAACCAGTCCATTCTCGAATGTTGTCCTCCCTCCTCTCTTTCGGTCTCCCTCTTCTTCTACCTCCTTGCACTGTGCCTTGCAGAATGGTCTTTGCAAGGCCTGATGATCTGGTGACGTGGCCATACCATCGGAGTTCGAGTTTGAGTTATGGGCTAGGATAGGATAGGGATAGTACTTGAGTATTTGGAGCTGGGTGTCAAGATCATCTCAAGGTCAAGAGATCAAAGTCAGTAATACTTTGTATTTTAATGCCAACATTTAAAAATTTTTTTTTTTTTTTTTAATGGGCGCTCATTTTCATGTTACATATTGCGACTTCCATAAGGAACATGTGAGTCATTTGGGCTTTGCCCTTCTAATTTTGCTTTTCTTTTCTTTTCATTTTAATATTTATAATCACGAGGGATGGTTGTATTGACTTGTTCCCACCACTACTGTCTCTTTCCATTGTTGTTGCATATAATGTCACAAGCTTCAACATGCTGAAGGCGGAGGCCCTATGAAAACGAGATGGAAAGAAGAATGTTCTGTTTCTTTGATTTTTCCTTGTTGTCTTATTTTTAAATAACCCTTTATTGCTAATTATCTTGATCACAATGCTTGCAATGTATGGCCTGCAGTCTATTTGGCAACAAAGGTGGTTTCAGGCTGATTTCACTGTCAATACGTGTCCAGATCAAGCTACATTGTGGGATTAAACTATTGTTTGCTAGTGTCTGTTTTGCTTATTTTAATGTTAACATGTGGAAAATTCTTTCCCTCTCTTAACTGAATTGCTCCACCCCTGGTCTCCGACACACACATTTGTTACTAGAGATCTTTCAGAAGCAGGTGATTTTCTATGTGAGATGATTCCGCACTATTTTCTGTCTGTGATGTCAACTTGAACAGCTGGTACAGAGGCTTGACACCACCTCCAGAGCTTATGGAATGGAAATAAGTGCAGAGAAGACCAAAATGATGACCAAAAACACCAATGGCATCAACACGGACATCAAAGTCCAAGGCCAATCCCTCAACACAGTGCATAGCTTCAAATATTTAGGAGCCATTGTATCAGACAATGGATCCCGACAGGAAGTCCTCTCCAGGATCGCATAAACAACTGCTGCCCTGGCAAGGTTGAAGCCCATTTGGAAAGACAGGACCATCAGTCTACATTCCAAAGTAAGACTGCTGCGCTCCCTTGTCATCTCCATCTTCCTATTTGCTTGCGAAGCATGGACCCTCACAGCAGATCTCCAACGAAGAATACAAAGCATGGAGATGAGGTGCTACAGAAGACTTTGGGGCATTTCCTATACCCAACACATCACCAACGACGAAGTCCGACGGACCATCACACAAGCCATTGGACAACATGATGACCTGCTCACAGTGGTGAAGAAACGGAAACTCCGATGGTATGGCTACGTCACCAGATCATCAGGCCTTGCAAAGACTATTCTGCAAGGCACAGTGCAAGGAGGTAGAAGAAGAGGGAGACCGAGAAAGAGGTGGGAGGACAACATTCGAGAATGGACTGGTTTGACACTGAGCGAAGCCATCAGGGCTGCTGAGGACAGAGAAAGATGGAGTATGCTGGTTAAACGATCATCTGTGGTGCCCCTACGACCTCCGGGTTACGGGACAGGATAGGATAGGACAAGATTGCACTCTTCAGCAACCAAAAACTTGATAACTGACCGCTGTTCAATCCTGGAGCATGCTTCTTGGTCGGCCATCTTTGTTAATCGGTCAAACTCTTAAAGTTTTTTTTCAATCTGCAAAAGAAATTACATCCATGTGGAAAAGAAGTTAAACAAATTTTTTTTTAAAGTAAACTTCTATCTGTATTATAAGTCCTTATACCGAAACATTCACCTTATTTATTGAATGACCCTAGCATGTGTCTGTAAATTGTCTACACAAAGCCTTTGACATATCTAGTATGTCTTTGTAAATTGTCTAAACAAAGTCTTTTATACATCTAGTGTGTCTTTGTAAACTGTCTACACAAAGGCTTTGATACATCGAGTATGTATTTGTAATTTATCTACACAAAGTCTTTCCCCCGTTGGGGTGCCGGGGGTTTCAGTATAAATAGTATCCCCACTTTCTGGAAATTTAGTGCTTTAAATCCCCACTGTTGCTGTCTTTCTCATTTGCTCTTTCTCATTCCTGCTCTGTTCTATCAATCTGCTATACTATCTTCTTCGCTAGACCAGTCATCTACCTTTTTTCTTGAAAACTCTTCCGGGACAAGACTCCTTATTTCTGTGTGAGGTCTGTTGGATCAGCTTGGGAATATTGGACGCTTTCTGCCAGGTGGTCACTAGGGCTTCCTATGATGTTATTATTTAGCAATGTAGGCATTTTATATGTATGTGTTTTGTTGATAATTTATAATGATGTATGTATTCTATTTTGTTTTGTAAACGGGGGTTCGATAAATTAGAGTACAGCCTCAGCATCCCCTGCGTGGGATGTCTTTATTATAAAGTGACTGGCTGGTGGAGAGCTTTCAGTTTTACCACTAGGGTTGTTTCAGCAGATCTTTTATGCGGATCAGGGGTTGTCCAGTCTTGATTTGGCTCGGAAGAGTCCGCTGGACCTAAAGCAATAATAATGTAATGTAATGTAATGTAACACAAAGTCTTTGATACATCTAGTATGTATTTGTAAATTGTCTTCACAAAGATTTTCATACATCTCGTATGTGTTTGTAAATTGTCTACACACAGTTTTTGATTACAAGTTACAGTATACACATTCGTTGCTTGTATGAGTAAAGTAAATTAGATGTATGATGAATAATAAAATACCCAAATGCGCATATTTGCAAAGTTTTGGAACTGTTATTGTGTGTGTGTGTATGCAATGCAAGTGGTGTGTATGTAATGCAAGTGGTGTGTGTATGCAATGCAAGTGGTGTGTATGTAATGCAAGTGGTGTGTATGCAATGTAAGTGGTGTGTGTATGCAATGCAGGTGGTGTGTATGCAATGCAAGTGGTGTGTTTGTGCAATATAACTGACATGTGTGTGCACTGGTAGTGGGATGTGTGCCATATAAGTGACGTGTGTGTGCAACACAAGTGGGGTGTGTGCAGTGCAAGCGATGTGTGTGCAATGTAAGTGGTGTGTGTGCAGCACAAGTGGTGTGTGTGCAGCGCAAGTGGTGTGTGTGTGCAATGCAAGTGGTGTGTGTGTGTGCAATGCAATTGGTGTGTGTGCAATGCAAGTGGTGTGTGTGTGTGCAATGCAAGTGGTGTGTTGTGCAATGCAGGTGGTGTGTGTGCAATGCCGGTGGGGGGTGTGTGCAATGCAGGTGGGGGATGTGTGCAATGCAGGTGGGGTGTGTGCAATGCAAGTGGTGTGTGTGCAATACGAGTGGTGTGTGTGTGTGCAATGCAAGTGGGGTGTGTGCAATGCAAGTGGGGCATGTGCAATGCAAGTGGGGCATGTGCAATGCAAGTGGTGTGTGTGCGCAATGCAAGTGGTGTGTGTGCAACGCAAGTGGTGTGTGTGCAACGCAAGTGGTGTGTGTGCAATGCAAGTGGGGTGTGTGTGTGCAATGCAAGTGGGGGGTGTGTGTGCAATGCAAGTGGGGTGTGTGCAATGCAAGTGGGGTGTATCCAATGCAAGTGGTGTGTGTAATGCAAGTGGTGTGTGTAATGCAAGTGGTGTGTGTAATGCAAGTTGTGTGTGTAATGCAAGTGGTGTGTGCAATGTAAGTAGTGTGTGTGTGCAATGTAAGTGGTGTATGTGTGCAATGCATGTGGTGTGTGTGTGCAATGCAAGTGGTGTGTGTGTGTGCAATGTATGTGGTGTGTGTGCAATGCAAGTGGTGTGAATACGAATATGAATATTTATTGTCATAAAACTAAAACAAGGTTTACAAGACAATATACATTGACGCATGCAATTCTTGTCATTGTGTCAAGAGAAAGGTCTTGACATTTATATTGCAGAAAGTCTTATTTTGAAGCAGCGAAAAATATAGGATGAAAGATAGTTTGAACATATTCCCGTTGGAAAAATCATGCTCGGTGTTACGTTGGAGACGCGTGCGATTGTACATGTAGGTTTATGTGTGAAATGCGCACAATAATAGGCTTTCGTGTGTGACGCGCGCGATAGATCAGATCGTTTTATTTTGCTAAGCATGCATTAATAGAGTGTATTCATCTTTGATTTGATTTTGCGTTGTTATTAGAAGAAGCTTTGTATAACGTTGATAATTTTAGTTGCTCGATATTATTTGAGAATTTTCTCGAGTCAGTTGTTTACTATCGATCGAAGCGTATGGATAGTTCTAGTGGTAACTACGAGACGCTTCCATCCGAAATAAGGTTGTGTGACGTGAGACAGTGATGATGAAATTACTTCTGATTGGTTGAGGTGTGTCACGTTGGGGGTATTCTCGCTCTTTCTGTTAAGTAGTATATGTTTGTTAAGTAGATGTGTGTCCCAAGACACCGTGGCGTATATGGGAAAACTCTTTCTGGAGTTGTGTTTGTATGTAGATTACAGTCACACGACACTTTCGCATATAGGTGACTACTGGACCGATTTATACTGACACCAGCGGGCCAGTTTTTGGTAAAGGGGAAAATAATATGATCACACGTTGACCAATCCGGGATTCGAACCAGCGACCTTTCGGTTACTAGCAAGACGCTCTTACCAACTGAGCTACCCTGCCCCTTTCTGGAGTTTAGAGAGACTTTATATATATAGTGCCGCACTGTTTCAAAAAGTTTTTTTTTTTTTTTTTTTTTTTTTTTTTTTTTTTTTTTTTTTTTTTAGTGAGAGTTGACAATAGAGAGAGCTGTTGTATTAGAGTTGAGAAAGTGGAAAGTTCATAGTTGAGAATTGTAGAGTGGAAAAAGCGATTGAGCGACTGTATGCAGTTGTTGATGAGTGCTGAATAAAAGTGGAAAACTTCATACGACGACTCGAGCCTTGTTGATGATTGAACGGGTTGCGTGGATAAACGAATCTGAGTTACACCTATCAGGATTTCAAGCATCGGGGCTGAATCAACTACTGATAGAGAAAAAAACAACATCGAGTGTAACATTTGGGGGCCAAGCCTGCGATTCACGGCATAGCCAAAGGTTCAACTGCGACAACAAGCGAGTCAACGTTACGAGAGGCAGTAATCGAGGATAGCCGCCAACAAGTTGCGTCGGGAGGGGCCAACATACTGGGACTACATGATCCGATAGATTCGGGTTGACTGCAAGGGCGTGTAGGGCCGTCTTGGCCATCATGATCGTTGTACGATTAAATTATAACCTTCTCTTTTCCTTGAATAGTATTGCCACCCTCTGCTGCGGGTGGCTTCACTCTCGCGCTGAAGTCTGCCCTTCAATTACCCCCCGGCACACATTTTGCCTCTTTGCTGTCTCCCCTTATTTCCTGGGGTACTGATCGTAAAGAAAAATAACTTTATCTATTTCCTTTTTATTCTTAATTTTTCTTCCCACGTTTTGCTTCAGCGTTTTCTTTTGCTGGCAAAACCTTTTAATAAATAATAATTTTTTTTGTTTTTCATTAAGGGCCAGTTGTTTACTATCGATCGAAGCGTATGGATAGTTCTAGTGGTAACCACGAGACGCTTCCATCCCAAATAAGGTTGTGTGACGTGAGACAGTGATGATGAAATTACTTCTGATTGGTTGAGGTGTGTCACGTTGGGGGTATTATCGCTCTTTCTGGAGTTTAGAGAGACTTTATATATAGTGCCCCACTGTTTCAAAAGTTTTTTTTTTTTTTTTTTTTTTTTTTTAAGAGAGAGTTGACAGTTGAGAAAGTTGTTGTATTAGAGTTGAGAAAGTGGAAAGTTCATAGTTGAGAATTGTAGAGTGGAAAAAGTGATTGAGCGACTGTATGCAGTTGTTGATGATTGCTGAATAAAAGTAGAAAACTTCATACGACGACTCGAGCCTTGTTGATGATTGAACGGGTTGCGTGGATAAACGAATCTGAGTTACACCTATCAGGATTTCAAGCATCGGGGCTGAATCAACTACTGATAAAGAAAAAACAACATCGAGTGTTATAACACTCGGTTTTAATATTGCAAGGTTGTTTATGAATAATTCCCTATCATTAGAGTTGAGAACTTCATCAATAAACTTTTGTCTTTCATTATTATACAATACACACTTGTCCAGAAAGTGAAGCTCGTCTTCAATCACGTTGCAACATTTACACACACGGTGCTCTCAAGGGATATTTTTATATCTGCCATTTTCGATTTCAAGTTCGCGTGCGCTTATTTTTTAACTTGCACATGGATTGTCGGTAATTAAGATTTTTACATAAAAGATACGTTTGAAATTCATATCTAGTTCCTATATTCATTTGATTGTAAAAGGCTAATTTTGAATTCTGATCGTATCTTTTTTTGTTCCAAAATAAAACATATTTCTCCTGAAGCTTCTCCTATAGCGTAAATTTCAATCGTGTTAAACTTAGGGTACCTTGGTTTGACCAAACGTGACCCAAACCTAAACTGTGTAAAATATTTTTTACACAGAGTATCCATGTATTTTTGGGATCATTCAACACCATTTCATGGTACGTTGACCTGAAGACGTGGTCAAGTGTATCCAGAAAGAGATTGTTTGACATATCATACTGATAGAAATTGGATAACGATCCAATTCGGCAAGCACTGCTAGCTTTATTGATTTCTTATGAACTCCTAAAATATTTCTACAAAATTTAATGTGAATTAAAATAAAGTGGGGTGTATCCAATGCAAGTGGGGTGTATCCAATGCAAGTGGGGTGTGTGCAATGTAAGTGGTGTGTGTGCGCAATGTAAGTGGTGTGTGTGTGCGCAATGTAAGTGGTGTGTGTGTGTGCAATGTAAGCGGTGTGTGTGTGTGCAATGCAAGTGGTGTGTGTGTGCAATGCAAGTGGGGTAGCCTATGTGCAATGTAAGTGGTCCCCCGTAGGGGTGCCGGGGGTTTCAGTATAATTAATGTCACGTGACGCTGACGTAAATCAGAACCCCGTGTACATTGTTAGTCCATCGACCAGAGTACACTCCACCCACTCACCAAATAAGAACACAAACACCAGTGGAAAGTTAACAAAAACAATTCTTTTATTCTACAGACATACTGACTACCCACCCCCTCCTCTAATAACACACACTTCCCTCACTCATACTCACAAGCATACCCAACATATTTAACAATAAACAAATGATATATACAAATGCAAGAGTGAAATGAAAATAAACGAACTGATTTGTGAAAACTTGCTTTTATATTTACACAGTACAACCCCCTAAAAAAATATGCGCATGTTAAGGCCTTTTTAAAATTCTTTCTTAACCTATTACTCAAAGTTCGATTAAGTTCTTTTTTTCAGTTTTTTTCTTCAAACCGGTGTGACATCGTCACAGTTCCTAGTATATTAGCTGGGCTGGGAGCGAATGGGAGCATTCTGATTGGTCGACGCGTTACAAAATTCGACGCATGCGCACAGTGCTATCATAGTCTTCGTAAGGGTTAGGGTTAGGGTTTGGGTTAGAGTTAGAGTTTAGGGTTTGGGTTAGGGTTATGACGCCTAAGAACTTCGTGAAAAAGCCGGCCCGACATGACCTGGCGCATGCGCAAAGGCGCTCGGATAAACTAGGAGACCCGGAACTTGAAGGATGTGACACCGGAATGAAACGCTCCTTGGCGTAGACCTTCTTGCACATGATACGGAATTACCACACTCTGAAGACACAGCGGTGCGTAGGTGGCTCTCGCACGGCTCCCACCTGTACCGCACACCGTCCTCAGTACAAGAGGGCGGTAACTCGGGCTGGACGGCTTACCTACCAAATTTGACACTATACCCTACCAGGCTGATTCCTACATTTGACCCCATGTGTCACGGGTTCCAGCTCCCAAGGACTGAAATTATCACCTATACTTATAGCCACAGTTGATACTCGTATCCTGGCTGATACCTCTGTTGACCCCTTGGTCCAGAGGCTCAGTTTATGATTGGCTTCCTACTGACAACGACGTTACATATCTCGCTACTGCACCCGTAGTTGATCCCTTAGGGTCCCGGGTGTCAGCCTCCAAGGACTGACCTTACTACTACATGACTCTTTTTTGAGTAAATTTACGTCCCCGGACACATTAAGCGTATAGGGGACGGGTGAAACACCACTCTGCTCATGACTCTTTTTTTTTTTTTTTTTTTTTTTATCAGTTTATAGTCCCCTCTCTTCCCGGTAAGGATTTTCAGAGAGGAGACTTTTGTGCCATGACTCTTACTTACATTTGATGCTTATATCCTGGGTAACTGTCCCCGTATAATGACAAATATCTAATATAACTTACCTTCAGTTGATCCTTGGGGTCCTGGGTACCTATAGTATATTAGACCACAAACATTTCTCCTTTATATATATATGATTTAATGTATCTGTGAACGATTTAATGTATATGTGAAGGTTTGAATGAGAAATAGTGTAACAGAAGGGCAAAGAGAATTAACTGTGTAGACTTTGTCTTTGTCTGTAAGCACGTGTGTGGTGGTGGATGAGAATTTAAAGTAAACAGAGATAGAGCATGCATCCTTAGACTGAGCGTCAGACAGCCACACTCATATACTCATTCATTAGACTAAAACATAGTTATATATAAATAAATAAGTAATTTAAATACCATAAAAACCCTCAGTTACAATAATGATGTTTGTATTCTATTTTGTTTTTGTAAACGGGGGTTCGATAATTTAGAGTATAGCCTCAGCGTCCTCTGCATGTGATGTCTTTATTGTAATGTGACCGGCTGGTAGCTTGCCTTCAGTGTTACCACTAAGGTTGTTTCGGCAGATCTTTTATGCGGATCAGGGGTGAGTCCTTTCTCACTTCTCTTGTAATGATTTGGCTCGGAGGAGTCCGCTGTACCTAAAGCAATAACCATGTATTGTAATGTAAATGGTGTTTGTGTGCAAGTGGTGTGTGCAGTGCAAGTGGGGTGTGTGCAGTGCAAGTGGTGTCTGTGTGTGTGCAATGCAAGTGTTGTGTGTGTGCAGTGCAAGAGGTGTGTGTGTGCAGTGCAAGTGGTGTGTGCAATGTAAGTGGTGTGTGTGTGCGCAGTGTGAGTGGTGTGTGCAATGCAAGTGGTGTGTGTGCAGTGCAAGTGGTGTGTGCGTGCAATGCAAGTGGTGTGTGCGTGCAATGCAAGTGGTGTGCGTTTGTGCAATGCACGTGGTGTGTGCCATGCAAGTGGTGTGTGTGCAATGCAAGTGATGTGTGTGCATTGTAAGTAGTGTGTGTGCAATGTAAGTAGTGTGTGTGCAATGCAAGTGGTGTGTGTTCATTGTAAGTAGTGCGCATGCAGTGCAAGTGGTGTGTGTGCAATGCAAGTGGTGTGTGTGCAATGCAAGTGGTGTGTGTGCAATGCAAGTAGTGTGTGTTCATTGTAAGTAGTGTGCGTGCAGTGCAAGTGGTGTGTGTGCAATGCCAGTGGTGTGTGTGTGCAATGCAAGTGGTGTGTGTGCAATGCATGTGGTGTGTGTGCAATGCAAGTGGTGTGTGTGCAATGCAAGTGGTGTGTGTGCAATGCAAGTAGTGTGTGTTCATTGTAAGTAGTGTGCGTGCAGTGCAAGTGGTGTGTGCGCAGTGCAAGTGGTGTGTACGCAATGCAAGTGGTGTGTGTGCAGTGCAAGTGGTGTGTGCGCAGTGCAAGTGGTGTGTATGCAATGCAAGTGGTGTGTGTGCAGTGCAAGTGGGTTGTGTGCAATGCAAGTGGGGTGTGTGCAATGTAAGTGGTGTGTGCAATGCAAGTGGTGTGTGCAATGCAAGTGGGATGTGTGCAATGCAAGTGGGGTGTGTGCAATGCAAGTGGTGTGTGCAATGTAAGTGGTGTGTGCAATGCAAGTGGTGCGTGCAATGTAAGTGATGTGTGTGCAATGCAAGTGGGATGTGTGCAGTGCCAGTGGGGTGTGTGCAGTGCAAGTGGTGTGTGTGCAATGTAAGCAGTGTGTGCAATGTAAGTGGTGTGTGCAATGCAAGTGATGTGTGTGTGCAATGCAAGTGGTAAGTATGTGCAATGTAAGTGGTGTGTGCAATGCAAGTGGCGTGTGTGTGTGCAATGCAAGTAGTAAGTATGTGCAATGTAAGTGGTGTGTGCAATGCAAGTGATGCGTGTGTGCAATGCAAGTGGCAAGTATGTGCAATGTAAGTGGTGTGTGCAATGCAGGTGATGTGTGTGTGCAATGCAAGTGGTAAGTATGTGCAATGTAAGTGGTGCGCGCAATGCAAATGATGTGTGTGCAATGCAAGTGGTAAGTATGTGCAATGTAAGTGGTGTGTGCAATGCAAGTGGTGTGTGTGTGCAATGCAAGTGGTAAGTATGTGCAATGTAAGTGGTGTGTGCAATGCAAGTGATGTGTGTGTGCAATGCAAGTGGTAAGTATGTGCAATGTAAGTGGTGTGTGCAATGCAAGTGATGTGTGTGTGCAAAGCAAGGGGTAAGTATGTGCAATATAAGTGGTGTGTGCAATGCAAGTGATGTGTGTGTGCAATGCAAGTGGTAAGTATGTGCAATGTAAGTGGTGTGTGCCATGCAAGTGATGTGCGTGTGTGTGATGCAAGTGGTGTGTTTGTGCATACATGTCACAATCACTATCTTCATTGTCATAAAAACACAATGCAATGTGAAACCCCAAGCTGAACAAATCATAGGATTCAGTCAGTTATTAATTGCTGACAGGTTCCAGCAGACTGCAAAGAGCTGAATCAGGACCACAAAATCAGGACCACAACTTGGTTGAAAGAGGACTCACCCCTGATCCGCATAAAAGTTTTAAGAAAAAAGGTAGGTGGCTGGTCTAGCAAAGAAGATAGTATAGTAGATTGATAGGACAGAGTAGGAATGACAAAGAACAAAGGAGTAAGACAGCGACAGTGGGAATTAAAAGCATTAAATTTCCAGAAAATAATATTATGTATACAGAAAACAGAAACTTCCAGCACAAACACAGGGAGCAAGGATTCAGGGCTGGGCGAAGTACCACTGAGATTTTCAACAGAATAATCTTCGAGAAATACCTACAGCACCAACAACATCCATATCATGTGTTTGTAGACTTCAAGAAAGCATTTGACCAAGTCTGGCATGCAGCTCTGTGGGCAACCATGAGAGTGTACAACATCAGCCCTAACATTATTGAAGTCATCAAAAGCCTGTATGACAGGGCTACTAGTGCAGTCCTCCATAACAGCGCCAACGGGAACTGGTTCAGAGCAACAATCGGCATGCGTCAAAGCTGCCTACTCTCCCCAACACTCTTCAACATCTTTCTGGAGCGCTTCACATCAGATGCCCTTGCAGATCATAAAGGCACATTTAAGCATAGGGTGGGGGGTTGGGGGGGTGGGGAGCAATCTCCAACCTTCGTTTTGCGGATGACATTGATGGATTGGCTGGAGAGTTAGTTATTCATTGTTTACAGGGTCTAGCGGACTGCAATGAGCCGAATCATGACCACAAAAACAATATAAACATCATTATAAAATATTAACAAAACACATACATATATTCTGCCTACATTGCTAAATAATAATATCATAGGAAGCCCCAGTGACCATTTGGCACAAAGCGTCCAATATTCCCAAGCTGAACCAACAGACCTCATACACAAATTAGGAGTTTTGGAAGAGTTTTCAATAAAAAAAAAGGTAGGTGACTGGTCTAGTGAAGAAGATATAAGGTAGTAGATTGATAGAACAGGTTAGGAATGAGAAAGAACAAATGAGAATAAAAGAAACAGTGGTAATTTAAAGCAGGAAATTTCCACAAAATGGGGATACTATTTATACAAAAATCCTTGGCACCCCAGAAAGGGCATTATAAAAGGCTAGCTATTGTTTGTAAGGTCCAGTGGACTGCAAAGAGCTGAATCAGAACCATCTTGTAAGATCTGGAATCATACGCTTTCACAACAGGCTGTTAAAACACTCGGACAACTTCCATATAAATAGCACAATAGTTTTATTCAATCATACAAGTAGTGCTAGAATAAAGTATTAAAAATCTTCACCTATGTACAGTAAATTATAAAAATCTATACAGTGATGAGTAAAACTAAACACGGAGAGTGAGAAAAAAAAAGACAATGAGACAAATCATCGTTTTATGTACAAAAACTAAATATACTTGATGAAATCAAAAAATATGAGAATGCAAAATGTAGTGTACCATTAGTTTCTGGACAAGCATATTTAATACATTAAAACACAAAATATAGGATGACAGAGTAAATTTAAAAATGTAACGTTCACTGTTTTGGTACAGACATTATCCAGGTCAAAATTAACACCAATGCTGGATAACATGATGATTTATTGAAATAAAATCAATGTAAAATGAACAGCAATGAAAATGTGATGCAACCACATTTAAAGGGTTTCAACAACGTACAGCACCGAGTAAAAATAATGATAATGAAACGCTGTTATTGATGCTAAGGACGTCGACATTATCCTCTCGTCAACTAACATCGTGCAATGAAATATTGGATAGATGATGAAATGTTATTGGAAAGATGATGTCTCACATGGAGAAAAAAAAGCCACCCCAAAGCTTTGAAACAAAGCAAACTAAAACTTTGCAGCTATAAACAAGTAATGCAAACACTTAAAAAACGGCTAAGAAATGGCTTTAAACTTTAACATAAAAAAGGAGAAATATCCATCTAAAAACAATGACAAAACCATCTTCCCACTTGGCTGCCGCCTTCAGCCTTTTCTCAGCTTTTCTATAACACAAAGTACCATTAAACATCAGTCTTTCTATCAGTACAATTCATCTTTATACAAACTGTCAGACCAAAGTTCAAAACAAAGTACCATTAAACATCAGTCTTTCTTTCTGTCTTTCTACAAACCATCAGTCTTTCTATCAGTACAATTCATCTTCTGTCTTTCTACAACCATCAGACTAAAGCAGTTTAAAACAAAGTACAGTAAGGCTGCAAACCCAAGTCTCAGTGGGGTGTCTTGAGTGTAAAATGACCTTTAGCAGCACTTTACGCTGGAAGATGCACCAGATCTAAAGGTAAATTTACACTGTGATTTAGCAGACCATGCTGGCTGTTTCAAAATCAAAGCCAGTATTTAGATACATCAGAACATTCTGCCTTACAATTTATATTATTTGAGCTACAAGGAAATCCAAAGTTAGCTTGAAGTGGACCAAACCATGTCATTTACTACTTTTCACTCAGCGCTAAAGTATTGCAAATGTCTTTTTTTTTATAACTGGGTTTCCTGATTTTTGTTATGTCAAAATAATTTTCTTTTAAAATATAGCGTTAAAGTTAATCTAAAATGAATAAGAAATAGAATTATAAAGTGGCCAGATTTATTTTAGATTAAATATAGCACAAGGTTTTACAATAGTATGATGAAGTCCGCTTACAAAACACATCGCCCTTCGTGCTAGCATCCTATGGAATAGTCATTATACTAAAATACTTCCTAGCAAGATGTTACTTTCTTCTATTCTTTTTTTTTGCATGCAAGTAAACCCACCAAGGAATAACTTTTTGTAAAAAATCCAAATTCATGGGCTTAACATATTAGATGATTTGAACTGAATCCCCAAAATGTGAGAAAACTTAAAAATAAACAGAAACCTGAATCAAACACAAACACAACAGCAATGAAAGGGAGACAATAACTTAAGTTTTGTGTAGAACACAGGTAGTATCCCTTGTTGAAACTCTTCAGCTGTACCTTTCTTCATTACATTACATTACATGATTATTGCTTTAGGTCCAGCGGACTCTTCCGAGCCAGACCGGACAACCCCGATCCGCATAAAAGATCTGCTGAAACAACCCTAGTGGTAAAACCGAAAGCTCTCCACCAGCTAGTCACTTTACAATAAAGACATCCCACGCAGGGGACGGCTGAGGCTTCACCCCAACTTATCGAACCCCCGTTTACAAAAACAAAATAGAACATCATTATAAATTATCAACAAAACACATACAAATAAAATGCCTACATTGCTAAATAATAACATCATAGGAAGCCCTAGTGACCACCTGGCAGAAAGCGTCCAATATTCCCAAGCTGATCCAACAGACCTCATACACAAACAAGGAGTCTTGTCCCGGAAGAGTTTTCAAGAAAAAAGGTAGGAGACTGGTCTAGCAAAGAAGACGATAGTATAGCAGATTGATAGAAAAGAGCAGGAATGAGAAAGAGCAAATGAGAAAGACAGCGACAGTGGGAATTTAAAGCACTAAATTTCCAGAAAGTGGGGATACTATTTATACTGAAACCCCCGGCACCCCAACAGGGGTGTTGAATGCTCTACCACTTAGGTTACGGCGCTGGGACAGTTGAACGCTCTACCACTTGGGTTGCGGCGGTGGGACAGTTGAACGCTCTACCACTTGGGTTACGGCGGTGGGACAGCGTCAAAAGCCTTTTTACCTGTACAAGTTATTTATTCATAACAATTATGAGTTGACATTTCTGTCACACACTGACTCATAATTACAGCTGTACACTTTATATGGCATATTTGGCCCATAACTAAAACTGTTCAATTTAAAATGTGGTCAATATGCCTCATCCCTTCCCCCTCCCCTAGGTCCCCCCACCACCCCACCACAAAAAAAAATCATATTTTTTATTTCCTCTCTTTTATACCAATGAATGTGCTGAAAAACTACCAGCTGTTCTCCCATCACATCTATTATATTTTACTGATAAACTGAACTCCGACACACAATGATGAATCGCTGATAGGAAGAAATACTTGAATGTTGTGACTGTCTATTTCATACTAGAATGTTGTGACTGTCTATTAGCAATCTTTCTGAAGTTTTATTAATTATTTTGCAATATATGCACTAAGTAAAGAAGGTTGCAACCACAGTCTTTCTCCATCATTGTGTAGGTAATTCACATCCTTCCACAGAACTAAACTATATACTCTACGAAATTGAATGAACGTTTGAATACTCTCTTCATTGAAGAAATAGTTGCCCCAGTCACAGTGGGCGCCATATTTCAGTCGTTGACCAACAGTTTCAACATTTTAGTCACTTCACTTCACAAAATGGTCAATCACTCTCACAAAATCTTTGGCCTCCTGTCTTAGCCATCGTCTAAGCCATACTTGACGCTGATTAGTCACTGCCCCAGAAGCAACTTTCATGAAACTTGCCATCTTGGCTTTTTGTCCCATTGCCCTTTGGTGTTTGCAATGTAACATTGTATGTCATCAGGGCTGAGTTTAGACTAAAAGGATGGCATCCACTTCTACCATGCAGGTGTCACACTGTCCATTATCCATTGCAAACTGTAAACATAGTCTATTGCAGCAGCGCATCATCAACACAACACTGATGTACTGAAACTATACAAGAATTCACCGCATCAGCGCACATCAAATCAAACACCAATGTCCAACTGCACAGTAGCTAGCAGTACACTTTTATCCAACTGTCTGTAGATACAATAAGCATCCAATAGCAAGATGGTACAATTCAAATGTTATCTGATAGTTTTCACTTTCCTCTTATATTACAATTTGGATATTTTCCACTCCTCTTATAACATACAGGTTGGTTGCATTTTCCAACTGAAGTTACACCCTCACCTTGCAGTTTGTTGCTTTTGAAACTCAATTTTATATAATATTAAATAACAACAATAACATTTCCAGACATTTCTCTCTTATACAAGATACGTGATAGATCTCTGTATAATTATTATATGATTTGTATAGTTAATTCCACTTTGTATGGCTTCATCCCCTTCCTCTCATACAAGATGTGTATTTACTACTTTTTCTCTTTACACAACATTGTGTATCAAATAAATCTGCTGTCACTGTTCAGAACAACTTTTCGTGTTTTTTTCTTTTTTTGGGGGGGGAGGCAGGGGAGGGAGGGGGGGGGAAGAAGGTGAGAGAGATGGGGGAGGGGGTGTGACGGGGGGAATGATTACAATTTTTTCTTGCATACACAGTAATAGAGCTCAAATGTTCTCTAAAGCAATACCATTGTAGCTGGCTGAATTCTTTAGGTTCCATGATGTCATCACTCTTCAATGAAAACAATTGTTCTTTCTTGAAAGATTCTCAATTCTTTGCCATGAACACGAACGCTTCCATCTTGAATCCAGCCAAATTCATCAGTTTTCACTGCTGCTTAGCTACAATAGGAAGTATTTGCCAGCCTGAAGGACACATAAGGAAGTATTTGCCAGCCTGAAGGACACATAAGGAAGTATTTGCTAGCATGTATGACACATAAGGAAGTATTTGCCAGCATGAAGGACACATAAGGAAGTATTTGCCAGCATGAAGGACACATAAGGAAGTATTTGCTAGCATGAAGGACACATACAACATAGCTGACGACAGGTGTTAGCCAATCACTTCTCTCTCCATCACATTATTTCTTTCACTGAAGTCAACACTTTACATAAGCCAAATCTAGATTGAAGTTTGTTGCAAAGCAGCTACAAAGAATAAATGAAACCACACAACAAAATGTTCAAGACCTAAGAATACAATTTTAAAAAAAAAGATAACACAACATAGTCAAGAATTTTGCACAAACACTACAGGAATAAAACAACACAATCTAGTGACACATATCTAAAATTACATCTGATTTTTTTAAAAGTTCAAAACGTCAAGACTTATACCTGTTTTAACAAAATATCAAAAGCTAAAACAGGGCAAATCAAATACTGTAATAAAAGCCGACCAGCACAGCAAACTATAACACATTTTTCATGCTTCAAAACAATCATAAAAGAAGCTCTGGAAATACAAACAAAGTAACAAAAGCAACCACCTGGGAAAAAAATGTGTTGTATGGATCCAAAAGTAACACAACCCCACATCAAAATTAGTTGCAAGCGAAATGTATGTAAGACAGAGATACTGGAGGTGAAGTGGATGTAAGACAGAGATACTGGAGGTGAAATGTATGTAAGACAGAGATACTGGAAGTGAAATGTATGTAAGACAGAGATACTGGAGGTGAAGTGTATGTAAGAGTAAGAAAAAGAAGAGAATAATCATAATGAGAGAGGCACAAAGAGATACAATGGACTGTGGCCCGCAGTGAGAGATGTTTGAGCTGCCGTTGGTAATAAAGTGTACACGCAGAAAACAGACGTAGGCATACAAAACCTGCTTGCCTCATGTACACTGTGCTGCCCTCTATAAGTGCAAAATATGTACAAGTTACATAAATCAATAACACAATAAAATAAAATAAAATGAAATATAAAAATAACCTGACCAAAGAAATGAACTAAAACGAAACGCTAAAAATTACAATAAAAATCTCAATGTATAAAATTAATGTGTATCACAAATCCATAAAAGCACTAACTGTTGTTTGACCCATGCTACAGTATAGTGGGCTGTTGTACAGTACAGTGAGCTGTTGTACAGTATAGTGGGCTGCTGGGGCCATTAAATGGGGAAGGATGGGTGGGGGAGAGAGTGCTAGGGTGTTTAAAAAACCAAAACCCTAGTATAAGCCAATAATCCAACTGTTCGTCACTCCAACACTGTCACATTTTCTACAATCTCTGTGATAAACTAAAGTGTGCAGCTTATGAGATGAAAAAAAAAAACAATTAAAAAAATAAAAACCCACTAAAACTGTAAAACACAGGAACAGCGAAACAAAAACTTATCCCTAGCACATTAAATATTTATTACAGTGATTGCACTAGAATTTTGTTTCCCCAAATGTTACTTCCATAAATGGCGACACACGAAAGTTATATTCAGTTGTTTACTATGTGTCCAAACATTGTTAACAAATAATTCCACTGCTGACTTTTTCTCAAAGATGTCTTTTTCCAAATAGCTGGCATTACAAAGAATTAAAATTGTTTACATTTGGTTTAAGAGATAAGGTAGCCTAAACATCACATTTGTCTGATTTATTATTTACAAATTAATGTAAAATAAATGTTCTTGTTATCAAACAAAGAAACAAAAAAAGATCTGCGTATGGAAATGCATTTTGATTTGCCTCAGTTGTAATAAGTAACTCATTAAACACAACAAACAAAAATAACAGTGATAGTAACATCAATTCTAAAATAGAAATGTACAATAAAAACACAAATACATGGTATGTCAGTTGTCATAATCATTGGCTGTTTCAAGCCTCTCAAAATGTAAGGTGTCTAGATCCAAATGTTTTCATTTGGAGTGGCTTGATGACGCAGCTGATAAACATTCCAAGTATAGAACATTATACTTTAATAATTTAAGTGTAAAATGTTGTCATTTTAAAATCAACAATTTCAAGTCAAGAATAGTTTAAAAATACAATAGTTAAAAGCAACAATATACAGCAGAAATAAAAAAAGGGTTAAAAGCAGGTCACCATACCACACCTACATACCTCAGATCTACATCCGGACAATAACATTTAATTTCAGTACGATGTACTACACAACATCAATAGTTTATGTAGCACGATGCTAACATTTCCCAATGATAATGTAATCATGTTAAGCAATAATATGCCTGAGAGATAATGTAGCAACGTATGAAACAGAGATTTAGAATAGTAATCCTTTTAGTAATGCTTGGTTGGGTGAAGAAATTTTTGCACACAAAGAGCAAATAAACTCCACAACAAATGGAAGATGGCTGAAGTCTGCTGCTGTTACTGCTGCAATGGGGAGATAATCCACAAAGGTAAGGCACTTGCTGCGCTCCTACATGTCATCCTCAAACCTGAAAAAATAGATCACCTACATGTCATCTTCAGATCGGGAAAAACAGATAACCTACATGTCATCTTCAAACGGAAAAATGGATCAAACCATGCAAGGGGTTAATTTTCAGGTCCTAAAGTTCACATAGTCAACTAAAATCAGTGACTGAGGCCAAACAACTGCAGCACATGCTGCTCTAACAAAATCATTAGTACAAAACATGGTTGGTTACCAATAGTACTGAATACTGATACATGACCACTGTAGTCACTCAATAGTACTGAATACTGATACATGACCACTGTAGTCACTCAATAGTACTGAATACTGATACATGACCACTGTAGTCGCTCATTAGTACTGAATACTGATACATGACCACTGTAGTCACTCAATAGTACTGCAGGGTTCCCACAAATTTGGGAAAACAAAATTCCATACTTTTTTCATACTTTTTCCATGGCTTCCTTAACATTTTCAAGACCATCTTACACACACAAGAAACGAACAATTCTACATATAATACTTATCACATAAAAACACCGGCATAAAAAAAAGGAATTGTGAGACGTGTACTTACAAAATACAAGACAGCCTATGATCTGTGATACTGACAGTCCATATGATTTTAATAAACAAATATGCCCTACATTTTTTCATGTGTCATGACTCATGTGTTTAAGTTCAACTTTCCTGAGAATGAACACACAATTCACAATTACTGTTTTATTTCTTTGAGCTTCTGGTCAATTTGGCACTCTAGAGTAATGGCTTCTGCTAGGTAGTCAAAAGCCATTTTTAAAAAATGATTTCCTCATCCTATCCTATCCTGTCCCATAACCCGAAGGTCGTAGGGGCACCACAGATGATCGCTTAACCAGCATACTCCATCCCTCTCTGTCCTCAGCAGCCCTCATGGCTTCGCTCAGTGTCAAACCAGTCCATTCTCGAATGTTGTCCTCCCACCTCTTTTTCGGTCTCCCCCTTCTTCTACCTCCTTGCACTGTGCCTTACAGAATGGTCTTTGCAAGGCCTGATGATCTGGTGACGTGGCCATACCATCGGAGTTTCCGTTTCTTCACCACTGTGAGCAGGTCATCGTGTTGTCCAATGGCTTGTGTGATGGTCTGTCGGACTTCAACGTTGGTGATGTGTTGGGTATAGGAAATGCACAGAAGTCTTCTGTAGCACCTCATCTCCATGCTTTGTATTCTGCGTTGGAGATCTGCTGTGAGGGTCCATGCTTCGCAAGCATATAGGAAGATGGAGATGACCAGAGAGCGCAGCAGTCTTACTTTGGAATGTAGACTGATGGTTCTGTCTTTCCAAATGGGCTTCAACCTTGTCAGGGCAGCAGTTGTTTGTGCGATCCTGGAGAGGACTTCCTGTCGAGACCCATTGTCTGACACAATGGCTCCTAAATATTTGAAGCTGTGCACTGTGTTGAGGGATTGGCCTTGTACTTTGATGTCCGTGTTGATGCCATTGGTGTTGTTGGTCATCATTTTGGTCTTCTCTGCACTTATTTCCATTCCATAAGCTCTGGAGGTGGTGTCAAGCCTCTGTACAAGCTGTTCAAGTTCTTGTTCCTCTCCAGCCAATCCATCAATATCATCCGCAAAACAAAGATTGGAGATTGCTCTGCCCCCTATGCTGACTGTGCCTTCGTGATCTGCAAGAGCATCTGACATGATGCGCTCTAGGAAGATGTTGAAGAGTGTTGGAGAGAGTAGGCATCCTTGACGCACACCGATTGTTGTTCTGAACCAGTTCCCGATGACGCTGTTATGGAGGACTGCACTGGTAGCCTTGTCATACAGGCTTTTGATGACTTCTATAATTTTAGGGCTGATGTTGTACACTTTCATGGTTGCCCATAGAGCTGCATGCCAGACTCGGTCAAATGCCTTCTTGAAGTCTATGAACACATGATATAGATGTTGTTGGTGCTGTAGGTATTTCTCACAGATTATTCTGAGGTTGAAAATCTGTTCAGTGGTACTTCGCCCTGCCATGAATCCTGCTTGTTCTTCAGCTATGATTTGTTCAGCTTGTGGTTTCAACCTGTTGAGTATTATTTTCAGGAGGACCTTGCTGGGATGGCTGATGAGGCTGATGGTGCGGTAATTTTCACACTCCTGAAGGTTACCTTTTTTGGGAAGAGTGATGACAAGCGACTGGGTCCACGGTGTAGGCCATTCCCCACTCTGCCAGATCTTGTTACAGATAATGGTGAGAGCATCAATCATCGCTTCTCCTCCTGCTTGTAGCAGTTCCGCTGGTATGTTGTCCACTCCCGCTGACTTCCCTTTCTTCAGCGATTGCACTGCTGCCTCAACTTCTTCCCGGAGAATTGGGAGGATTTCTTCTTCTTCTCTGCTCTCGGGACATGCTAGAACTGATGGGTCTCCATTTGGTGTATGGTTGTAAAGGTCAGAGCAGTACTCTGTCCATCTGTCCAAGACTTCTTGTTCTTCTGTAAGGCAAATGCCAGACTTGCTTTGGATAGTGGAGACTTTGGGCTGTTTAACACTTGTCAGCCGCTTCACAGTCTGGTAGGCCTTCTTGCTGTTGTTCTTGTTCAGATTGTTCTCTATTGCCTGGCATTGATCTTCTATCCAGTTCTCCTTTGCTGTGCGCATGCCTTTTCGGATGTCATTGTTGATTTTTCGGTAGACATCAGCTCCCTGTGAGGTGTTCTTTTTCTTTTTTAACTCTCTTCGTTTATCACACAGATCCAAAAGTTCAGGTGTGATCCACGGCTTCTTCTTTCGTCGGTGCTTGCCAAGGATCTCAGTGGCGG
This sequence comes from Oncomelania hupensis, assembly GCA_036898135.1. Lineage (NCBI taxonomy): Eukaryota > Metazoa > Mollusca > Gastropoda > Littorinimorpha > Pomatiopsidae > Oncomelania > Oncomelania hupensis. The sequence continues at coordinate 72,118,138 of CM072519.1, forward strand.
CATCTGTTACAGCTGAGTTGAAGGTATTGGTCATGGTGTTGACATCTACTTCGCCTGCCCCCAAAATAAGCAGTGGTGCAAATTTCCCTCCAATTGTGGCCTGAAATATTTTTGCCACCTCCGGGTCTTGCAGTTTGTCCAGGTCGAACTTCAGCCTAGTGCACTTTGCTGTATTTACTCTCTTCAAATGGAGCCGGAAAGACATCATCACGAGATCGTGGTCACTTCCAATGTCTGCTCCTGGAAAAGTGCGTGTCCTGCCAATGTTGATGCTTGATCTGAAGCGTTTCTTGACCATGATGTAGTCGATCTGGTTGTGATGTTCCCCGCCGGGACTGTGCCATGTCCATCGTCTGGATTTTTTGTGGAGACCAAGCGTGTTTGCCAGTACCAGATTGTTGTATCTGGCAAACTCCAATAGCCTCAGACCCCTGTCATTTGTCTCGTTGTTGCAGTGGGGTCCGCATGTGTCTCCCCAGTTGTGGTGCGCATCTTGGCCAACCTTGGCATTCCAGTCGCCTTGCACTATGACTATGTCCTTCTTCGGCACTTGGTCAAGGACCGCCTGTATATTTTCATAAAAATCCTCCACTTCGCTGTCTTCATAGTCTGATGTTGGGGCATAGGCCTGGATGATGGTAATGTTGAAAGGGGTTGCTCTCAGACGGATGGTAATGAGTCTGCTGGAGACTGGGCGGCAACCCATGACAGTGGCTAGAATGTTCTTGTGGACCAAGAATCCAACGCCGTGTTCGTGCCTGTCATCTCTACCGCTGAAATAGAGCTTGTGGCCTTTGTCAGTCGTTGTTTCACCTAGGCCTTTCCAGCGCAGTTCGCTGATACCTAGAACGTTCCATCGATAGTGGTCCAGCTCGTGGGCCAGTTCTTCTAATTTTCCTTCCGCAGTTAGGGTCCTGACATTCCAGGTTCCTATGACGATGTTGTTTCTCGTGCGGATCTTGCTAATTTGTCCATCAGTAGCATACTTTTCACCTCCGTCCTGGTGGCCAACGGAAGGCGCGGTCCTTGTGTAGCCGGGCGACGACCGATCCGGCATGGAATTAGTGGATAGCCTCATCATGTGTTGTGTCTTGGGCAAAAAAGACCTGGCAGGGCCCAATCCTCTCCAGGCTGTTGGCCACAGCCGAAATCCACGAATACAGTGTGGCTCGCCTTGGCCCTGAGCACGTGGTCGTTGAACCTGTAGTAACGTGAGGTTCCTCCGCCCTGGCCGGTGACTTCTGTGTAGAAGACTTTCGCCCAGTGATGCCATGCTAACATCACCCCTGTTAGTCGCCTCTTACGACACGCCGGGAAACGTTGGGTCTATTCTATTTGCCCGAACCCTCATCACAAAACTGACATAGATTTAAAGAGCTTTTCATTCTGAACACAGTGGTATATTTTTTTTCCCCATAGGACAAATAGGTAAAAAGTTATTAATGTTTGAAAATGCCGAATGTTGGTGTTTTTTTGGCAACGTTTTGGAATTGAAGAAATTGACAACTTTGGAGTCTCAAAGTGAAGCCAATATTGATACCAGGAAGCTGATTTTTGACAGGTAACCCCTTCATATGTTATACTCCAAGCCCAATTTTCTTCAGGCCTCTCCCATGTAATGTTCAGCAGTTTTGGTGCTTCAAAGTTGGGAAATCATCAAATTCGCAGTGCGCGCCGGCAAATTATAGGCCTACTGGTGTGCTACTACGCTCAGCACGCGTGTCGCTTAACAGGCCTACGAGTACGCAATGACCGCAAGAATTCCCGAACACCGTTTGGGTAGGCTTTTCTACGGCAAAGCGCTCCGCGATACAGTAATGCACAAATTAATAAATACCCTAGTTTTATAAAGGAAAGTCTGCTCTTTATTTCTTGCTAAGTTTTAAACTTCTAGTTAAAATCAAACTTACATCAAAACCGCTTTATCCACTTTGTTCGGCTCGTAACAAAACTTTTACACACGAGAGCCCCACAATACCTATATGTAAATGAAGCTAAGTATTAGAACTTCTCATTGGTTCTTATTTTTAGGCCATCCAATGAAGTATCGCAAAGCACTTAGACTTTGAAACGAGCCCCTCTCAGCAAACGACGCTGACAACTTTTTCCGCACCGCCATTCAGCGCTCGGATAGGGGCGTATTCAAAAGCTGTTTTCTCGGAATCTTTCGCATAAACATGCATTAAAAACAACACAGATGTAAAGATAAAGCTTTCAATTTTTATTTGAATACAGCCACTGTTCGTTTTGATGCAGTTTTACATTAATAATAAGTGTTGAAAGTGAAGTGAAAACTGAGTCAAAACTGCCGACCGGACAAGAGCTAATGAAGGGCTTGGAGTACCTACTTCTGCCTCTTTTTTTTGTCGCTGACCTGCGCAAAGCATTGGCCTTGGACAGAAATGATAGGCTCTCACTCTGCTCTGCCCTATCTGCAGATTTAAGCAGGTCTTTTGCACACAGTTCCAATCGTTTCTTCTTTGACTTCAGCTCTTCAATTTCATCTAACACTAACTTTCTTTTTTTTCTTCTCTTCTTCAAGGTAAACCTCATATCTGGATCTTGCACTAGCTGCATTGAAGAGGAGTGCTTTTGTAATTGGCACCTGACTGGCTCCACCTGCCTTAGCCAAATGGTCTGCTATAATTCTCTGTGCTGTTAAGGTTTTCTGTGACATGTTGTCAGTCATTACTTCTTTATTAACAGAGAATCCCCTCTCCACACTGGCCTGGCCATGAGAAAAAAGCAACACTTCTCTCACAACACTCCAAAGGCCACTCAACTCCTTTCGCTTGGCCAGTGCAGAGAAGAAGAGTCTGTCTAATCTGTCTTTATCCCTGTCAAAAGACTGAAAGTTATCAGCAGAAGCACACTCTGATAAGAAGTCTTTGTACTGCAAATTGATTCTGTCCACATCTTCTTTCTTCTGTTCTGCATCGGCCGGATGAGAAAGAAAGCAGTAGGTTTATTGTGTCTTTAACCCGCAAGAGTAAGCAAGGGAAATAACCGCGCTAAATGAAAAATTAATTTGCTACTTTCGGTTTCAATCGCAACATCGCCGGGAGAACATCTCAAATAAACGGTATTTTCATGTTTCTTTCTTTTGAAGAAAAATGCTTGTCAAACTGAAAGATTGCCTTGTGGTTGTTTTTCCATGACTTTTCCATACCTATCTAGACAAATAAATTTTTTCCATGGCTTTTCCAGCCCTGGAAATCACTTTCTCTATTTTCCATAGCTTTTCCAGACTTCCATGACTCTGTACGAACCCTGGTACTGAATACTGATACATGACCACTGTAGTCACTCAATAGTACTGAATACTGATACATGACCACTGTAGTCGCTCATTAGTACTGAATACTGATACATGACCACTGTAGTCACTCAATAGTACTGAATACTGCTACTGAATACTGATACATGACCACTGTAGTCACTCAATAGTACTGAATACTGCTACTGAATACTGATACATGACCGCTGTAGTCACTCAATAGTACTGAATATTGATACTGAATACTGATACATGACCACTGTAGTCACTCAATAGTACTGAATATTGATACTGAATACTGATACATGACCACTGTAGTCACTCAATAGTACTGAATACTGATACATGACCACTGTAGTCACTCAATAGTACTGAATACTGATACATGACCGCTGTAGTCACTCAATAGTACTGAATACTGCTACTGAATACTGATACATGACCACTGTAGTCAATAGTACTGAATACTGATACATGACCGCTGTAGTCACTCAATAGTACTGAATATTGATACTGAATACTGATACATGACCACTGTAGTCACTCAATAGTACTGAATACTGATACATGACCGCTGTAGTCACTCAATAGTACTGAATATTGACACTGAATACTGATACATGACCGCTGTAGTCACTCAATAGTACTGAATATTGATACTGAATACTGATACATGACCACTGTAGTCACTCAATAGTACTGAATATTGATACTGAATACTGATACATGACCGCTGTAGTCACTCAATAGTACTGAATATTGATACTGAATACTGATACATGACCGCTGTAGTCACTCAATAGTACTGAATATTGATACTGAATACTGATACATGACCACTGTAGTCACTCAATAGTACTGAATATTGATACTGAATACTGATACATGACCGCTGTAGTCACTCAATAGTACTGAATATTGATACTGAATACTGATACATGACCGCTGTAGTCACTCAATAGTACTGAATATTGATACTGAATACTGATACATGACCGCTGTAGTCACTCAATAGTACTGAATATTGACACTGAATACTGATACATGACCGCTGTAGTCACTCAATAGTACTGAATATTGATACTGAATACTGATACATGACCGCTGTAGTCACTCAATAGTACTGAATATTGATACTGAATATTGATACATGACCGCTGTAGTCACTCAATAGTACTGAATATTGATACTGAATACTGATACATGACCACTGTAGTCACTCAATAGTACTGAATACTGATACATGACCGCTGTAGTCACTCAATAGTACTGAATATTGACACTGAATACTGATACATGACCGCTGTAGTCACTCAATAGTACTGAATATTGATACTGAATACTGATACATGACCACTGTAGTCACTCAATAGTACTGAATACTGATACATGACCGCTGTAGTCACTCAATAGTACTGAATATTGATACTGAATACTGATACATGACCGCTATAGTCACTCAATAGTACTGAATATTGATACTGAATACTGATACATGACCACTGTAGTCACTCAATAGTACTGAATACTGATACATGACCACTGTAGTCACTCAATAGTACTGAATATTGATACTGAATACTGATACATGACCACTGTAGTCACTCAATAGTACTGAATATTGATACTGAATACTGATACATGACCACTGAAGTCACTCAATAGTACTGAATATTGATACTGAATACTGATACATGACCACTGTAGTCACTCAATAGTACTGAATATTGATACTGACTATTGATACATGACCGCTGTAGTCACTCAATAGTACTGAATATTGATACTGAATACTGATACATGACCACTGTAGTCACTCAACAGTTCTGAATACTGATACTGAATACTGATACATGACCACTGTAGTCACTCAATAGTACTGAATACTAATAATGATACATGATCACGGTAGTCACTCAATATTAATGACTACTGATACACGACCACTGTATTCACTCAATACTGATTAATGACCACTGTACTAACTCAATAGTACTCGATACTGATAACGGACTACAGTAGTAACTCAACAGTACTCAATACTGATAAAACTGACCACTGTACTAACTCGATAGTACTCGATACTGATAACGGACCACAGTAGTAACTCAACAGTATTCAATACTAATAAGTGACCACTATAGTTACTCAACAGTACTCAATACTGATTACTGACCACCTATAGTAACTCAAAAGTACTCAATTCTGATAAATGGCCACTGTAGTAACTCAACTGTACTCAATACTGATACATGACCACAGTACTAACTCAATTGTACTTAATACTGATAAATGACGACAGTAGCAGTACCAGCGCAGTTTAGTCAACAAAAATATCACACACAAACAGCATTTGTAATAAATATAGTACAGACAACTGAAGGGCTATGCATGGTTGAAGCAATACACGCAGCACTGCATAGTAACCATCAGGATATCTGGCAACTCTAAAGCAACAAACAAGACAACCTTCTTCAACATCAAAAAAGGCATAAACTTAATGTGAAAAAAGCACACCACGCACACACACATACTTACTCATCAAACATCATGGATAATGCTGCACTGTTGATGCACACACACATACTTACTCATCAAACATCATGGATAATGCTGCACTGTTAACACATACACACACTTATCAAACATGGATAATGCTGCACTGTTAACACATACACACTCAAACATCATGGATAATGCTGCATTGTTGACGCTCACAGACATACTCATCAAACATCATAGACAATGCTGCTTGTTGATGCTCACAGACATACGTACTCATCAAACATCATAGATAATGCTGAATTGTTGACGCACGCACACACACATGCTCATTAAACATCATGAATAATGCTGCATTGTTAACACACACTTACTCATCAAACATCATGGCTTCCTCTTCATTGTCAATGCCCACATCAATGCCAGAGTCACCCAAGGAGCGGCTGAAAATCAAACAACTTCCACATACAGCTAACAGCTTTGGCCTACTTCATCAACAATACTTATTTTATATTTACCTGTCTAGATGTATGGCTGTGCAGATTACATTAGATATTAAGTGTTTATAGGGTCCAGCGGACCACCAAGAGCCGAATCAGGACTACACAAAATGAAGCAAAATCAGACTAGATAGATACTCAGTGCTTATAAAGTCCAGTGGACTGCCAGGAGCTGAATCAGGACCACACAAAATTAAGTAAAATCAGACTAAAATGTTAACATTTAAATATGATAAAAAATGTAAATAAAATCAGTCTCACCAATAAAATCCAACCAAGAATACAAAACAAGATGATATGATTTATATGCGATAAAACAAATCAACATCATGTAACAATTTAAACAGATGTTGACTATTGTGTACTTTTAAAAAATCTCATTAAAAGATATTAAACCAAAATATCTTTCTCTTTCATCAACCAGATCAGCACATTCAGACATAAAATGGTGAACAGAAAAGGATTTGTCACAAGCAGAGCACCATGGTGGTTCTTCTCCTTTTAAAAGGAAACAATGGGTGACATAAGTATGCCCAATATGAAGGCGAGGGAATAGAGGGAGGCCGAAAAAGAGGTGGGAGGACAACATTCGAGAATGGACTGGTTTGACACTGAGCGGAGCCATCAGGGCTGCTGAGGACAGAGAAAGATGGAGTATGCTGGTTAAACAATCATCTGTGGTGCCCCTACGACCTCCGGGTTACGGGAAGGGATAGGATAGTAAAGACTAAAGGTAACTACACTGGTCTTGGGCGATTCAACACTGCTTCTATGTGCCCAAAATGTCCATTTTTCTAGATTCCACCATGTATTACAAATATCCCTCCCCTCACCCCCAAATGGTAAAATGAAAATAACAGATATAATCTTACCTGGTTGCTCTACAGGTGAAGAACACAATGCGTTTCAACTTTGGGTTGAAGAAGAAGTAGTTGAAAGACCAGATGCAGCCTTCTTCTCCATACGGGTCTGAGGATAGATCTGGATTGTACCTGTCAAACACAAAACAAACAATACTTATCACCATTTAGTCAACAACATTCCCAACAGAAAATACTTCACATCCCAACTGCAGGTCTGCCTACCCACAAATCTCAATTTTCTTACTATCTTAAGTAAAAAATTCAAATTTCCTTACTGAATTTCAGATTTCCTTTTTTTTTTTAATATCCTGTTTTACTGTTTACTGTTTATTGTTGTTATACTGTCTTTTATCGTCTTGTAACATTTATATGTGGCTTGTGTGAATTTCTCTTAGATTGAGATAATAAAGTGATCGTATTCGTATGTCGAAGAAAAGGGTCAGACAGAGGAAGTTTTCTTTGTAAGTATGAACAACTGGCTCGTTAGAACGAAATGACATCATTGTAGAAGTCTTGAGCAATAATTGATTTTAGCTTGTTTTCATGTTTTTCAAGAAATACCCTAGCTTCCTCCCCAATGATATAATCAGAGTCTTGCTCGAATTTTTAGTACTCAGTTCGTCACGCATTCGTTTAGTCGCCATTTTTTTCCAACAGAAAGGATGTAAGGGAAATAACTCTTGCGTTCTCAGGGGACAATCACAAGTTATTTCCCTGGACATATTTCGTCTGCTATAATATTTGTCTTTCTCATATGACATAACAAAGCTTATTGTCCCTAATTTCCGTAACACAATAACCAATTTACGTATTTTCCGGAACACTTTATCATTTTTTCAAATTTCCGTAACAAAATACGGAAATTCCGGAACGGTATGCAGCTCTGCAACTGCACACCAAGAGTTAAGTGTACTGATATATGCAGTCAAGAGATACATGGGAACAATCTTTCTAGAGAATGATGGCAAATATAAGTGTTAAGATACGTATGACAGGGTTCATACAAACCTCAAACATAAAAATTTATGGACTTTTTAGGGCCCTCAAAAGGAAAACTTAGGGATTACACACACGTACACGCCACAATAACAAAACTCACCATCACTTAAAAATGAAGCATCTTGTGACCCCATCTGCCATATGGCCAATGGTGGATGTGGACGTTAAACATCAATGTTCATACATTCACATCTTGTGACATGACTTAAAACAGGTCAAGATGCATGTCACTTACAATAACAGATAAAGAATCACCATCACCAATGTACACTTTGAAAATGAAACATCTTGTGACTTGAAAAAAAAAGGGGTCAAGACTTCTAACAAAAGAATGACAATAAATAAAACCAACATCGCTATCTTTACTTCAAGGTCTTTAAGATGGCTCATCTCATCTTCAATGTCTTTTTCCAGTTTCGGAAGACTTGATCAATGTCTTTCAATTTTTCTCTGAGAGTGTTGCTTTCTCTTAAAAGTGCTAGCTCACTCTTGCGCTCAGTTTCTTCAGATAGCTTGTCTGCCCTCATTCTTAGATGTCTGTTATCTTCCTCAGCTCTGACCTTTTTAGTTTTTAGGCCAGCAAGCTTGTCCTCAACAGCAGACCTGCCTACCCCTCAAATTTTTAGGAGTAACTACTTGGGACAAAAAGCGTAACATTTTGAGGGAAAATTGTAAAAAGCGTATTCACACCGCAATCAATCTATCGGTCTTTAAATTCATTATATTTCTACATCAAGTACTAACAATCTTGCAAATGACCCATCCCACTCCTTTGTGTTATGGTCCTAAACATTTCCAGGTCACACTGTACTTTGGTTTATTCTGTTCGCGTCCTGGAATCTTTTTCTTAGCTGCTGGTTTAGCAGTGGCGACATCACAATCGAAATCCTCGTCGCTGACGCTATCAGTATCACGAACACGCTTCATTTTAATTACTCTACTCGGCAATCGTCTGTCTGGGTCGGTGGGGAAATGTTGCAAATTCCCTAGTAAACGTAGAAAAGCTAGTGTTCCAGCAACTGGTGCGATTGTAGCTATAAAAGTTAGCTTGCTCACGATTGGTTATTAAACTAGGTAACCAATGAAAAGCCGCGGTTAAAAGCACACTGATTAGTGCGCAAAGGCAATGCGCGGAGAAAATGGCAATAAAAAAATCGGAACGGACGCCAACCGAAAAATCGTAGTTTTTGAGTTGGGAAAATCGTAGTGAAATTAGGGAAATCGTAAAAATCGTAGTAAGGGCTGAAAATCGTAACAAAATACGCCTAAATCGCAACGGTAGGCAGGTCTGCAACAGCTTTACTTTTCTGTCCCCTCACAACTTCTGCTTCTGAAGTTTTGGCATCATCAAGGTGCTGCTGGTATTTGCTTCTTGCAGATGATGCAGAGATAAGCCATTCCTTGGTCACTGCTGCTTTCTCTACGCTACCAGCTATGTGAACATACTCCACACTTAGCCTCTCAGCAACAAGAGTTCTCTGTGACATATTCTCTACAGCCACTTCTTTGTTAACAGAAAACCTCTCTCAACTGATTCTTGCTGATGAGATAACATTAGCAACTGCTTCATCCCCACCCACAGTTTCTCATATTGTCCTGACCAGCCACACAAGAGAGTACTAGTGTGTCAACTCTGTCATCATCTGGTCTGAACCGTCTATAGAGCATCATCGGGCGTTGTCTATGTGATGTCTAAAGAGAAAATCTCTTATCACAAGTCGGTAAGTAAAATTCGACCTCTGGAAATCCTGTCTCTAGCGATCGTCAATGAGAGAATGGGGAAAAAACTATTTAGGGAGGGCATGTAGGTAAAAATGTATGAAAGTGAATGTAGAACGTGAAATTGTATGTCTTTAAACTTTTATTGAAATATGTAAATTATTATGAATATTGTATTTAAAAACGTTTTTATGTTAAAATGCATTGTTGTTGTAAATGATATGAGGATGAGTGGAAGCAGTCAGCTAGACTCAACAGAGGGAGGTGAAGTGTAAATTGTATATACATGATATAAACGAAACAAATGTATGTTAAATGTTACGAAATGGAAACAATTGTGAATATAAAACCATGTAATTTTTCTTCAGGAGGAGAGCAGACAATTGTATTTTAAAAGTAATAGATATAGATGTAAAAGTTATGCTAGAATAGTAGTCTGTATTATTATTGGTTTCAGGTTGGACTTGTTGTCGTTGTCCTTGGTTTGTCCTTGGAGGTTGTTGTTGCTGTTGCTGCTGTGAGAGGGCAGTGCCTGCAGTAGAAGTTCGATGGTGGAGGAAGTTGATGGGTGTCTTCATTGGATATTGACCATTGCATCACCGACCCAGAGCTTACCGCTGACCATGGAAGATTGTTTCATAGCGCTTGGGGTCATCTAGGGCTACGGAGAGGGGCAGGAAGAAAGAGGGAGAGAAGTCAACAGAAATAGGGGGCTGTTGGGCAAGTGGATTTTTTTAGTGCAGAAAGACCCACGGATTTCTTTTATATTTATATGCAAGAAAGAACAGTTTATTTATACTTTTTATATTTATATTTTATGGACACCTGGAACAGTGAGGATTTTTTTAAATATCCAGTGACTCTATATAATATCTGTTTTAGTTCTTCATAAACGACCTATTTATATACATATACATTTATGAACTGTGTAGAGAACATTTTAGCTAAGTAGATTCAAGAAAGGAGTGTGCAGTCAGACTTTACCATCTGTGACAGTGTACATAGCGTGAAGTGCGTACACGACTTATATATAAAAGACTGAACAGGGACAACAGAGGGGGACATATGTGTGGCTAATGTGTATATATTGTATATGTGTGTGTTAAATTAGAACAAGGTGAGAGAGTGATTTTTCTTATGATTTATGATGATGCCAATGTGTTGATTGTATATGTTTTAGACTGTTTTACGTTTTAATTTTGCTTTATACTTTTCTTTGGTTTCATTCTTTTGTTTCTTGATTGGGTTTTTAATTACATGTTTTATTGAATAAATGTATATTTGTATTTTTACACCTTATTTCGCTAGTTGAGTTTCTTAGTTTAGTTTAGTGGGAGAAAGGATGCTCGCGCACGCACCACCCACCCCCAAATACCCTATCACTCCTTGCTTGAAGGAACAGTCACCTGCTTAAACACCAAAAGGAGAAAGTAGGCCTGACAAGTTCAAAGTTCAAAAAGTGGTAAATCATTTCACATTTTCATTTTGTTTGAATAGGAAAAACGTGAGACAGATCTGGCCCATAAAAATAAGGACTTCAGAAAATGCTGTTTTAAACTATGTGTGGGAGTGTCTGGAAATACATTTGAATGGTTTGCCATCTTATTTATTTATTTACCCAAACATTGTTGTATAGTGCTTTTCCAGCGCTCAAGGCCCTGGCCGATGCAGGATCTAACTCAAGCCGCCCATTTACAAACTTTGGGTGCTTTTGTCTGACAGCCACACAACTGGGCACAATCCTGGGTGATTGTGAATGGGGAGATATGACCCAGTGCTTGCTGGGCACAATGGTGGGTGATTGTGAATGGGGAGAAAGGACCCAGTGCTTACTGGGCACAATGGTGGGTGATTGTGAATGGGGAGAAAGGACCCAGTGCTTACTGGGCACAATGGTGGGTGATTGTGAATGGGGAGAAAGGACCCAGTGCTTACTGGGCACAATGGTGGGTGATTGTGAATGGGGAGAAAGGACCCAGTGCTTACTGGGCACAATCCTGGGTGATTGTGAATGGGGAGAAAGGACCCAGTGCTTACTGGGCACAATGGTGGGTGATTGTGAATGGGGAGAAAGGACCCAGTGCTTGCTGGATTTAATGTTGTAGCCAGCACTCACATGTCTAGGACATGGGTCAAGATCTTTTTCTGTGCCATGGAATGTGTGCGTGCACAGACTAGATCTAGGTTTAAACTCTCATCTGAAAGTTTATTTTAAGGAGTTTATTTTAAATCTTACCTGAAAACATGGCAGTCCATGACGTCAATCTCACTGTCCAGGGCAGCCCACAATTGGTGCTTCAAGGCTCCAAAACGATCACCTGCCGTGGCAAACAACTGAGTGTCTATGTCGGTCACCACTGACTGTAAACAGACATTACATTTACACTAGGCTGGCATAAAAAAGCATATTGACATTCAGAAATTCTGTAATCCATGAAACATGACAGATGTTGTTTGGCCGCATAAACTAAGTATAGAACAAGGTAACTATATTTTATCAAAACTAAAAGGTTACATTATTTACAGCTTAATGTTATGTTGTTATGTACATTAACATCAGTTTAACCTACTAGTACTACCACAACACTACAAGCAGTCTAGGATCTTATACTTGGCCAGTGTTTTACATTAGAGAACAGTTCTAATTAAACCGAAAATGTATGCTTTTATGACTGTTTCTTTCTATCAACATTCACCCGTTAACAAATCAGTCACCCTCCGAAAATTTTAATTTCTCTGCAGAGTATGACCACATCCTCTCACCAACCCTCCTCCTTTAGTTTAGAATGACCACACCCTTACCCTAGTACTGAAATATTTATACTGTTTTCCTTTCCTGGGTCTAACCGAGCATATAAATAGCTGTGAGTAAGTTTTTGCTATTCTATTTTTGTCTTTTTTTGGTCATTTTTGTACATAGTTGTAAATAGTTCTTACTTTTACTGTTCCGTCTTTTGGTGTATCGTAGCAAAAGCGATGTTTGATCGAGTGCATGTATTTTTATGTAATGTCTATGTAAAGCGCGGTGAGTCTGGTCGTAGGCTGGAGTACCCGCTATATAAAAATCCGTTATTATATTATTATTACTCTGCTAAACTAGAAGGGCACAGCCCAAATGATTCACATGCTCCTCGCGGAACTCGCAATATTTAACATGAAAATGAGTGCACAGAGAGAAAAAAAGAAAGGGTCACATTAAAATGCAAAGTAATATCGACTTTAATCTTTCTCCCTAACCCTAACTCTATGTTCTTGACCTTGAGATGACCTTGACCTCAGCTCCAAATGCACTCATGTATTATCAAATAAACTACAGCAAAAGTTGTAATATGCGAAAAAAACAGTGACCTTTGGATGACCTTCATAACTTGACCTTGGGATGAACTTGACCTTTTTTACGTGACCTCTCATGCATATCTGATCAAATAACCCAATGTTGCTGCATACTAATGGTTAAATAAACAACCATTCCAATATACGATGACCTATTTATTTAATGTTTTTGCCTTGCCAAAAATGACCCTAATATTCAAGATCAAAGCAAAAACAGAACACATAAAAGATCAATCTATCATCTCTAAATACAACAAATTTGGACTTTATATCTCCTATAGTTTAGGGTCAAGATCACTTCAAAGTACCTATACTAACCAACTTTGGACAGCTCTAGTGACCTTGACCTTGGAATGAGGTTGACCAAATGTGCATAGGATGTGTGTCTCATTGATATCTATCATGCTTCAAAGAAACATAAGTTCAATATTAGTAACTTTAACTTTAAACAAAATTGAAATTTTGTGAAAAATTGCCATTTTTTAAACTAACATTTGTTAAACTTGTGACCTTGAACTTGATGATCATTTATGAGGTCTCTTAAATATCAGGCATGCTACTCCCCAAAAAGAGTTTTCACTGAAAATTTGGTGCAGCCAGATAAGCGAGCCGGCGTAGCCGGCGAGTCTGCTAGGGGGGTCCGAGGAAAATGTTTGAAAAAAATCGTTAAAATCTGTGCAATCTGGCGCATTTTGAGTACTTTTTCCAGGATAAAAAAATAGTTTACTAAGAAGAAAATCATACATGAGAATGCAGAAACTTGGCAATTTCATGAACTTAGTTTATTTCTTCAAGTCTTTCAAGTAGACAATTCAAGTTCATATTGTCAACTTATTCCTTGGTCACACATATATATCAATCATGAGCATGGTAGTATTAACAAATTTACAAAACATTAGCCAACAGATCTATGAGGCAATTCAAGTTCATATTGTCAACTTATTCCTTGGTCACATGTACGATATCAATCATAAGCATGGTAGTAGTATTTACAAAACATCAGCCAACAGTCCTATGAGGCTATTTACTAATTTAGTTGATTTGGCCTGTTTCTTGTAGAGCTTCAGCTGGGCCTTTTTTGCATCGTCCTCTACAGGACGCAGATGATCTCTCAGCGCATTCAAACCTCCACTTTTGTACATCACCTCCACTCTGCAAGGTTGAAAGCTCTACAACCTGAGTTCATGAAAATATATTAACAAAAAAGACTGTTCATACTAGTTTATAGAGCACATTGTCACTAATAGAGACACATGGAACAGCCTGCCAAGGGATGTGGCCATAATTGGTAGCACAAATGCATTTTAAAACGGCCAACATATATTTTTTTCTAACGAGTGTACTCCATTGACTTGGGTGGAGATTCCCTTACCCCACCTCCCTCTGGTAGGCAAAATTCATCACACAACATGTGCCTGAAAGCCTGCCAGTGTGACAAGTAACGTGTGCTCTTAAATGCATACGAGGGCAACTATGATGCCATTACTACTCTACTACTACACTACACTATACTATTACTAACACTAATACTTGCAAAAATATTAAGGGTGGAGTAGGACAGCTGACCTGAACACTGGGTTCTCGGCTGAACTCCTGGCTCTTGGCCATGCTGAAGTCATAGTCTGGCTGGAAGGAAGCGTTGAGTGTGGAGATGAGGTAGAACAGTGTTTTGGTGTTGATAGTGTTGCACAGTTGTAAACTGCCAAAGTCATCGTCCATCTCGCAGCTTGAGCCATACACTACTCCACTACTGAATACAGAACATTCAATACAAATGACAATAATACTTGATACAAAAACACCACTGCACAACTAAATATAGAAAATTCAATGACAATCATAATTGATCAAATGCTATCAAAACTCCACTGCACAAGGGCGAAGTACCACTGAAAAGATGTTCAACCTGAGAATAATCTGCGAGAAATACCTACACTACAGCACCAACAAAATCTATATCATGTGTTTGTAGATTTCAAGAAAACATTTAACCGAGCCTGACATGCAGCTCTGTGGGCAACCATGAGAGTGTACAATATCAGCCCTAAAACTATTGAAGGCATCAAAAGTCTGTATACAAGGCTATCAGTGCAGTAAATAAATGACTTGTATTGCCGCTTTGAGCGTAGCGATGTAGCAGACGACCTGTTAAATGTGATATCTGATCTGCAAGGGAGGGTGGAGGGAGTAGCGGTAGATAACCCAGGCATCTTGGACTGTGAGATCCAGGCGGACGAGGTTGAGTCCCATTTTTGTAAGGTCAACCCCCACAAAGCTTTTGGCCCGGACAACGTCTGTGGTAAATTGTTAAAATGTTCTGCTTCCCAGCTGTGTGATGTTTTTAGCAAGTTGTTCACTTGGTCTTTGAAAACCTCTGCTGTTCCATCTGTGTGGAAAAATTCAACTATATGTCCCGTTCCCAAGTCCAGGAGCCCATCAGAATAAATGATTATAGACCAGTAGCCCTCACTAGTATAGTGATGAAGTGTTTTGAACGCATTGTGTTGAAGTTTCTCCTCCTTAGTACACAAACGTCCCTTGACCCACTTCAGTTTGCATACAAGCACAATAGATCAACCGATGACGCAACACTCACTCTCCTCAACAATGCCTACATCCATATTGAAAAACCTGATTCTTTTGTTAGGATTCTATTCATAGGCTTCTCTTCAGCTTTTAACACCATACAACCCCACCTCATGGCTCGCAAACTTCTGGCTCTGAATGTCAGTCCGAGACTGGTTCTTAAGATTGTAAACTTTCTTGTCAATCACTCAGTCTGTCCGCTTTCAACACCGTCTTTCTTCCTCCCGTTCCACCTCCACTGGTTCTTCCCAAGGCACTGTTCTCTCCCCTGTTCTCTACACAAACGACTGCTCTGGCTCCACTGACACCCCTTTCATCAAATACTCTGACGACACCGCTCTACAAGATCTCTCAAATTCTCATTCAATCTATGTAGAAGAAGTCTCTAAGTTCACCGCATGGTTCAATGATAACTATCTCAACCTGAATGTAAAGAAGACAAAAGAACTTATAATAGATTTCAGAAGAAACCCTGTTGCCATACCATACTTGGAGATAGGGGGAGAAAGGGTGGACAGAGTCAAGGAATACAAATACTTAGGCACCATTGTAGACAACAAACTCAATTTTAATTCCAACACAACAAGCATACACAAGAAATGTCAATCCAGAATATATTGCCTTCAGAAGCTTTGCTCCCTTAATGACAGTTGTCCCGTGTTAACCAACTTTTACAGATGTTTTGTTTAGTCTGTTGTGACCTTTGGCTTCCTGTGTTGGTATGGAGGGTTGAGTGAGAAAAACAAGAACGTATTGAACAGGATTGTACACGTCCGTGCGAAAGTGACGAGTGAAAGGCAGGATGAATTATGTGTGCTGTATGAACATCAGGTTGAGCGAAAGGCATATAAGATTGCGAGTGACCCGAGCCATGTTCTGGCAGGAATGAGTGTTCATGATCTTTACAATTGTGTTCATTGTGAGATATGTCTTCCCCTGATGCAATGTTTAAGTGATATATATGGAACGTATCCTAGTCAATGTTTGCTCCTAGTCACTATGGGTGTGAACGGGTGTGTGTGTGTTGATGTGTGTGTGTGAAGGATGAGAAGGTATTTTTGGAACAAATGTTGTGATAACATGTAGTGAGGAAGGCAATCTAGTCAATAATGTTTGCTCCTAGTCACTAGCTGTGTGTGTGTGTGGGAGTGTGCGTGTGTGTGTGTGTGTGTGAGTGTGAAGGATGAGAAGGTATCTCGGAACAAGTGTTGTGATAATATTTTATTTATTTTATTTATTTAATTGTTCTTATATAGCGTTTTTCCAGCTCAAGAGCTGCTCAAGGCGCTGGCTGATACAGGATCTAACTCTCTTTAAAAGAGGTGGGAGGACAACATTTGAGAATGAACTGGCTTGACACTGAGCGAAGCCATGAGGGTTGATGAGGACAGAGAAAGATGGAGTATGCTGGTTAAACGATCCTCTGTGACCTTGGAGCTACTGGATAGGATAGGATTAATCAATCTTATATAGCACTATTCCATCTTAAGAGCTGCTCAAGGTGTTGGTCGATAAGGACCTAACGCAAGCCGCCTTAGGTACCCACCTGCAATCATTGTGCGCATAGTCTGCTGCCAAAATGACTGAGCACAATCCTGGGCAACCTGGGATGGGGGAGAAAGGACCTAGTGCATGCTGGGTATACTTGTGTAGCTGGCACTCACCCGCTTAGGAAATAAGCGTCAGGATCTTTAAAATCCATGAGATGGAATGCGTCAGTGCACAGCCTAGACCTTGGTTTATACTCTTATCCGTAGGAATAGTAATAATAATAACGTGTAAAATAATAACGAACTACTTAATAATAATAATAATACACTTGTAAATTACCAATAAACAGTGGTGAGTACATAAACTGGCGTAGTGGGGTGAGTACATAGACTGGTGTAGTGGGGTGAGTACATAGACTGGCGTAGTGGGGCGAGTACATAGACTGGTGTAGTGGGGTGAATACACAGACTGGTGTAGCGGGGTGAATACACAGACTGGTGTAGTGGGGTGAGTAGATAGACTGGTGTAGCGGGGTGAGTACATAGACTGGTGTAGTGGGGTGAATACATAGACTGGTGTAGAGGGGTGAGTACATAGACTGGTGTAGCGAGGTGAGTACATAGACTGGTGTAGTGGGGTTAATACATAGACTGGCGTAGTGGGGTGAGTACATAGATTGGCGCAGTGGGGTGGCACAGCAGTGTAGTGGTCTGAGCACACATTATCAACATTTTAAGTTAAGCAGTGATGGGAAGGGTTAATACTTGGATGGTTGGCCATGCATGGAAGGCAATCACTAAACACCCAGGTGTCAATGGGTAGCTGGATCAGTTTAGGACCGGGGAAGGTAGAGCAGCCAGGGAGAGAAGATAGGCACAACCCTCCTTAAGCTGCCATAGAGAAAACTGGAGGTCCCATATCACATATGACTGAAAGGTTACAAGGACGCCTTTACCTTTACATAAACTGACATTGCTGCACACATGTGAATAAGCCTACCTGCTAGGACTGTGCGGTCCATAGACAGGCTGTGGTGGAGACAGTGCCTGTAGACCCCCAGGAGCCTCTCGGTTTTCTTCTGCCAGCACTTTGAACAGCCGTTTGTCATTGCCAGCCATCTTGCAGGAGTAGCTCTCAATTCTGAAAAACAAATGTCCACTGAATAGGACACAACTAAAACACACTGATACAGTTCAGTCGTCCTAAAACTAGTAAAAGTAAAACAAATATAACCTGTACTAGGTTTTATGATGTCAAACAGTGCAGCAGCTGACAAAGGTCTTAACATTGGATATGTTTAGACTTTAGTTTGCTATCAATATATCATATCCATAATCAGCTTACTGCTATCATACCCATAATCAGCTTACTGCTATCATTCATACCCATAATCAGCTCACTGCTTACATACCCATAATCAGCTCACTGCTTACATACCCATAATCAGCTCATTGCTATCATACCCATAATCAGCTCACTGCTTTCATACCCATAATCAGCTCAGTGCTATCATACCCATAATCAGCTCAGTGCTATCATACCCATAATCAGCTTACAGCTATCATACCCATAATCAGCTCACTACTATCATACCCATAATCAGCTCACTGCTTTCATACCCATAATCAGCTCACTGCTTTCATACCCATAATCAGCTCAGTGCTATCATACCCATAATCAGCTCAGTGGTATCATACCCATAATCAGCTTACAGCTATCATACCCATAATCAGCTCACTACTATCATACCCATAATCAGCTCATTGCTATCATACCCATGGCATAATCAGCTCACTGCTATCATACCCATAATCAGCTCACTGCTATCATACCCACAATCAGCTTGCTGCTACAGGCATGCCTACCCTCAATTAGAAGTTTCAGTATTAGCTTTTTCAAATTTCCGTATTACGATTTCCATATATATGCAGGGCTCAGCCTGACACAAAAAAGCTATGGGCCATTGGGCCCCTCAGATCAAATTTCAATGGGCCATGATTTCAGCAGTAATTTACGTACATGTTTAAGATAACCTGGATATATTATTACAGAAATCAAAACAAAATAGATTATTGTGAGTGTGCATGTGTTGTGAAGCATGTTTACCAACAAAACACTAACCAACCAGAACAGGGATCAGTTTACTGTGCTTTTGAAGAAAATATAGCTCGTCGCTTTTCAGCACGCCACCTTTCTACAGCAGCTGTGAAGTTGAAATTCTTCAGTTCACCACCTTTAAAGCACGTTTGTCGCCTCCAATACAGTGCACTGTTATTGTGGTGGCGCACTGGTACCAAAAAATCGAAGCGCCATTCGGCCCCTGACAAGAACTGTAGATGGGTCATTTTTAATTTTTATGCGTCAATGGCGCAGGGCGCGCTAGTAAACTGATCCCTGTATATGTTATATATATATATTTACTTTTATTACCTATTATTTTTGCACTCATCCTTTTTGATATTATGTGAAGAATCATAGATTAATTTGCTGCACAATCTTCTTTTTCTTCTTCAAAACCTAGTACAGTGGAACCTCCGGTATACGACCGTCCAAAATCTGAGAAAAAACGGTCTTATAATAGAGGTGGTCTTATACCGGAAACAAGGGGTGGGGTGGGGGTAAAGGGGGTCAGGCTTGGAGGGGTATGTAGTCATAATTTTCACACTCACCAGCATGTATTCTCTGACAAAGAAAACTATAAAACATGTTTCATTTTTAGCTTTGTCTTTTATTCACAACTTCAAAAATAGAAAACAGTCGAACCACTGCCAGACGCGTTCATCCAAGTCTGTCAGTGCAGAAGCTCTCAGTTTCGATGTTTCCCTTTTCGCCACTTTCTCCACTCTCCCATCGTAGTTTCACAGATTCCTTATCCTTTATGATGAGCTGAATTTGGGTCTTCCCAATGTCTAAACTTCTTGCAATAGACAAACAACTCTCCCCATTTTCACTTCTTTCAATCACTTTCATTCTCTCTGCCAAACTCAAAACGTTCCTCTTGCGCGACGCCATTTTGACAGCCAGTGTAGGCGAGTAATGTCCCTTATTTGCGAACCGGAAATAGCAGACAACAGCAGGCGTACACTAACATGAGAGAAAAAACGAAAGGTACAGACAGCAAATTAACTGATATATCTTTTAAATTGCCCTAAGACGGTCGTATAAAGGGCTTAAGACACGGTCGCTGGTCGCATAAACGAGGTTGTCGCATACCAGAGGTCATTTATTATTGGAAGTGAATCGGTCAGAAGTTTTCAGGTCACATAACGGAGGGAGTCGTATACCAGAGAGCCGGATACCCATACCGGAGGTTCCACTGTAATTATATGCTATTGGCCTTCCATCACAAGATGGAAAGTCTCATCTTTCGTAGGCCTCAATTAGGAGACCCACAACGAAAGAAAAGACTTCAGAGCCTGCCGCTTGATGTCGTTCATACCACCGGTGGAGATGCCAAACTGGTTGGCATAAATCGTACTTTTAAGTCAGTGCTGCCGCGAATAACCAAAGGACACTTTTCCGCATACGAGGCAATATATATGTCTGCCCCTTGCGCGATTTCTTTGAAGATTCAGATTCACAATCACTTTGCTTAGCCATTCGTTTGGACGCCATATTTTGAATTCTGTCTCACGAGAACCGATCTTCACTGCGACTGCGCAAAAACTGCCTCGGCAAACTTCGGTGCCTCTACCGGAAACTTCCATGCCACATGCGACTGCGCATTGTGGCATTAAACCGGGTTCGGTTGTCTTCGGAAAAACGTCATGCGGTGCATTACCACAGGCCAACGAGTTCGATTTTTCTTTCCCAATGTAATTTTAATTTATTTCCGGATTGTGAAACAAGTATCCGTATTTTCTGTAGCGCTTGCCGAGTTTTTCAAATTTCCGGAAAAAATACGGAAATTCCGTACGGGTAGGCATGCCTGCTGCTATCATACCCATAATCAGCTGACTTGCAAGATTAAATCCCTAATACAAATGTGATAAAACGATTTCAAAAATATCTGTTTAAATAGCCACCCAAACCTTTGGATATAGGGATATAGTCAACATAATCATCACATAACTCATTAGCCTACTGAATAATAATGGTGCTGAAACGTGAAAGCCAAATTACTTGACAATCAAACTAGTAAACCAGTCAAAATCACTGGTCTGTTGTACATTTTCTCATGCTCACTAACTTTTTATGAGATTCACACAAAATGAACTAAAAAGTAAAATATATGCAAATGATAAGAGACAATGCAAGCTTTAGCAAAACTTGACAAAAGTATCATCAGCTATGAAAAAGGGGTGGAGGGTGGTTCACTGGTTGAGAAAGAAAGGGAAGAAATTAATTAGTAAAGCTTTCTCAACAACATTTTACTTATATTTGGTGCACAGATCCATACTTGCAACACCCTTGTACGTCACACATATATTCTCAATACTTGCACTTTGCCCTGTTTCTTGAAAGTGTTTCTTGAAAGAAGTGTATGAAGTCAATCAAGTTCAACTTACCGCCCATCAATCCTGCAACTATCCAACTCCATACACAACTGAGAATTGACAGCCTCAAGCTTGGCGTTTGCCAGCAGCTTCATGGTTACAATGAGATAAATATGACCCAAAGATTTTAACAAAACCACAGCAAGTCAAAATGATAGCAAATCTTTTGATTTTGCAGATCGGACCTGAGTGTGAACTGAAAGTGTTTTACTTAGTCTTTTCCTACTACTTCCGTGTGAGAACCCCCGTGTGATGCGCTAGAAGACCAAAGTCAAGGCGTTTTTCTAGTCCATTTATTGAAGAAGAACACTCGCTAAACCATTTAAGGTAATGTTTCTCATAAAACTCTTCGGATGAAACACAGACGGCGGAAGAAGATAGAATCCATGGTAATACAAGTCCTGGGTATCATCCTCACAGTCAATCAGTGATTGAGGCTCACAATAACAATCAGACGCCATTTTGGCCTGTTGACAAACACAAAAAATCCACTATGAAACAGATCTTTCAAACAAAAATTCTCTCAACACGATTCACTGAATGTGAATACTGGCCTGGTCGCGCCTCCTCGATGCTCTTCTCGCAGTACTCCGTTAACTATAATAAAAATCGAACTATTGTTGCGCTGAACACAAGATTCCCTTGTTTACATGGTAGGCATAGATTTTCTCAGCTGAAAAGCAGTAGGAATCCCCTCGATTGTCTTCCCATCATGCATCTTGGTTATGGAGTGTACGTTATAAATAGCGCGCTTCGTCATTAGCAAACTCCCTTATATAGAAAAAGCAAGGGGGATAACTTTTCCCCTTGCCTTACACTAGAAATATATAAATTTTATAATGAAAAAATAACAAAAATAAAAAAAAGAAGAGATAATTCAGAATTATTTTGGATACTTTGCTGTCAAATACATATCTTGAGCAATAATCATCTACGATTCTCCCACCTACTCCTGAAAAAATAAATCTGCTTATGGTAACATAGAAAAAAACAGGGTAGGTAGGGCAACTTTTCTTTCTTTCTTTCTTTCTTTTCTTTCTTTCTTTCTTTTTTTTTAAATAAATAAAACACTTTTTTTTACCTTGGTTGCGATTATTTTTTTTGGTAACCTTTATTTTTTTTCTTCTCCAGACGATCCCCCCCCCCCCCCCCCAAAGTTCAGCGTCGGTGACCCCAAAAGTAAGGTCGGTCTGAAAACCGTAAACAAACTTTTTTTTTTTTCTCTTTGACCTTACAAACTTTTGCCACAAAAAGGAACGGTCAACCAGATCGAAAGCTTTTAATAATCTACAAACATGTACACTGTAAAGACGCATTGTTGTAAACAGGAAAAAGGTGTTTAATATAAAAATTTGATCCATAGCGCTGTTTTACGCTCCCGCGCTTGCTCTTGACCGATAGTGCTGTTCATATAAAATAGGATAGGATAGGAGTTAAACGATTACTAAGAAGACATGTTAACATTTAACCAAAAGCAGCTTAATTAAAATGAAATACCTCTGTAATCATTAAGATCATCACTACAACCTAATTTGTTCTTGAAAAAAGAGGCTTACTCTCACTAACTTCCAGTCCGCTGATGGAATGTTTCCAAAATACTAAAATTGGGTTAAAAATTTCCTAATTACAGAAAGAAGATAACGTGGCACACTGTTAAAAAATTCATTTATAATAGATTCAAGTCTACATGCTTCCTAATTTGTTAAACTGTGATAAAGTCAAGTCACAACACCATCAAGAAAATAAACCATATTGATAATGCTTACTTTTTCAGCTATGTGTGTTATTATCTGGAAATACATATGTTTTTAATATATTTAAATTACATTTTCTACCTTTTAAAAAAATTGTATAAATTCCCTTGTCTAGAATGTCGATCCGGATTACTTTTGTATATAAATTCGAATTATTGTTATTATTTATTATTTGATTTGATTTGATTTGTTTTTCGTGCTTTTTAGGGTGAAGAGAGAGAAATATTCGGGCAGTTCGCACAAGTGAGTTCGCACACTCTATAATAGATTATTTACATTTTTATAATAACATTAATATAATTAAATTAACTTCAGTTTTTAATTTTTTTTTCAAATTTAGAAGCGTAATTAATGTAACATTTCCTATTAAGAAATGTTAGCATATTGATAAAATTTTATTATTTGTTTTGCATCGAAATAATAATTCAACCCGGAAGAGTGTTCCGTTTCCAGTTCTAACTTGTTACATTACCTTCATTTAAGGCCAATATGGCGCCTTGATGAGGTGGGAGGATTTGGTTCTCCCATAAAAAAATGTTTATATTAGTACCTGTCTGTGTGTATTCAGGTTCATTCGGTAGCAGTATGAAGTCTGAAGATCTATTCTAACTGTTAAGCCAGTAACTTAGAACTGAATTTAATCTTTTGGTCAGTTATTCGCGTTTATTTTGCGTCCATGTGTATTGTGAAATGCACAGCATTCGTTTCCCTTCCTCGACGAGATATTTGTTTCATCTGTAGTAAATTGAACAACGAGCGAGTAATTGAATTCTGCCTGAGATTTCCTATGTCCCACTCTTTCACATAAGTTTAATAGAATTTAATTTTTGTTTTACTTTCATCATTTGGCTTTATTTTCAAATGACTAAGCTTGAATCACTCAGCATATAGGCCTACCCTAATTGTCAACAATAACAAAACGGTATCGCTGACGTCTAAATACTGCAATACATCTATGGTAAACTTCATTGTAGTTATACGTTAAAGTACTCAATTTTTTTGTGAATGGTAGTGCATTGTTTTGTTTTCCTGTTAATGTTTTCATTTTTTAATTTTCTCACAGAACAAAGTGAGTGATGTTATTATGACATTTTTTTCTCTACGAGTAAGTGCTATGGGCTTCTGGTTCAACACTGTTTTCAGACCAGTGGGTGACTTTTTAATAAGCTGGGTACTTATTACTATATTAGGGTTTTGGTCAGTTTTTAATTTTTAGAATTATTTGATAACCTTTTTCAAAGTTATGTTCTTGGTCGGCCCTAACAACTGGGGGTGTTTTCAATTTTTGACTGGCTTCATAATGTGAACTTCTCAGCGGTTTCTTTGTAACTACCAATTCAGTACATATATATATAGGCTGCTGTCATTCGTGCAGTCTAAGCCTTCAAGGACAATCCTCCTCTGATGAGACCTTTGGTTAAGGTCGAAACGCATCGGGAGAGCCAGGCTTTATGAATGCAATTATTATTATTTATTTTAACTAAAGTCCAACCTAATGCACTGTGCCAATGAATTACTGACTGCAACATGCATTAGACAGTTGCACACACACACACATGCGTGCACACACACATATCAAAGTTTACAATTTTGTGTAATTCATATAGCTTGTTGGATTGTGTAAGTGCTCAGCTGTTGAGCTAGAAAAGTGCTCTATAAGAGTGACTAAATCAATACAATAACCCATCCTATCCTAGGGTTCTGGACAATAAGCATTCTTCTTATTATTTTCTCTTTTGTTCTGCTTCTTAACTTCCTGACATAATATGTAAACTTTTCCCCTTCCATTTTCTTCTCCATAATAAAGCTTTTATTTTTTAAATGATGGCGAGTGTTTGACGATTTATGCCTCTTTCTCACTTTAAAAAAATTATTCCCCTTTGGCACAAGGCACACTTCAAATGAACACTGCTGTTTAACTGTCAGGCGGAAAAGAAACCACCAGTAAAAGGGAAGAGATAGAGCTGTTGTATTTAAAGTTCATTCAAATTGCTAAGTACATTAGTTTAGAAAGACATTTTGTCACTTACAAGTTCAGATTATTCAATACATGCAACAGTGATAATGAAGGAAATTATGTCACGTTACATTCAGACGGCTCAATACATGCAACATTGGTAGTGAAAGAAATTATGTCCCGTTATGTTCGCATTGCTCAATACATGCAACATTGGTAGTGAAAGAAATTATGTCCCGTTATGTTCGCATTGCTCAATACATGCAACATTGGTAGTGAAAGAAATTATGTCCCGTTATGTTCACAGTGCTCAATACATGCAACATTGGTAATGAAATAAATTATGTCACGTTATGGTCATATTGCTCAATACATGCTACCGTGATGATGAAAGAAATTATGTCACGTTATGGTCACAGTGCTCAATACATGCTACCGTGATGATGAAAGAAATTATGTCACGTTATGGTCACAGTGCTCAATACATGCTACAGTGATGATGAAAGAAATTATGTCACGTTATGGTAATATTGGTCAATACATGCTACAGTGATGATAAAAGAAATTATGTCACGTTATGGTCACATTGGTCAATACGTGCTACAGTGATGATAAAAGAAATTATGTCACGTTATGGTCACATTGGTCAATACATGCTACAGTGATAATGAAAGAAATTATGTCACGTTATGGTCACATTGATCAATACATGAAACATTGTATCTGTAGAATACATTGCTTGTATCCAGAGATGTTGCATAGACAGCACAGTGGTGTGTACAGATTAACGGCAATGTATCGATGTCTGGCAGATGTCGGAGTCGACTTGAAACACTGTAGATTCTGAGCTGAATTTTGGGTTCTAAGTATTTCCAAGCAACAGTTGTTCTGGGGAAGAATTAATTTTTATATTCTGTGTTACAGTGCGGTATCACAAAGCATCTTAAAAGGGACAATAAAGAGTTACCAATAAAGTTGTCGATTGTTTTTTTGGCGTAGAAGTTGGAGGGCGAGCATCAGGGGCGAATGTGGCTTCCTACTTTTTGAAAAGGGTTGAAGCCAGTTGGTGGCGTGGCAGGTGCTAATCCCTCAACAATCTCACAGAATAGGATGAGGCAGAGTTGTTTGCGTCATCCCTGAAGCACCGAGAAGTCGTAGTTTGTCAGGAAGCCTGTGACAAAGCCAGGAGAAGTGGTTCTGAAGTCGCTAGAAATTAATGGCACTGCGTTCCGTTTTACACGCTTAATCCTGTCCATATCTTGCTTCAGGTGGGAGTCCTACCCAACTAACTGCTCCGCACTCCAGGAGCAGGCTCACAAGGGCAAGGTAGAAGTTGCCTATGCCTGAAGATTGGATGTGACGTAGATTCCTTTGCAGGAATCCCAGGAAGCAGTTGACTTTTTAATGATGTTGTTGATGTGGTCAATCCATGACCATGGGCTTGAAGTGACATTTTTGAGGATGGTATTGTCTAGTGAGTATATGAACTAGGATGGAGGGCGGCATGTGATGTTTATGATGTTGTTGATGTGGTCAAGCCATGAGCTTGAAGTGACATTTTTGAGGATGGTATTGTCTAGTGAGTATATGAACTGGGATGGAGGGCGGCATGAGATGTTTATGATGTAACATTTTGTAGCATTGAACCTCATACCCCATTTGCCCACTATTCCAGTATCTTCAGGTCATTCTGGAGCATATGATGGTTGCTGAAATCTGCAATCTCTCGTATATAGGCAGTCATGTGTGACCCCTGTTGGGGTGCCGGGGGTTTCAGTATAAATAGTATCCCCACTTTCTGGAAATTTAGTGCTTTAAATTCCCACTGTCGCTGTCTTTCTCATTTACTCTTTCTCATTCCTGCTCTGTTCTATCAATCTGCTATACTATCTTCTTCTTCGCTAGACCAGTCACCTACCTTTTTTCTTGAAAACTCTTCTGGGACAAGACTCCTTATTTGTGTATGAGGTCTGTTGGATCAGCTTGGGAATATTGGACGCTTTCTGCCAGGTGGTCACTAGGGCTTCCTATGATGTTATTATTTAGCAATGTAGGCATTTTATATGTATGTATTTTGTTAATAATTTATAATGATGTTTGTATTCTATTTTGTTTTTGTAAATGGGGGTTCGATAAATTAGAGTACACCCTCAGCGTCCCCTGCGTGGGATGTCTTTATTGTAAAGTGACTGGCTGGTGGAGAGCTTTCAGTTTTACCACTAGGGTTGTTTCAGCAGATCTTTTATGCGGATTGGGGGTTGTCCGGTCCTGATTTGGCTCGGAAGAGTCCGCTGGACCTAAAGCAATAATAATGTAATGTAATGTAATGTAGTCATTGGTGAAAATCCGAACTTGTGATTTGATTGTTTTTGGGAGGTTGTTTATATGGCAGGGGAAGAGTAAGGGGCCTAGTACTGTGCCTTGGGGAACTCCAGAGTCCATTTTAGTAGTGTCTGACGATACGCATTTGACAACAACTTGCATGGAGCAAGTTCTGTCAGGAAGCAGCGGATCCCTGAGTATAATGTGCCAGTGATATTGTAGCTGCTCATATTGTACTGTGTAGAAGACCTTGGAAAAATTAAGGGTGGCCATGTCTACTTAGTACTTGCTTACCATCATCATAAGACTTGAAAAGGTCATTGGCTGTTGTGAGGAGTTGTGTTTCGGTTGAAAACCCTGAGAGGAAGCCATGGTTCTGATTGGTAATTATCTTGTGGAATTTGAGATGGACCAGGATGTATTTCCAGATTATATGTTCTAGCAATTTGCAGGGAACATAGGTGAATGAGATGGGGCGACATTTTCTAAGGTCATGCTTGTTTCCATTTTTGAAGGCTGCAGATGTGTTCGCTTTCTTTTGATGTTGACCTGTAGGGAGTGACCTTTGGTAGATGAAGGCCAAGGAGGGGGCAACATTTTCAGCCAGGGTTTTCAGAGTTGTGTTGACATCATTGTGAAATAATTTGTCACATAATGGTCAGATTGCTCAGTACATGCAACATTGTGAAAGAATTTGTTATATGATGTTCAGATTGCTCAGTAGTTGCAACGTTGACTGAAATAAATTATGTGAAATAATTTTCAGATTACATGCAACAATAATTGTTAAAGAAATTGTCACATAATGTTTAGACTGATCAATACATGCAACTTTGATATCCCCGTTGGGGTGCCGGGGGTTTCAGTATAAATAGTATCCCCACTTTCTGGAAATTTAGTGCTTTAAACTCCCACTGTCACTGTCTTTCTCATTTGCTCTTTCTCATTCCTGCTCTGTTCTATCAATCTGCTATACTATCTTCTTCTTCACTAGACCAGTCACCTACCTTTTTTCTTGAAAACTCTTCTGGGACAAGACTCCTTATCTGGGACAAGACTCCTTATTTGTGTATGAGGTCTGTTGGATCAGCTTGGGAATATTGGACGCTTTCTGCCAGGTGGTCACTATGGCTTCTTATGTTGTTATTATTTAGCAATGTAGGCATTTTATATGTATGTGTTTTGTTGATATTTTATAATGATGTTTGTATTCTATTTTGTTTTTGTAAATGGAGTGTTCGATAAATTAGAGTACAGCCTCAGCGTCCCCTGCGTGGGATGTCTTTATTGTAAAGTGACTGGCTGGTGGAGAGCATTCAGTTTTCCCACTAGGGTTGTTTCAGCAGATCTTTTATGCGGATTGGGGGTTGTCCGGTCCTGATTTGGTTCGGAAGAGTCCGCTGGACCTAAAACCATAATCATGTAATGTAATGCAACTTTGATTGTGAAATAAAATTTCCATTGATGTTGTCCACATAGTGAGAACACTTTACTTCATGAATTGGACATATATATTGAAGTTAATATTTCAAATAACAGTATTGAAGTAAATACACCTGATCTTTCAAAATTAGCCTAATATTACTACTATTATGGATATTATTATTATACTTTTGCTGTGTTTCAGAAATAGCTACAGTGCCAGTCACATGCCTTGTGGCTAGTTAATGTGGGGATTGCACCAGCATTGTTTGAAGTTGTTCGCTATGGAGAAAAGCGACATGTCTCCGCCTTCGTCAGACGATGGTCAGCCCAGGCCAGGACCCAGCACATCTTCACGCGCAAGTTCTGTGGACAGTGGGCTTCCTGAGAGTCCTCAGATGCCCTTGACACCAGAAATCAACTCCAGTGGTGATTTACCTACAACACTCCTACAGGCTGGTTGGCGGAAAGAATGGAGCAAGCGAGAAAACCGACACTATTATTACAATGTCAACACCTGCAAGTCAGTGTGGCACACACCCATTGTGGAACCTGTCCTGGTAAGTCTGGAACCTCCTGTTGTAAATATTTACTGTGGAACCTGTTCTGGTATACCTTTATCCATTTGTTGGTTTCATAAACGTTGTATGGAAGATATTGATCATGGATGCAGAAAGTTAGTACCGCCTTTGGTTAACTCTGACCAGTTGCTATTTCAGGCCAGAAGCAACGACCCTTTGGGTCTGACTGAAGGGGTGGAGAACCCTGACCACAGGTTTATACATAGACGCAGCACGGACATGCCTCAAACACCCACCACACCTATGACTGGAGGAAAGAGGCGCCTCAGTATGGACCTGGCAGACGCCAGCACAGCCAAGCGATGTGTCTTTCCTGTCACGTAAGTAACTTTGTATACCCTCCCCTTATCTCTTGTCTGGTGCATTTACTGTAGGTGTCCACCATATAATTTTAGTGTTAAAATGTATAGTGTATAGTCAGGGAACCCACCCCGGGTTCATATATAGCTAGTAAATGCACCACAGTTTTATATTTGCTTATGACTAACATTTATTACTCAAACATGCACTCCAATCCATAAACACAGATGAGGAATTAATGAACAGATAATCAAACATCAATGCATGCAAGTGTAGTGTAAAGGGAGGCAACTGGTTCAAGCTTGGGAGAGAGGTTGTTTACCTTGCATTTCTTAGTTAGACTAGTCTTGGGTGGCTCCTGCTGTGCAGAATCCATTGGAGTTGCCATTGGGTTATGCAGGACAAGGCGACACGACATTTGTTCTCCTCAGTTGACCATTCGTCTTCTTCTTTTGGTGGTTTTTGGTGGTGAGCGGGACTAAATTGTCGCCAGGCATTTTATGCAAGTCTGTGGTAGTCGTCAAACCGGTATACTATCAACACGCTTCACCGCCTTTAGAGGCAAATATTTCTATATATCCCTCTTACGAGTGATAAATGAAAATAACAGTTCGGTGTTGGTCATGTTCGCAAGGTGGTGGCCGAGAGACGGGAGTCAAATACTCCGCTCAGCTATACAAGAAATACCAAAATTTACACATTAACGACATGGCATGTGTCCACAAATTCATCAAACACATTAGATCAGTGGCAGAAGAAGAGTTAGCTCCGCATCCCTCTTGAAGCTGAAGCTGAAGACGACCCAAAAACATCAGGTTGAGTCTCCATTAGGCATTACCCTCCAGGTCAAAACCCTGTAAGATTACTCTGTATCAATAATCTTGTCTCTACATTTTATCGTCTGTGGAGCAGACTCGAGATAGCCAAAGAAAACTTGAAGGTCCAGGACTGTGGAAAGCACTACTATGAACATAGAGCTGTGAACAGGAAGTTTAAACCTAGCAACAAAGTGCTGGTGCTGCTACCTACAGATCACAATACGTTGCTGATGGAGTGGATAGGCCCATACGAAGTGGTGACCAGGTTGGGGATCAACGACTACAAGGTGAAGGTCGGCCAGCATTCCAAGATATACCACGACAAGCTCCTTAAGCTGAGATTGACAACAACTTTGACAGCGAGGAACTGTTGGAACTTGGAGACTTCCACAGCAAAGAAGGAATCGATGATGTTAAGCTAGGACCAAGCCTGACGGAGGGTCAAATATGGAGCTCAAGGACCTTATGGGCGAGTTTTCACATAACTTCCATGATGTCCCAAGCTCTACAACTTTGGTCGAACATGAAGTCCACCTTACTTCAGACATTCCTGTTCGATCCAAACCCTTCCCAATCCTTTTCAAGGCCTGTGAATCCTTGAAGAAAGACATCGATGAGATGCTGAAGATGGGCATCATCAGAGAGTCTCATTCCCCCTAGGCATCCCCTATCATGGTCATGAAGAAGAAGGACGGGAGCAACAGAGTATGCATCAACTACAGGAAGGTTAACAAGATCACCGTCTTCGACCCTGAGTCGATGCCTACTGCAGTAGACCTGTTCCGCCAATTATCAGGGAGTAAAATTTTCTCAAAGATTTACCTCAGCAAGGGTTATTGGCAAGTCCCCGTGCGTCAACAGGACATACCAAAGACTTCTTTTATAACTTTTGATGGGACGTATGAGTGCCTGAGGATGCCCTTTGGCATGGCCAACAGCGGTGCTACCCTGAAGAGAGGAATGATGAAGATGCTCAAAGGGATGGACAACGTCGAGTGTTAATGGGATGAGCTGCTAGTCCGCACCCAGACTTGGAAGGAGCATCTGAAGACCTTGAAGGAGTTCTTTCGCAATCTTACAGAAGCTAACCTGACCGTGAGACCCAGTATGTGCATTCTTGGAACTGACAATGTTGACTTCATCGAACATTCGATGGAAGAAGGTAGCAATAGAGGGTGCATTGACTCCAGGAAAGTCTACGAGGTCACTGTCGTTGACCCTGGGCTGATGACAACATTAACGGACAAGGGCATTGGTTCCGTGCGGATAAAAGAACATTGACAGTATCCAGACAGACTGAAATAAGTTTTAATTCTGGACTTTGTTTATTCATTGCGTCTCAACGTTGTTGACAGAAATTAAGTAAATTTCTTCTTGTGTAGATCCGATCATGTTATTTTGCAAAGCATGCAATAACAGAGTGTATGTACCTTTGATTTGATTTTGCATTGTTGCTAGAAGAAGCTTTGTATAATGTTGATAATTTTCGTTCGGTCGATATTATTGAGAATTTTTTGGAATTACTTGTTTACTATCGACCGAAGCTTCGAGATAAATCTGGTAATAGCTAAGCGATTTTCCTTGCATGATGATGTAAGACAGTGCGTATTCTGGTGACGAGTTTTATTTTGATTTGGTGTTATTGCGTCTCCGTTTCCATTTCCGTTTCCGTTTCAGTGGTGAAGAAACGGAAACTCCGATGGTATGGCCACGTCACCAGATCATCAGGCCTTGCAAAGACTATTCTGCAAGGCACAGTGCAAGGAGGTAGAAGGAGAGGGAGACCGAAAAAGAGGTGGGAGGACAACATTCGAGAATGGACTGGTTTGACACTGAGCGAAGCCATCAGGGCTGCTGAGGACAGAGAAAGATGGAGTATGCTGGTTAAACGATCATCTGTGGTGCCCCTACGACCTCAGGGTTACGGGACAGGATAGGATAGGATAGGCTATTACGTCATGCTGGAAAGTTCGAACTTTTTCTAAATTGCAGAGACCCTATATAAGCAACACACTGTCTGCTTGTGGAGATTGATGATTTTTTATGATGATCTTTGAAGTGATTTTCGGAAAGTGATCTTGTATGCAGTTGTGGATGTTTTCTGAATAAAGTTGGAAAATTTTATACGACGACTCCTGCCTTAGTGCTGAGTGAACAGGCTGCATGGATAAACGAATCTGAGTTACACTTATCAAAATTTAATCATCGGGGCTGAATCAACTATTGATAAAAAAACAAACATATAACAGTCTCACTGACCTCAGTAGTCACTCTACATTATTCTATCAAGTAATATTATTTCATCCCACCAAGTTGAATATCCTTAATCCTTATCACCGGTGAACAATTATCAAAGTGCTTTATGATTTAGATAGGTAGTACATCTTGTAGATTAATTAAAAGACAACTTTATCTTTCCAAAATGTCAGTCAACTAAACAATCCTATCCAATCATATCCCATCCCGTAACTCGAAGGTCGTTGGGGCATGACAGATGATCGTTTAACCAGTGTACTCCGTCTTTGTCCTCAGCAACCCTCATGGCTTTGCTCAGTGTCAAACCAGTCGTCCATTCTTGAATGTTGTCCTCCACTTCTTTTTCTGTCTCCCTCTTCTTCTGCCTTCTTGCACCGCATCATGCAGCCTGATGCGATGTGGCCATACCGTTTCCGTTTCTTCACCACTGTGAGCAGGTCGTGTTGTCCAATGGCTTGTGTCGGATTTTCTCTTTGGTGATGTGCTTGGTATAGGAAATACCTGAAGTCTTCTGTAGCACCTCATCTCCATGCTTTGTATTCTTCGTTGTAGATCTGTTGTAAGGGTCCATGTTTCGCAAGCATATAGGAAGATGAAAATAGGAGAACTAAACAATGCATTCTCAGAATTCACTCTCAAACTTTACACCCAAATTTCGTAATATAAATTTTCAAAATTAAAGAAGAATTATCTTTACCCATCAACGCCTCTGAGTTTCTAATTATTTCATTAAAACAGATCCTTAGCTCTGTGGCATAAAGGTAAATTATTCTCTCTGATTCATGCCAGAAAATGCTGCAGACTATTAGTGACGGCAAATCATAAACTGAGGAGCTTATTTTTTTAGAATTAAAAGTAACTTGTTCCGCTAGGCGTTTTCTGTGTAAATAGTATGAACAGTAATAATACTTTTTGAATGATGCTGTACATGATGTAGTGCGAATGTTGTGATGATGCTTACGAATGATGTGTGTAAGCGCATTGAGTTGTTATTCTAATGAAAAATGCGTTGTATAAATGTAGGTAGTCCAAGCCCTTCATCGGCTCTTGTCCGCTCAGAAGTTTTGACTCAGTTTTCACTTCACTTTCAACACTTATTATTAATGTAAAACTGCATCAAAACGAACAGTGGCTGTATTCAAATAAAAATTGAAAGCTTTATCTTTACATCTGTGTTGTTTTTAATGCATGTTTATGCGAAAGATTCCGAGAAAACAGCTTTTGAATACGCTTCTATCCGAGCGCTGAACGCCGCTCTGAAACAAAATGTCAGTGCTTCTGCTGCGAGGTTGGTCGTTTCAATCTCAAAGCGCTTCGCGATACTTCATTGGATGGCTTAAAAATAAGAACCAATGAGAAGTTCGGATACTTAGCTTCATTTACATATAAGTAATGTGGGCTCTCGTGTGTAAACGTTTTGTTACGAGCCGAACAAAGTGGATAAAGCGGTTTTGATGTAAGTTTGATTTTAACTAGAAGTTTAAAACTTAGCAAGAAATAAAGAGCAGACTTTCCTTTATAAAACTAGGGTATTTATTAATTTGTGCATTACTGTATCGCGGAGCGCTTTGCCGTAGAAAAGTCTACCCAAACGGTGTTCGGGTTTTCTTCCGGCCATGGCCAACACGTAGGCCTATTCAGCGACACGAGTGCTGAGCGTAGTAGCACACCAGTAGGCCTATAATTTGCCGGCGCGCACTGCGAATTTGATGATTTCCCAACTTTGAAGCACCAAAACGGCTGAACATTACATGGGATAGGCCTGAAGAAAATTGGGCTTGGAGTATAACATATGAAGGGGTTACCTGTCAAAAATCAGCTTTCTGGTATCAATATTGGCTTCACTTTGAGACTCCAAAGTTGTCAATTTCTTCAATTCCAAAACGTTGCCAAAAAAACTCCAACATTCGGCATTTTCAAACATTAATAACTTTTTACCTATTTGTCCTATGGGGAAAAAAAATATACCACTGTGTTCAGAATGAAAAGCTCTTTAAATCTATGTCAGTTTTGTGATGAGGAAATAATTTTTTTTAAATGGCTTTTGACTACCTAATAAATGCAATTTATTATTATTATTATTATTATTATTATTATTATTATTATTATTATTATTAGTATTATTATTATTTTTATTATTAACTTTTAATTAAAAATTATTTTGAGTAATATCCCACTTTATGAAATAATAATATTCTTCCCCGATGAGTCAAGGTACCCAACTCCGATCCTTGACACTACCCATTGCATTTACTGTAGGTGTCCACACTATTGTGTATTAACTCCTCTTGCCTTTGCAGTAGGTATTTACTCTATAGTGTTAAAATTTATAGTGTATTACCTCCCCTTTACCTTTACTGTTAGTATCCACGCTATAGTGTATTACCTCCCCTTGTCTTTACTGTTAGTATCCACGCTATAGTGTATTACCTCCCCTTGTCTTTACTGTAGGTGTCCACTCTATAGTTTTAAAATGTATAGTGTATTTACTCCCCTTTTCCATTCACTGTCAGTATCTACACTATAGTGTATTACCTCCCCTTGCCTTTATTGCAGGTGTCCACACTATAGTGTTAAAATGTATAGTGTATGACCTCCCCTTCACCTTTACTGTAGGTGTCCACTCTATAGTATTTACTCCCCTATCCCCTTTACTGTCGGTGTCTACACTATAGTATATTACCTCCCCTTGCCTTTATTGCAGGTGTCCACACTATAGTGTTAAAATGTATAGTGTATTATATGAACTCATAACACTAACACCCTCTATTAAGCAATAAACATAAATCAACACAATGGGATCAATGCAAAATCAACAAGAATCAAATGAAATAAATGCAATTGCTTCTACTCACATCATTCCGCAGATTAAATCCATTGAAAGAATAGATATATATATATATATTGTCGCGTCACCCAAGTGGGTTCCGCGACGTTCAGCACAAACAACGAGTGGAAGGAATAGAACTCAAACAAAAGAACACACAAAATGCCAGATGAACAATCATACACTTTTATTCAACAATGACGCACACACTCACAGGATAATGGGATACAAAACCACCCTCAACACCTATCAAGACCCCCAACACAGTATTTACTAAACAATTACCTCCCTTGTCTAACTGAAAACCCCAGAACTATACACAAACAGAATGCCCACAACAATATGCAACAATAGTAATAATCAGTTAAACTTCAGATAAATACAATTCTCAACTGAATAAACAAAACAACAAATCTTAGAAATTCAATTGCACCGCATAAACTAACTTGTATTTCAGTGTCACTGTACGTACTTCACAGCTTCTTAACTGAGCTCAGAATAACTATAGTAGTTGTTCACTGAAGAGTTGGTATATGTTTAGGTGCGTGAATGCGAATATGTATGTGTGTTGGTGTGATGTATCTGGGATCCTGAGGCCCTGGTGAAAAAACGCCCGGTCGTCCGAAGTAGCAGGTAAGTCCCAGCGATGACGGGGGACCAAACACAGCAGTGGCGCCAACAACGACACAAAGATGTGGCAGTCGTGGTGGCGGCGTGGTAACGTCCACACCCACGGTGGCAAAGACGGAAGTAGCAACAGTAGAGAAAGCAACGGTAGAAATAGAACAAGGTAGAAATCGAAGCCCAATCTGTGGACAAATAAAGTGTCTCACTAGTTCGTCCACAAAACGTAAACATTACATAACAGATACGCCTTCCGCCGTCCGCCATCTTGACCTGCTTATACATGCATCTCAATAACATAATGCACTTCTTAATTCTATAATTTATCTCCTCCATGAAACATAGTTGTATATACAAATATACATAATGATCACAACTGCACTTCCAGTCAGACAATAGCGATTCGCCTCATCCACACTTCCATCTTCATCACTCCTCTCTACGTTATAGCACATTATCTCCCTTCCTTCACATTCATCACCCCTCTCTCTCTTTTTAACATGCATACTTCATTGTCACCCTTTGACCTCGGTTTGGCAACAACAGCAACGACATTATTCATACATATATTCAACCAAGAAAATCATATGAAAATCATATAAAAATCAACAATCTACTATTCATCAAGATATATCCCTTTCCCCCTCATTCACCATCATTCATTCACGTACGCAGACTCAGAATGCAACGGCCACTAAGGAAAAGAATTGCAGGTTTCAACTCACCTTTTAAGTTCTCGGCCTGTGATACAACGATACATGTACACTGCACAACACAACACCAACAGTACAGCACAGCACAGTACAGCACAGTACAGCACACTGGTTATTAGTCTGAGAGTTCAAGTTCGTTTCTGGCTAATGCTTAGCTATGCACTGGAGCATCTCAATACTGATGAAGTACTTGAGCTTTGGCAGGTGCCCAAACGATGGTCACACAACCTTAAGACAGAACTCTACAACTATTACTTCCCAATAGATGGCAGTTACAGTCCTCCCACTACAGACTTTTAGACATTCTTGTCCCGACCAGGGCGTAAGATCTTGGGTGGTTCGAAACACAACGAACAAGCTACCCTTACAGAAGAACTTACTCTAACCTGACACACAGTCACAAAGTTACTTCTGTCCAAAAGACCGACTGCTTGCAAAAGCAACCAAAATGACTCTGCTAACTAAATCACATACCAGCTCACAGGACAGCATCGAGTCGAGCTCAGTAACCCCATTTCCCTTGCTATGCATTATGCACTTTGCGTTAAACACGTGAAACCCACACTTACTTATCTTCCATACGCAGTAAAAGAAACTGCCGAATCGACTATGTACTCTGTATCGCTAGAGATGTGCAACTCTGCACGATATGTAACTATCTCTACGTGCTGAAAACTCGTGTCGTCATATATATATATATATATATATATATATATATATATATATATATATATATATATATATATATATATATATATATATATATATATATATATATAAAGATATACCCCCTTGCTTTTGGGTACCCCCACTATAATTATATGTAAATTTATCACTTGTAGACGGACCGCTAACCCTAACCCTAACCCGTTTCGAGCGCACTGCCTTACCCTAATCGTCGAGGCACTGCCTTACCCTAATCGTCGAGGCACTGCACTTACCCTAAGATCGTTTTCTGGGAGCCGCCTTGGATCCGGGGACCCAGCTGGGTCCCCAGATCCAAAGTCGGGTACCCAAATGACCGGTTGGTGACTTTTAAGGTGCCCAGAAACCATAGTTTATAAGGATATATATATAATTATATAGATATATAGATAGATAGATAGATAGATCGATAGATAGATAGATAGATAGATAGATATATACATCACTGACAAATAACACACACTTCCCAATCCAACATCGCCAGAGAGAGAGAAAAGGAAAAGTTATAAATAGTCACACTGTAGCTATGTTTCATTCTGTAGTCTCTTCTCTGCCTATGTCATATTCTTTCTCTGCTCCTCCTATCGTCTTCTCCTCCTCCCCTCCTCTTCTCTGCTACTCCTTGTCCTCCTCTCCTCAGTCTTCTCTCCTCTTCGTTCTCCCATCCTTTGTCTTCTTCTTCTCCTTCTGCATTCTTTTCTTCTTACTCTTCTTCTTATTCTGATATTTACGCGCTTTATAAATCATTCATTCATTCATTCTGCTCCCTTTGCCAATGTCCTCTTCTTCTTTCTTCCTCATTCTTTTCTTCTTTTTTTCTTATTATTCGTTTTCTGCTGCTGCTGCTTCCTCCTCTTCTTCTTCTTTCTCCTCGTTTCTTCTTTATTCTTGAGGCCCCTGCAGCAATAGAGACTTCTGCAGACAAAGGGGTTAACAACTAAGTTTCTTGATACATAAACTTGCTTTGGACCATTACATATACCTCTTTCTCTTCTGTGACTGGATGAGGGCAGCAATACAATTCCAATTTGATCCAAATCGAATACAATTCACAACATAAACAAAAATTCTACAACTGATTATAGCAACAAATTATTACATTAATGACACTGTCGCGTCACCCGAGTGGGTTCCGCGACGTTCAGCACAAACAACGAGTGGAAGGAATAGAAACTCGAACAAAAGAAACTAACACAAAATGCCAGATGAACAATCACACTCTTTTATTCAACAAAGACGCATACTCACAGGATAATTGGGATACTAAACCACCCTCAACCCCTATCAAGACCCCCAACCCAGTATTTACTAAACAATTACCTCCCTTGTCTAACTGAAAACCCCAGAACTATACACAAACAGAATGCCCACAACACTATGCAACAATAGTAACAATCAATTAAACTTCAGATAAATACAATTCCAAGTTGAATCCACAATCAGAAAATCTTAAAATTCAATCGCATTGAATAAGCTAGCTTTTTAGTTCAGAATCACCGTTCGTAATCTAGCTATTAACTGAGCTCAGAGTAAACTAAAGCAGTTAATCACACAGATAAAGGAAGTGATTTACACTGAATACCGAAGATATGTGTTTAGGTGTGTGACGTGCGAATGTGTATGTGTGTGGGTGCGGTGTAGCTGAGATCCTGTAGCCCCGATGAAAGGCTCGTCCGAAGCAGCGGGCAGGTCCAGGCGATGATGAAGGGCCACACCCAGCGGCGGCGCCAACAACCAAAGAGAGACGAGGCGGTGGTGGCGGTGAGCCCAGGCAACTTCCACACCTCCCAGCGGCAAAGGCAGAGGTCTCAGAGCTGATGTACACACGGCACAGTAGTATAGCAGCGACACGTAGGAATCGTAGGATTATACCAGTGGTAGTAGCATAACCGTAGTGGTAGCAGTAGAAGAAGCAGAAGCAATGGCAAAAGTAGAAAAGTAGTAGCAGTAGACAAAACAGAAGACAACAGCCCAATCTGTGGAACAAATAACGTCCACAAAAACTTAAACACTTCATAACAGGATTATACACCTTCCGCCGTCCGCCATCTTGACCTGTTTATACATGCATCTCAATAACACAATGCACTTCTTAATTCTATAATTTATCTCTTCATGAACCATAGCCGTTTATATAAATATACATAATTATTACAACTGCACTTCCAGCCACACAATAGCAATTCGTCTCATCCACACTTCCATCTTCATCACACCTCTCTACGTTATAGTACATTGTCTCCCTTCATTCACAAGTATCTCTATCACGCTATAATACAAACACGCTTCCTTCATATTCATCACCTTCATCTCCCCTCTCCAACAAGGTACATTGTCTCCCTTCCTTCACATTCATCACCCCTCTCTCTCTTTAACATGCATACTTCATTGTCACCCTTTGACCCACTTTGGCAACAACAGCAATGACACTATACATACACATATTCAACCAAGAAAATCATATAAAAATCATATAAAATCAATAAACTACTATTTATCAAAATATATCCCTTTCCCCCTCATTCACCATCATTCATTCACGTACGCAGACTCGGAATGTAACAGCCACTAAGGAAAAGAATTACAGGGTTTACACTCACCTTTTAAGTTCTCGGCCTGTGATAACGGATGCACGTGCATACACAACACAGGACAGCACACCACAGTACAGTACACACTGGTTAGATAGTTGAGAGTATCAAGTTCGTTTCTGGCTAATGCTTAGCTATGCACTGGGGCATCTCAATACTGACGAAGTACTTGAGCTTTGGCAGGTGCCCAAACGAGGGCCACACAACCTTAAGACTGAACCCTAAGATAAGAGATAAGATAAGATATTACTTTATTAATCCAAAAGCATGGAAATTACATTGTCTGTCAATTAAACATGTCCATTCATTCTTCTTTTACACACACATATATATTTATACATTATTAATGATCTTCAAACACATGGACATATTTTCATAATGCAGATATTTCAATTAAGCAGTAAAACAGATTAACGTAAGAACAGATAATAATAAAACTAACTAAGCTGCATGAGAGTTGTAGAGTATGTTTAGTAAGACCTACCGACTTGTGTGTTATGTGCTTGAATGGCAAGTGGTATGAATGAGTTCCTGTACCTATTTGATGTTCCCGCTGGTGCCCTAAAACGTCCACTCCTGTCTATCCGTCGAGAGTCAAATTCCAAGAAAAGTGGATGGTTACTGTCAGCCAAAATTGCAGTCAGCTTTTTTGTCACTTGTCTGCTATGTATCGTCGCTATGTCATCCTGTTCCCTCCCAACCACCCCACTAGCCCTTTTTATCTGTTTGTCCAATCTTCGTTTTTCTGTTTGTGATACGTTTCCTCCCCAACATGAGATTCCAAAAGAAATGATGCTTCTTATTACAGCTGTATAAAACATCTGTAAAATTTCCTGTTTTACATTAAAGGATCTCAGTTTTCTTAAACAAAACATTCTACTTTGCAGTCGCTTGTAAATGTATTTTGTGTTATCTTTCCAAGTGAATCTATCATCGATAACCACACCTAAATACTTATATGCATGCACTCTCTCTACTTCTTCTCCTTTGATAAAGATAGGATTAAAATCAAACTTGTTTCCCTTCCTAAAATCAATTATCATTTCTTTTGTTTTGCTTACATTAAGATCTAGAAAATTTGAATCACACCAGTTGACAAAGCTATCTATTTCATCTCTGTACATGTTGTCCATGTTGTTAGTAATAAGACCAGAGAGTGCTGTGTCGTCTGCAAATTTTATCAGGGGACAGGATTCGTGCTTTTGTCTATGGTCTGCGGTGTACAAAGAAAACAAAAAAGGTGCTAGAACAGTTCCTTGAGGGGCTCCTGTATTAGTCAACATAATATCAGAATTGTATACAATAGAATTGGAATTGTTTTGAACTCTGACAAACTGAGGTCTATTTGTAAGATAGTCAAAAATCCATAGAATAGTTCTAATATCAACATTCATGCCTGCTAGTTTTTGAACAAGTGAATGGCATTGCATATTATTAAAAGCACTACTAAAATCAAAAAACATAAGCCTGACACAAGAATTTGCATTTTCTAAATGTGAGTACATTTTGTTGAGGACAAAAAGAACAGCGTCTTCAACATTTCTCTTATTACTTCCCAATAATGGCGGTTACAGTCCTCCCACTACAGGCTTTTAGACCTTCTTGTCCCGACGAGGGCGCAAGACCTTGGGTGGTTCGAAACTCAACGAACAATCTACCCTTACAGAAGAACGTACTCTAACCTGACACACAGTCACAAAGTTACTTCTGTCCAAAAAGACTGACTGCTTGCAAAAGCAACCAAATTGACTCTGCCAACTAAATCATCATCCAGTACACAGGACAGCATCGAGTCGAGCTCAGTAACCCAGTTTCCCCATTATGCATTATGCTCTTTTGCGTTAAACACGTGAAACCCACACATACCAATCTTTCATATGCAGTAAAAGAAACTGCCGAATCGACTATGTACACTGTATTGCTAGAGATGTGCAACTCTGCACGATATATAACTAACTCCAGCATGTGCTGAAAACTCGTGTCGTCACAGACACCAATTAATTTTATTCATACAAATAAACTTAATACTTTACACTGCAATTGGAGTTTCAATTTCAAATCAAATAATTACAGAGGAGTCCACCTATATCGAACCTGGGAATAACGAACACCCGCGATTAGCGTACTACCATCCATTTCCCGACACACTCCCTTCTTTGTCTTACTATTTAATCCCTTCCTATAACGAACAAATCCAGCTAGGCAAATAACGAATCTCCGCTTGTAACGAACCCTTTGTGTATTCCCTTGGCCTACTTTGCCTCAATTGGCTCATCGCCAATAGCAAACAGCAGCAGAAGCATGCCAGTTCATACATAGGTCAACCAGGCCTTGAAGTCATAACTGTCATTGGCTGCTATAAATAGCCTTGAATGAAGTCATTGTTGATAAACTTCGTAGGCCTAGATCGATCTACGTACTGTATGTTGTGATGTGTACTCATCACCGGTGTGTACTTCCGTTTACAGTACAAATCTCTACAGCGAATCCCGCTTGTAACGAACCCGAAATTCCCCCCCCCCTTGAGATTCGTTATACCCGGACTCCACTGTATTCGAATTCAATTTTTATTCAAATATTATAGTGAACAACCATGTTCGTCTTCTCCATCCTTCACATTACTATCAACAATTATTTATTATTAATTTTATTATATTAAAATACAATATCATTTAATAATAATATTACATTTATTATACAACATTCCAAATAATAACAATATGTACCTGCAGACACCGCTGTGAGAAGCCTAGGACAACCAATCTAGTGTATTCAAGAAAAGAATGAATAGATTTTTGAATGTACATTAGTAAACTGTCATGTGAGCAGCTCAAACAATCAGAATTTAGCTCATCAAAAAATACCAATATCTTCTCACAAGAAACAGACTAACAATAATATAAAGTCATCGGACCCAATAACTATAAAACTGGTCTGTGACATCCTGATTCAGCTCATTGCAGTCCTATGGGACCCTATAAACAATGACTAACTTTACTGTAGGTGTCCACACATCATCAGTATAGTGTTAAAATGTTTTGTTTATTACCTCCCATTGCCTTTACTATAGGTGTCCACACTATAGCTTTAGCTTCTTTGATAGGGACATCATGGTGTTGTTCACAAGAGAAGTCATGGTTTAGTTCACAAGAGAAGTCATGGTTTTGTTCACAAGAGATGTCATGGTTTTGTTGACAATAGAAGTCATGGTTTTGTTCACAAGAAGTCATGGTTTAGTTCACAAGAGAAGTCATGGTTTTGTTCACAAGAGAAGTCATGGTTTTGTTGACAATAGAAGTCATGGTTTTGTTGACAATAGAAGTCATGGTTTTGTTCACAAGAGAAGTCATGGTTTCGTTGACAATAGAAGTCATGGTTTTGTTGACAATAGAAGTCATGGTTTTGTTCACCAGAAGTCATGGTTTTGTTCACAATAGAAGTCATTGTTTTGTTCACAAGAGAAGCCATGGTTTTGTTCACCAGAAGTCATGGTTTTGTTCACAATAGAAGTCATGGTTTTGTTCACAAGAGAAGCCATGGTTTTGTTCACAATAGAAGTCATGGTTTTGTTCACAATAGAAGTCATGGTTTTGTTGACAATAGAAGTCATGGTTTTGTTGACAATAGAAGTCATGGTTTGGTTCACAAGAGAAGTCATGGTTTGGTTCACAATAGAAGTCATGGTTTTGTTGACAATAGAAGTCATGGTTTTGTTGACAAGAGAAGTCATGGTTTTGTTCACAAGAGAAGTCATGGTTTTGTTGAAAAGAGAAGTCATGGTTTTGTTCACAAGAGAAGTCATGGTTTCGTTGACAATAGAAGTCATGGTTTCG
This sequence comes from Oncomelania hupensis, assembly GCA_036898135.1. Classification (NCBI taxonomy): domain Eukaryota; kingdom Metazoa; phylum Mollusca; class Gastropoda; order Littorinimorpha; family Pomatiopsidae; genus Oncomelania; species Oncomelania hupensis. Next base: position 72,162,607 of record CM072519.1, read on the forward strand.
TTGACAATAGAAGTCATGGTTTTGTTCACAATAGAAGTCATGGTTTTGTTCACAATAGAAGTCATGGTTTTGTTCACAATAGAAGTCATGGTTTTATTGACAATAGAAGTCATGGTTTTGTTCACCAGAAGTCATGGTTTTGTTGACAATAGAAGTCATGGTTTTGTTGACAATAGAAGTCATGGTTTTGTTGACAATAGAAGTCATGGTTTTGTTGACAAGAGAAGTCATGGTTTTGTTCACAAGAGAAGTCATGGTTTTGTTGACAAGAGAAGTCATGGTTTTGTTCACAAGAGAAGTCATGGTTTCGTTGACAATAGAAGTCATGGTTTCGTTGACAATAGAAGTCATGGTTTTGTTCACAATAGAAGTCATGGTTTTGTTCACAATAGAAGTCATGGTTTTGTTCACAATAGAAGTCATGGTTTTATTGACAATAGAAGTCATGGTTTTGTTCACCAGAAGTCATGGTTTTGTTGACAATAGAAGTCATGGTTTTGTTGACAATAGAAGTCATGGTTTTGTTGACAATAGAAGTCATGGTTTTGTTGACAATAGAAGTCATGGTTTTGTTGACAAGAGAAGTCATGGTTTTGTTCACAAGAGAAGTCATGGTTTTGTTGACAAGAGAAGTCATGGTTTTGTTCACAAGAGAAGTCATGGTTTCGTTGACAATAGAAGTCATGGTTTCGTTGACAATAGAAGTCATGGTTTTGTTCACAATAGAAGTCATGGTTTTGTTCACAATAGAAGTCATGGTTTTGTTCACAATAGAAGTCATGGTTTTATTGACAATAGAAGTCATGGTTTTGTTCACCAGAAGTCATGGTTTTGTTGACAATAGAAGTCATGGTTTTGTTGACAATAGAAGTCATGGTTTTGTTGACAATAGAAGTCATGGTTTTGTTGACAAGAGAAGTCATGGTTTTGTTCACAAGAGAAGTCATGGTTTTGTTGACAAGAGAAGTCATGGTTTTGTTCACAAGAGAAGTCATGGTTTCGTTGACAATAGAAGTCATGGTTTCGTTGACAATAGAAGTCATGGTTTTGTTCACAATAGAAGTCATGGTTTTGTTCACAATAGAAGTCATGGTTTTGTTCACAATAGAAGTCATGGTTTTATTGACAATAGAAGTCATGGTTTTGTTCACCAGAAGTCATGGTTTAGTTCACAATAGAAGTCATGGTTTTGTTGACAATAGAAGTCATGGTTTTGTTGACAATAGAAGTCATGGTTTTGTTGACAATAGAAGTCATGGTTTTGTTGACAATAGAAGTCATGGTTTTGTTCACAATAGAAGTCATGGTTTTGTTCACCAGAAGTCATGGTTTTGTTGACAATAGAAGTCATGGTTTTGTTCACAAGAGAAGTCATGGTTTTGTTCACAATAGAAGTCATGGTTTTGTTCACCAGAAGTCATGGTTTTGTTCCTCAGAAGTCATGGTTTTGTTGACAAGAGAAGTCATGGTTTTGTTGACAAGAGAAGTCATGGTTTTGTTGACAAGAGAAGTCATGGTTTTGTTGACAATTAACAGATAGTCATAATGTTGCTCACAATTAGCAGCCAGTCACCAGTGTGTCTAACGGTGTAAAAGGTAAAGGTAAGGCGTCGCATAACATTTTCGTTGTTGGGCAGGAAAGCGCTTGGGACCTCCCTTTTCTCTAGGCCAGCTTAATGAGGGGCAGTGCCTGTCTCCTCTCCCTCTCTGCTTTACCTTCCTTGGTTCTAAACAGATCCAGCTACCCATCGACAGCTGGGTAGACTGAGACATGTTTCAATCTTTCTTTGTCGTTTGGTGGTTGCCTTCCAAGCACGGTCACCCATCCAAGTACTAACCCTCTTGACATTGCTTAACTAATAACATGAAACATGGCTAGCCTGTGCCCAAACCACTACACTACTGTGCCACCCAGGAGGGTGTAGGTTGTTTAAAACACATGTCAGATCATCATCGTATCACATGCATGTCTAGCAACACTACTGTGCTACCCAGGAGGGTGTAGGTTGTTTAAAACACATGTCAGATCATCATCGTATCACATGCATGTCTAGCAACACTACTGTGCTACCCAGGAGGGTGTAGGTTGTTTAAAACGCATGTCAGATCATCATCGTATCACATGCATGTCTAGCAACACTACTGTGCTAACCAAGAGGATGTAGATTGTATCCCATGCATGTCTAGCAACACTACTGTGCTACCCAAGAGGATGTAGATTGTTTCAAAACACATGCAAGATCATCATCGTATCACATGTTTCTAGCAAGCTTCTGAGGAATGTTGGACAAGCGAAAGGATATTCATTTCAGATCTACACTTGGGACTTTTTAATGGTTCATTTTGGCCATGATGCAAAATAATTTTGATATCAAGGATTTGCCGTGACGCATTATTGTTAATGTCTTAATCCTAGCAAAGTTTGAGTCAGATTGGATGTGTAGAGATCCATTGCTCCCTGATATGCATTGCTATAGTTAATTTGTCTTGATGTTTGGTACGCGTACAGGTCATTCTACAACTTCAGTATAACGCGTAATGTCACCATGGAGCTAAAGAGCCCAAGCACTTTGCCCTGTCCTCACCCAGATGTGGAACTGTTGAGATTCCAGCTCACCTCCCGAGCCCGACAAAACCTCAACTCTCTGCTACAGACCAAAGAAGGTTAACACCATTGCAATAAAAACAATGTGAAATGTTATACTAAAGCCCGCTTTACAACATGTAGAATTGTTATACTAAAGCCCACTGTTGTACTAAAGCCCACTGTTGTACTAAAGCCTACAATTCAAACATATAGATATGTTGTACTAAAGCCCACTTTTGTACTAAAGCCTACAATTCCAACATATAGATATGTTGTACTAAAGCCCACTGTTGTACTAAAGCCTACAATTCAAACATATAGATATGTTGTACTAAAGCCCACTGTTGTACTAAAGCCTACAATTCCAACATATAGATATGTTGTACTAAAGTCCACTTTCCAGTTTGTAGAACTGTTGTACTAAAGATAACATTCTAGGGTGTAGAACTATTGTACTATAGTCAATATTCCAGCATGTAGAACGGTTGTAGAAAGTTTCCAAGCTGGTGCCATTGACTGAGTGTTGACTTGTGGCTTTGTGCAGGAATTAAGTTTCCAACCAGTGCATTCAACCGAGCGTTGATGGCTCACAAAATCAACGACAGAGGAGAGGACCCTATGTTACCAACACAATGCGAGCCAGAGGTGTGTTCTTCTCTACTGCAAGAATTGATGAATGATATTCCCATCCAGGTGACCAGGCCTCGCTTCACTGGAGATGCCAGGAAGATGTTGTTCAGCTATGCCGAAGCTGCCAAAATCATGTCTACCTCGTAAGTTGAAACGATTCAATTTGACTGTTTTTGTATTTTCAGATAATATCTTTGAAATAGTCTGGAACCAGAACGAGCCAAATGTCTCCCCGTCTGTGGGCTGTTCCATCTGTTGCATGCCATATCTCAAGTTTATTTAAAAAACCAGTGTAGCGAAATAATCAAACACACACACAGAAACACAATATTTTGTGATAGAGTGAAGATGGCACACATAGTTTTAAGCCTGATTATATGTTATCATTTTCAAGACCCGTCATGGTAGTTTTTTGTATTGGAAGACCAGAACCCTGTTGCTTATTGAATATATCCGTTCAACACTGTATTTTAATCTTATGAAATTGATTGTGTGTGTGCACATGCTGTATATATATTAATTGGTATGATGTGATAGTAGTACTGTTTATAAAAGATGACATGTATTAGGTACAGGCAGGCTATGTCTTGAACTGTTAGACAAAAGCTTCAGCAGCTTTTTTCAGTTGCATTCCCACAACTGTTATGAAACAAATTGTGCATGCACTACCAAATTATTTGTACCGCAAAAAAGTTTTACCCTTTCCATTGATGTATTTCTGTTTGCTGTATGTTGAATGAGTGATTTTTGATAATTTTTTAAAAAGGCTGTGGGTGGTTATTTTTCGCTGTGAGCGTGGCTTGCCGAGTGATACAAAAAACACACCCTGCGCTGGCTACATCTCCCCATTCGATGTATACAGCTAAAAATAGCACAGAAAGAGAGTGCAGATAATTCCCTTCAAACTGATACTAATTTTGCCTGTAATTGAAAAAAAAAAAGAGTCTAAATCACAAAAACAAATTTTAGGAGTCATTTTTGACCAAAAAGCGCACAAATAACCATGCAAAGCATATACTTTTTGAAAACGTTAATTTTTGCTCTTTCTAATGGTCTACGCGGTATCCTTGTGACATCAGCTGGGCCTCGTAACATCAGCTGGGCCTCGTAGCTTTTGTATAAAACGAGCACAGCCATTGGTTGTTCTTCTCAGTCTGTGCCAAAATGGCAACGAACATGAATGAGTCGACCTGGGACATTTGGAGTCAGATTAGACGCGATTTTGGTAGAAAATCAAACATACTTCGATGTATTTTTGCTGTAAATGTTGTTAGAAGGTTATATATAAACTGTGACAGCAATAATTGCACTAAAAATTTTGTATTTTTGACAATCAAGGCGCTGATGCACTCTTGCCTTTGACCTGTTGAGAAAATGGAAACTTGCATTGACGTGCCCGATGAAAAAGTTCACTACGTGTTTTAATCAATAAATACAAGGACAATAAAATATCAAATGTGTCAATAAGTAGTTCAGACAACTGCTGATTTAATTGTAGCGCTGGATGTTCAACTTTTAATAAGTTGCGAAAGTTTTATAAACAAATTTCCAAGGGAGGTAATCCGCCTGATAAACAGTATAGGGGTGTAAGGAACTCCTATTACAGACTGTGAAAATGTTATTATACTGAATGCAAATCAGCAAAAGTGAAGTTTACATCCTTGTTAACTCTTCTTACCCCAAAATAATGCATTTGGAAATGTTAGTAGTTGTATTATAAATGTACACAACCAAGATAAAGGGCCATATGAATAATATGATCTTCAAAACTGCCAATAATAATAATTATTATTAGCATTTGTAAGGCGCCTAACCTACGGATATAGGCGCTAGAAACTAATGCAAAGAAGCTCTTGTACTCTGTTGCCTAAAGTAAAACTTGCCGAATAAACCAGTCAAGGTTGGAAACGTGTAATTTGCAAATTTTGTGTATGTGTGTTTGGGGAGGAGGGGAGAGGGCAACTATTATTTCCTTATATATAGGAATGTTGTCATGCTGCATTTCATTTTAAAAGTCTCTAAAAAATACACACAGAACACTTTGAATTTTGAAAATCGAACAATAATATTTGAAGTGTACACACATAATTGCTCTTACGGCCGCAGCTAAAATTTGCAGAAACTGCAACTTTTAGGTCAGGCTTATGGGTTTGATGGCCTAAAAAAAATAGGGTTAATGTACATAAACAATGCAACAAATTGTATTAATTTGAACATGTTTTACAGCTTCTCAAAATCAGCTTGTCGTGAAATTTGACAAAAACGGCCAAAAACGGCTGAATATGTACTGTATTTAAAGGTCTGTATCTCTGGTTCTAGCAGAGATAGAAAGAAATTGTTTTGTTTTTTGTGTTTGTATTTTTGCCCTCTTTCATAATTGTATCATTTTACTTCCCCTAAAATTTAATTTTGACCTGCCTGTACCTACATGTATGTTAGTGTGGTACAACATATTACAGTGTCAACTGATCTTTATTCTACACTGAGCATGCCACAACTACAATATAAAGCTCAGGGTTGTGCCAAATCTTCCACATTCCACACCCACATAAGACAAACTTCACATTGTCATCTTGTGCTATGATAATGTGTAGCATCAAGATTCAACAATACTTTATTATCTCAAACAGAGAAATTAAGACATGCATTATCCTATGGAAGGTACAGTGGCTACATTGTGGTTTTTAGGTTTGAAATGTCCAATCCAGTGCGAGCTGAGAGTCGCAAAACCATCTTGTGGACTGTGGAGGAAATCATGAACTGGATGCGCAAAAAATACAACGCAAAATTTGAAGACTACATGGTGAGGGCTTTTTATGTGTAACAAATATGAGTCTGGGTTTAGCAAAAGATCACAAGTTTCCACATTGCAGATCTGCTTGAAATGAAACACTAATTAGTATAAAAATGAATACATTATACATGGATGTTCATTAACATTAATGTTTTATTCCTTGTGCTATGCTGCTTTCACATCACCGAGTTACAACTATTTCTAAGATTTTGGAGTTTTCTCATGACTTGAATTACAACAATTTCTATGATCTTGGTGTTATTGTCATATGACTGAGTTACAACTATTTGTATTATCTTGATGCTGTTTTAAATTGACTTGAGTAGCAACTATTTCTGTCATCTTGGTGTTTCACATCAACGAGTTACAATTATTTCTATGATTTTGGTGTTGTCATATGACTGAGTTACAACTATTTCTATTATCTTGGTGCTGTTTTTAAAAATTGACTTGAGTTACAATTATTTCTATGATCTTGGTGGTGTTTTCACATGACTTCATTTACAATTATTTATTTCATCTTGGTGTTGTTTTCATATGACTTAATCTATTTCTATGATCTTGGTGCTGGTTTCACATGACTTGAATTACAACTATTTCTATCATCTTGATGTTTTGACATCAATGAGTTACAATTATCTCCATGATCTTGATGCGTTTTCATATGACTGAATTACATCTATTTCTATAATCTTGGTGTGTTTTACATGACTTCAGTTACAACTAGTTCTATCATCTTGGTGTTGTTTTCATATGACTGAATTATATCTATTCATATAATCTTGATGTTTTACATGACTTGTGTTACAACTAGTTTTTCATCTTGGTGTTGTTTTCATATGACTGAATTACATCTCTTTCTATGATGTTGATGTTGTTTTCACATCAGTGATTTACAACAATTTCTATGATCTTGGTGTTTTTACGTCAATGAGTACATCTATTTCTATGATCTTGGTGGTGTTTTCACATCAGTGAGTTAAACTAGTTCTTTTATCTTATCTTCTATATATATATATATATTCTTGAACCTAAAACAAAAGTTATTTATATTGAGTAACCCCATTGTAGTGACATATTATTACTTTTTTAAAATGTAATTTACAAATAAATATAAAAATTCCTATCTAAGTCACATGAGTTTACCTCTTGAGGGAATCAAACCTTCGGCGGTTAACGCACTTCACCATGAGGCCACCCAAAGTTATTATTATTATTAATATTATAATAAGAATTGTTTTTGTGATGAGGTGGGCTGACCATGATCAGTGTTTAGGACTCTTCGTCCTGTGTCCATTCCTCTATCTCTTTCTGGCCTTTTTTTGATGCACCAGCCTCTGTGACTTTAGAGGTTATGTTTCTTTGGTGCCAGATTGTCTGAGCTCCTCTCTCCCTTCACCCCATCCAGAACATTTAAGAATCGCTGTGTCTCCCTTGCATAACTCCACTTATGCTTCCCATCCCAACTACAGATAATTTGGTTGCCACCAGGCATGGTTCCCCCCTTCTCCACCTCCATCTTCTTTCCCACTCAGGTTTATACAAGCATAGAAAGTCATGGAATTTTCCACTCAGGTTTATACAAGCATAGAAAGTCATGGAATTTTCCAGTCAGGTTTATACAAGCATAGAAAGTCATGGAATTTTCCACTCAGGTTTATACAAGCATAGAAAATCATGGAATTTTCCATTCAGGTTTATACAAGCATAGTGTGGCGTGGGGTTTTATTGTTGCTGGGCTCTGCACAATGGACTGCTATAATCCTCTCGTCTTATTCTATGGGGACTGCTAGTGAATCACCCTGTGAATTACCTTAATACATTTATTTGTTTAGCTCGGTCTGTGTTTAGGCTGGGGTACAGAGATAGATAGAAAAATGGTAAAAGATCACTGTCACACTAGCTTTCACATGGCTATGAATCATATGTAGTTTAGCCACTTGATAACAGTAAAAATCACACATTTATTTCCTCTACTCTATACATGATCTTCGAAGTACGAAACTAACTTAAAAGTTCAATTGTCAATGCGAATGGTTCGCTCGCTGATAATCTCGGCAGCTACTTTTTTTTCATCGGGCACTGGCTACTTTCTGCCTTAAGGGTCAGAAGTCTTGATGAGTGGACTACTGTGGTCCTGTTGCTTGTGTTCGACGGGTGGGCTATCTGCGCACAATGCTGTAGATGCCTCGGCAGCCAACTGTACGTGTCGACTTGGTTTTGTCTTGTGCTGAGTTGGGCTCACGATATACCGCCTGCTCGTCTGTAACATATGAGACGAAATTCTGCACAACCCTGAATAATAGGTATGTGCAGAGCATCTCACTGAAGACCGAAGTAGCCCTCAGTGATAGCTCCACATCTCTATACATAAGCGACGAACATTCTGCTAAGTCTGTGGTCCACTGGAATCTCCACTCTACTTTCCTATACATATATAAATATAAATCGTGGCTAACTATAAACATAAAGAAATACTAATATTATTAACATTCTCTGGTACAGCCACTGGTCTGCAAGCATACATATAGGTTAAACAACAGTGGGTCCGTCCGGGATACAACATGGCGTCGACCGGTCATGCTTGCCTCGTGGTCGGATTCTTCCACGTGGTCACGCAAAGTTGGACTAACAATTCATTCTGTGCATAGCAAATTTCACAAACATAATTCAACAATAATATAAATACAGCACGATGAAACAGAAGTATGTTCATTTACCTGTTTGACAATGTCAGGCCGTGGCTACTTGATTGAATTCGAATATTCAACAAGCACTGCTTCGCTGGTCTATCAGTGGAGAGATTTATGCTAGGAAGTAGCTGTGTACTGCCTTAAGCTTTCAACACAAATGACTCTCTACATAGCCTTGGCCTACCCAGTCAGAACTGGTTCTACCGAACGGTGCTGTGTTCGGATTGGCTGAAGAAATCTGAGGGGCTGTAAAATTCAAAGCCTTCTACCGTCAGCTGCGATGATGTCACTGCTATGCGGGCGTCAGGCTACAACTGTGTTACGCATGATCACTTCTGTCGTCTGCTAGAGACTAACAGTAATCTTCTAAGTCTCACTGACTAAACAAGCAAAATCTTAAAATGTGCTGAGTAAAACTGGGGCTCTTGTTACACATAGAAAGTCATGGAATTTCCCACTCAGGTTTATACAAGCATAGAAAGTCATGGAATTTCAACATTGGTTTTCCAGGCCGGAAAAGTCTTGAAAATTCCAATGAAGTCATTTAAAGTCATAAAAATTCGAATGAAGTCATAGAAAGTCATGAAAATTCGAATGAAGTCATGAAAAGTCGTGAAAATTTTATGAAGTGGACCTGATGGCTATAAGTTAGTTGTTGTTGTTGTTGTATTTATTATTATGTTGTACCATATTGTTCAAATATTTATCCTTGTAAGATGTGGTGTTTGTATTATTTCTTACAATGTTTAATGCTTTTATTTCATAAGTTTTTACCACATTGTTTACATATTTATCTTTGCGTGTGTGTGTGTGCGTGCGAGTGCTTTGAGCAAGATTTAAGTTTGGTTTTGCGCTATAAAAAATAAATTATTATTATTATTATTAAAAATCATCATCACATTTATTTAGTCATCACATCAGGTTATGTAGATTATTGACTGAAGTGCAGGCAAGAGAACTCTGCACCAGGTAGGGTTCAGCACTTAAAATTATTTATGTTGAATGAGTTATAATTATTTCTATTGAATGAGTTGTAACTATTTCTATGGTCTTGGTGTTCAGGAGCGTCTGGTTCATCTTAAGCGCCAGTGCCAGCTCCATCTGGTGGAGGCTTTCAGGCCATCTCTGGAGAACCTGTGCCTACGATGGTATCAGTCCTGCTGTGACATTGCCAGCAAGGTGGCTGAAAAAAATGCAGAGATTTTGGTTACTCAGGGCATTCACGGTCAGTATTCACTTTTTTACCTTCAGGTTCATGTTGTATTGTTATACAAATGTACCATGCTAATGACTCCCATTGTGCCTTTATGCTACCTAAGTTCTTTTAATTGTATGCAAATTAACCATCTCTGTTTATTCCTGTTAGATCATGGAATGGACAAGAACCAAACTTTGAATATTTTGAGAAGACATGCAGCACAGTGTTGCTATCATATTTGCTTTGTTGATAGAGTGTTATAGTCCCCTGGGAAAATAAAATAAACGTTGTATGTATGCAGTCTGATGTTTTGGGAACATGTTCATAACTCCACACAGCAATGAGGAAAGGACCTTCTTCCGTCTTACTTATCCTCTCTAAATAACCTGTTCTTCTAGATTAGCCTTTGATCAGGCTCAATATTAAAATAGCATTGTCAGTGATGCTCTGACCATCTAACGCTATGTTGATTCTGGAAACTTAAGCCTTAATAGGCATTATCCCTAAATAAACCGAAAGTAGGTTGCTTCCCCTGAAATGCGGTTACACAATACATGTTGACAGCATAAACCGAAAGTAGGTAAAGTAGGTCAATGAGAGTTGCTTCCCCTGAAAAGCGGTCAAAATACATGTTGACAGCTATTTAGGAAGTACTCCTATTTCAGATAATAGCATTATTCTATTCATTTGCTGGTCGACTGTTAAAAACTGGAAGGGGAATTTAACATCTCATAGGGAGTTACATGTGGCAAGAACTCTCTGAACTGAAAATACCATGTGCCAGTTATGGTTGGTAATATTCTTGCAACAGTTTTTTGTCTTGGAATCAAGTTTCATGGGTTAATTGTAAAGCGCGTTGAGCATTTATATGAAAACGCGCTATATTAAATATACATTATTATTATTATTATTATTATTAATTGCCAAGATGTTAACTTCTCTATTTTTGTAACTCCTAGTTCTGTCAGGATGTTAACTGCTCTATTTTTGTAACTCCTAGTTCTGTCAAGATGTTCATTGCTGTATTTTTGTAACTCCTAGTTCTGTCAGGATGTTAACTGCTCTATTTTTGCAACTCACAGTTCCAGAGAGATTCACAGTGAATCCAGATAAAGTGGATTGTTACCCGGTACACATGGTGACACCATCACCGATCCTACCAATTGTGGATGTGAAGCACGAAGCAGGGTTAGTCAACCTCACCTACAATGGTGACACCATGAAAATCACCACTGAGCACTTCAAGAAACTGGTATTGTTATAATTTTTAAAGTTTTATGTTTGGGGCTGATAGTGGCAAGTCTTTGAGTTGCAGCTTGATGTTTGTGTTTTATATGTATACAGTTTTATGTTTATTGTGTAGATATGTATACAGGTATATGTTTATTGTGTAGACATATATACAATTATATGTTTATTGTGTAGATATGTATACAATTATATGTTTATTATGTAGATATGTATACATTTATATGTTTATTGTGTAGATATGTATTCAATTATATGTTTATTGTGTAGATATGTATACAATTATATGTTTATTATGTAGATATGTATACAATTATATGTTTATTGTGTAGACATCAGAGGTGCCAACCCCTACGGTTTTCCCGTAGTAATTTACGAAAAAAATGAAAAACTACAAAATTACAGATTTGCCGAAATAATTACGGAAAAAAAATTGGGCAGTTGATTTTTTTTTTTAAATTTATCTTTCACACCTAGCGCAATGCGCAACGGTCGAGGCACTGACAGTGCGGAACCGATCGCTGATGCACAAGCCATGTCACATGACTTAAGTTAATCAGCCAATCAGAAAATGTATATTGTTCACTTCCGCTGCGCTGCGTAATCAAAGTCTGATGAAAGTTTACATTGTGTGGGATTTCTCTGCCATTGTATTTTTACTTTACAAGAATCATGAGTGCTAGGGGTGCAGGACGGCCAAGAAAACGGCCAAGCAGTAGTGATCCATCAGCATCTGCACCTGGGGCCAAGTCGAGTTGTCAGCGTTTTAAATCGACATATACCGATGAATTTCCCTGCATTAAGCCTTCTAGCATTTCAAATTCTTACGCAAGATGTACAATATGTGAGTCAGATTTCTCGGTCGCCCATGGTGGGTATGACGATGTTTTCCGGCATACGAAGTCGCTGAAACATATTCGTGCAGGATCAACCAGAATCTGCAGGTTCAAATTGCTGTCAAGATTCATGCTAGGAGTGCTGCTTATACCAGTTTCCAACAGCGCCTGTGAGAGAGTCTTCTCCCTTGTCAGAAAAAAATTCACTGACTTCCGTGGAACGATGGCAGCAGTACCCTGTCTGCAATCTTGACACTTAAATCCAGAGCAACTTGTCCTTGCTATGACACTGTCCTCAGTGACTGTCTGCTTAAGAAATGCAAATCAGCAACATCTCAACAGTTAACCAAAGAATAATTAAAGAATAATAGTGCCACGAGACCAACATTATGATTGTGGGCGCTCAAGGAAAGACATTTCTAGAGGGCCACATTGCTGTAAATAATTTGCTCTTTGTGTATGAACATGTTTTGAAGCTGTTACACTGCATGAACAAGCAGTAATGGGAAGCAAGACAGTGTCAAGAGTGTGTTTGTGTTGAAATCAATAATCAACATTTCTACCAAAAGAGACCTTGTGAAATTTTTAAAATTTTTATGTGGTTACAAACTCTTCTTGATATTTGTTTGTATAACATGGGTATTAAATTCCATCGTCTTCTCGCTGTGCACCTTGAGTGATGTATATTACTGAAACATTTTGATAACTACTGAACATTTGTGTAATTACTACTGAAAAACCATAGAGGGGGTTGGCACCTCTGAGACATATATACAGTTCACAGTTGTTCTAGACCGAGCTCTGAGTGGAGAAGATTATATTACTTTTGACCCCTGACCCAGCAGACAAGCCTATTAGCATGGCAGCTCTCATCCAGCCCACTACAGCTAAACACTAATATCCTGTTGTTTACTGATAGCAGTCAGAGCGTTCCACTCTCTGTTTGAGTAAAGGCTGGGCTGGATTTCCTCCCATCACTCTCAGTAAGAAAATGATAAAGTCCGCACACTGTGCTAGACTTTCATGCACATGCCAATTTTGCTGTAGTGTATGCAAGTGTGAAAACATGTTGACCTAAACATACAAGATTTGACAGAAAACATAAGCACAAGCTGCATTAGAAAATGAGACCAACAAATGTACTTGGGTGTACATTTCAAAATATGTTTCTTTCTTTCTTTCAATTTAGGATATTTGTGTTTTTCCCCAAAACAGTATTTTAATCTAGTGAGTTCACCAAGCAAGGCAGAGTATGCATACTTTCTGTCATTGTTAGAAATAATTAATAATCTAAAACAATATTTAGATAAATATATGTAGATAAAATATGTACAAACAGAAAATAATATTATACAAATACATATAAATGTAAATGTATACAATAATTATTAAAATGTACAATCATCTATGTAAACTAACAGAATAATGTGCAAGCAGGAAAGCAAGGGGTGGAATAGGGGGAAGAGGAGAGAGAGGGGGTTGATATGTCACTTCAGGTGTGAGCAGACTCGAAATTTTCGCTCTGCCACTTCAACCTCCTGTTCTTATCCTAATTACTTTTTCCCACCCCCAAAACCTTCCTAAACCTTCCCAAGACCTTCCCTCAACTATCTACTGTATTGTGTGCTTCTGCCATCGCCTACAACTTTGTGTACTTCAACTACAATTAACCTACACTACCGACAAACTTTCCACTGTCATGGCGGCCCCCTTCAAGCATCATTGCTGACTCGCAAGACAACTTCTACTGAAACCCTACGCCTCCTCCTTGCACCCATCCACCCCACTTGGACAGTAAGACCTCCCATCAAAAGGTACTGTGAAATTTCTTCTTCATTGACTTGCGCAAACAACCAACTTATGAGGCTGAAACTCACTTCATCACCCTGGGCACTTGTTGCTACAGTGTGGCTTCTACTCCTCCCACCCCACTACGTACCAGCAGCTTCCCCAACCATCGACCCTACCCCAAAGGTGGTAACCATGACATCAAGAGTGCATATCACCAATGACTCCCATGCCCCGTGTGGCGTGTGTGATAGATCACTAGGCTGGGAGTGTAAAGCCTTAGCCTGCGAGACCTGTGGCCTTTGGTACCACGCTACATGTGTTGACATTGGATCTTCCACCCACCAGGCCTTAGAGGAATCAGATTCACCATGGTTCTGTGCTATTTGTGGACAGCCAAACCCAAGCTTAACTGCCTTTGATATTTTTGGCCTTGATCACGACCTTCATACCCTGTCTGCTTCCCTACCATCAACAGCCAACGGCTTCAAGCTGCTCCACTCCTCTACCCATTCTCGCGCAGCCCAACAGAACAAGCAGAGAGATAGGCCTCTTTGCTTTCTAAATGTTAACCTGCAGAGCGCCACCGCTAAACGACCACACCTACCCAACCTTTTTGACAGCCTCAAGCCTGACGTTGTCATCGCGATGGAAACATGGCTTGATTCCACAGTAAGCACTAATGAGTTCATGCCTCCTGGATTCAATACCACCCGAAAGGACAGAAACCGCAATGGGGGAGGGATCTTCATTGCCATCAGAGAGGGCATTCAATTCGTCAAGTGCGAGGAACTTGACTCCGACACGCCTGTGCTTTCTTTCACTGGAAAGGACTTTCCAGTGGAGCTACTAGGCTAATTATAGCTGGCAAGCCCTGCAGCCAGCCGGCTAGCCTCATATCATGCCTGCAGTCTCGCTTCCCACGCTGCACGCTAACATACTAGACAAAGAACGGCATACGACTGAGTGGATATCATTCTCTAACTCTGTGCTATAGAATTGATCATATTATGTGAAATATCGTTTGTATTGTGGTAGTCCTTTTGCATTTTAGTTACTTTCATATCTGTGTGTTGTGTTAGCATAAACTAAATATCAGAATACCATTTCGTTTGTCTTATATTTTAGTCGATTTGACCGTGTGTACTGATCGGCCCTTCATTGCCTTGCAACGGACCGGTTTTCGATCTAGTGTATATATCCTATTCTATCCTATCCTGTCCCATAACCGAAGGTCGTAGGGGCACCACAGATGATCGTTTAACCAGCATACTCCATCTTTCTCTGTCCTCAGCAGCCCTCATGGCTTCGCTCAGTGTCAAACCAGTCCATTCTCGAATGTTGTCCTCCCACCTCTTTTTCGGTCTCCCCCTTCTTCTACCTCCTTGCACTGTGCCTTGCAGAATGGTCTTTGCAAGGCCTGATGATCTGGTGACGTGGCCATACCATCGGAGTTTCCGTTTCTTCACCACTGTGAGCAGGTCATCGTGTTGTCCAATGGCTTGTGTGATGGTCTGTCGGACTTCGTCGTTGGTGATGTGTTGGGTATGGAAATGCCCAGAAGTCTTCTGTAGCACCTCATCTCCATGCTTTGTATTCTTCGTTGGAGATCTGCTGTGAGGGTCCATGCTTCGCAAGCATATAGCAGAGATGCCTAGTATTACGGAACGTCCGTAATTTTACGGAAAAACAATAGTTACTACGGAAATACGGAATAATTAGCGAAATTACGGATTTGCAGCGATCAATTTTACGGATTTTCATAGCGCCGCTGATGCCTATATTTATAGGTTCGTTTGAGGCTCTTATTTTTAACCGCGAAGCTAACGGTTCGTCTGAGGCTTTTTTGTAACCGTGAAGCTTGCGCGAAATGTTACGAGAGGTGATCACGTGACCAAGCGAGAGTTCTAAAATGGCTTTCAAACGAAAGCACAAAACCGAGGAGTCTGACAGTGAAATAGAATTTAGTTTTTTGCTTAGTTTTTGTGTGTTTATATTAGCTTTAAAAGAATTACTGATGATTACTGAAAAAGGTTCCAAAATTACTGAAAACAAGTTGCCAAATTACTGAGAGGCATCAAGGCACCTAGGCATCTCTGATATAGGAAGATGGAGATGACCAGAGAGCGCAGCAGTCTTACTTTGGAATGTAGACTGATGGTTCTGTCTTTCCAAATGGGCTTCAACCTTGTCAGGGCAGCAGTTGTTTGTGCGATCCTGGAGAGGACTTCCTGTCGAGACCCATTGTCTGACACAATAGCTCCTAAATATTTGAAGCTGTGCACTGTGTTGAGGGATTGGCCTTGTACTTTGATGTCCGTGTTGATGCCATTGGTGTTGTTGGTCATCATTTTGGTCTTCTCTGCACTTATTTCCATTCCATAAGCTCTGGAGGTGGTGTCAAGCCTCTGTACAAGCTGTTCAAGTTCTTGTTCCTCTCCAGCCAATCCATCAATATCATCCGCAAAACGAAGATTGGAGATTGCTCTGCCCCCTATGCTGACTGTGCCTTCGTGATCTGCAAGAGCATCTGACATGATGCGCTCTAGGAAGATGTTGAAGAGTGTTGGAGAGAGTAGGCATCCTTGACGCACAACGATTGTTGTTCTGAACCAGTTCCCGATGACGCTGTTATGGAGGACTGCACTGGTAGCCTTGTCATACAGGCTTTTGATGACTTCTATAATTTTAGGGCTGATGTTGTACACTTTCATGGTTGCCCATAGAGCTGCATGCCAGACTCGGTCAAATGCCTTCTTGAAGTCTATGAACACATGATATAGATGTTGTAGGCGCTGTAGGTATTTCTCACAGATTATTCTGAGGTTGAAAATCTGTTCAGTGGTACTTCGCCCTGCCATGAATCCTGCTTGTTCTTCAGCTATGATTTGTTCAGCTTGTGGTTTCAACCTGTTGAGTATTATTTTCAGGTGTATATACGCGTTTTAAATACACATTTAAATCCTTTCTACAATGTTCACCATTTGAAGTCACTTAGTACACAGTTTGAACTTTCTGGTGATGTGGTCGACATTATAAAATATTTTCTTGTGTTTGGTTGTTGGCCTCTGTAATAAAAGCGAATTTACGAAAGTCTCGTGGTCCTAATGGTGCAAGCAATAGGCACTCAATTGCATGTAGCGCAGCCGCCCGCCAGCCCCCTTCCTGGCCCTATACAGTACCGAGCTTGGCGCGCGGTTAAAGTAATTATAAGCTTCCAGGCGAGTGCCAGTTGCATAGCTTGTGCTGTGGGTCGCCAGCCGTCTCTCAGCAGGTTATAAGCAGTCCAGCCTGCGTTAAGGGACCCTACGAGGCGGAACTAAGGGAGTTTTTAGACACAGTCAGAAAGTACTTGAATGCACTGTCGTGCCGAAGGTGAGAACCTCTGGATAAAGCTGCTTCCAGCGTGCAAGGGAGACCCCCCCTCACCCTCATTTGTGCCCATTACAGACCTGACGTCTCCGACGAAATGGGACTCCAACATTTTTTCACCTCGGTAAAAAAGACTTTGCTCTTGTTCCCTTCTGCCAACGTCATCATTGTTGGTGACATGAACTTTCCCAGTTTTGACTGGAATAAGGTCATAGTAAAACCTTCACCTCGCTACCCCAACCTCCACAGACAGTTTTTAGAATTTCTCCACAACTATTCCCTCACCAAACTGGTTAACTTCCCAACGCACGATTCGACCACCCTTGACCTGGTTATCACCAATGCACCCCACCTTGTCCCCCGAATCGAAGCTGTCCCCGGCATCTCTGACCACGACGTTGTATACTTCGAGTGGAAGGCTCGGGTGACCATCAAGAACGGCCCTCCTCGCAGCATCCCACTGTACAGTAAGGCGAACTGGCAGCAGATGAGGGAAGACATGACCAGCCTCTACCAACAAATGCAGGACCTACCACCTTCTGCCACAGCCAATGACCTATGGATGATCTTCCAAAACAAGTTGCAAGAGAGCATGAAGAGCAACATCCCTCACAAAACATCGCGTCAACGAGCAGGTCAACCTTGGATCTCCCCAGAACTACGTAGGCTCATCAAGAAGAGGGACAGGAAATACAAGCTGTGGAGAAAATTCGGCACGCACGACCTACGCATCGAATTCCTGTACCTGTGGCGTGACGTCCAGCGCAAATTGCGGCAAGCCTACTGGGTATACCTTGGCTGACTCTTTGTACCAACATCCACAGAGACTGACACTGCCCCATCAGCCAAGCGCTTTTGGACCTACATGAAACACCAAAGGGCAACCTCCACTGGCATACCAGCACTGAAACAAAGCGGTCAGCTCATCACGGACCCCAAGGAGAAAGCAAAACTCCTAAACAACCAGTTCTATTCAATTAAATTTTCAATTCAACAAATCTTTATTACCTCTTACAAGGAATTATGACAGGCACTTGATCACTAAAATAAAACAAATAAAAATGAAAATAAAAATAAAAATGCAAGTAAAAAATTAAACATAGTACAAAGTAATATTTGTTTAAAATCTTTACAACATGTAGGATACGATTATATATGGACAAACAAATACACACCCACACTATTAATTTATGTAGTAAATTATGTAATAAAATGTAAAACAAATTCTCACAGAAGAGGCTGTTTCCATCCAATCACAAATTCAGTCAGGGTACAGTTATCACAGAGCCATTACAAAAAAAGGTTTACGAGCAAGATCACAGTCCCATACAATAATGAAATTAAAGTTAAACTGTACTAACAACCAACACATTTCATATTTATTTAAAAAACGATACATACATATATATACACATCTAAACTAATTTCGGGTTCCCACTCTCCCTTTTACCCCCCCCCCCCCCTTCCCTTCTTCTCCTTCCGCTTCATCAAACCACACATGCACAACCGCACGCACCATTACACACTGTTGAGCCGATTACAGCAAGCAAGAGGAAGAGGAAGGAGCCCCAAGCAGAGCCATCAGCGCGTCAGGTTTGAGTTGATCAAGGCCACAGCAGAGGGGAGAAAACTGGATCGGTAACGTACTGTGCGGGTCTTAAGGCTCCTGAGGCGTTTCCCAGAAGGTAGAATTTCAAACCAAGAAGAGAGAGGATGGGTGGAATCATCCTTGATGCTGATGGCTTTGCCTAGGGCCCTCTGAAACAATTCACACAGAGGCGTCTGCTTTTTACCAATGATTCTGCTGCAGGTATTGGTAATACGGTTCAAAGAATTCCTACTTTTGACACTGAGAGACTGAAGCCAGCAAATGAATGAAAACGTAAGAACTGATTCCACGTAGGCACGATAACACTTTTCAAGTATGCTCTGCGAAACCAGAAGAGATCGGAGTTGATACAACATGTACATACACTGCCTGCATTTCTTAAATATTATTTTGGCATTAGCTGTGAAAGAAAGCTTGTGGTCAATCATGGTCCCAAGTTATTTGTATTGTTCCACTCTCTACAGTTTGATTTCTGAGGTGAAGTGCAGCCACATCTGTCCGATTCCTTGTAAAATCCACCAACATTTTTTTCGTTTTGCCGACATTGAGCTCCAGATGGTTACCTTTGCATCAGGTGACAAAGTCAACCACACTCCTCTCAAAACTTGTGGCCGAGTCGAAAGTGTTCACTACTGCGGCATCGTCTGAAAACTTGATGATCTGCGAATCATTCCTGGAGCTCCTTCAATCATTGGTATAAAGAGTAAAAATAAAAGGTGAGATAACTCTCCCCTGGGGTGTTCTGGTGTTGATAGACTTGGTTGATGAGAAACAGACAGAAGAAGAAGAAGAGTAGGACCTTACACAAACAACTTGAGTACGGTTGCTAAGAAAGTCAGATCCAGAGGGTCAGGTACGGATTGATAGGGTTAGGGTTAGTTCTACAAAGCTTTCAGCGCCGGTGATACCTACAGCTTCTAAGAGTTCAAGGATAAGTGCCAAATGCCAAACTCAAGAGATGACTACCCAGAAATGGACAAGATCACTGTCCGAAGTAGGGGTGCTGAAACTCTTGACGTCACTCAACCTGTATAAGGCCCCAGGACCAGACGGGATATCACCTCGAGTGTTAAAAGAGCTGGCTCCTGAGATCGCTCCCATACTAACGCAGATCTACTCTACATCCCTTGAATCAGGCACCGTCCCACTGGAATGGAAGGCTGTCAACGTTGCCCCTGTCTTCAAAAAGGGACAACAATATGATCCTGGCAACTGTCGTGTCACCCGAGCGGGATCCGTGACGTTCAGCTCAAAGAACGAGTGGAAGGATAGAAACTCAAATAAAAAAAACAACTAACACAAAATGCCAGATGAACAATCACACACTTTTATTCAACAATGCCACACACACCAACAGGATATGGGATACTAAACCACCCTCAACCCCTATCAAGACCCCCAACCCAGTATTTACTAAACAATTACCTCCCTTGGCTAAATGAAAACCCCAGAACTATACACAACAGAGTGCCCACAACAATATGCAACAATAGACAATCAGTTAAATTCCAAATAACCACAATTCAACATTAAATCCACAATCAGAAAAAAATCTCGAAATTCAAACGTACGGAACCAGCCGGCCCACAGTTCAAAGTCAATGTTCGAAATCTAACTATCGATTAAATGAGCTCGGAGTAATACTGCAGTTAATTACTCAAGTAAGAAAGTAATTTACACTAGATATGTTTTTAGGTGTGTGAATGCGAATCTGTATGTGTGTGGATGCGGTGTAGCTGAGATCCTGTAGCTGTTGGAACGTCTTGTCCGAAGCAATGGTAGGTCCGGCGGTGATAGAGGTCACTCCCCAGCAGAGGCGCCGACAACAAAAGTGGACGTAACGGTGGTGGCGGTGAACCCAAGCAACATCCACACCCCTCAGCGGCAAGGGTAGAGGTCTCAAAGCTGACGTCACCCGTCACAGTGGTACCGCAGAGACACGTAGGCGTCGCAGAATCACACCAGTAGTAGGGCGTAACAGTAGTGGTACCAGTAGATAAAACAGGAGAGAACTACAATCGAAGCCCAATCCTGTGGACAGATAAGGAATCTCACTAGCTTGTCCACAAAAACTTAAACACTTCATAACAGAATACGCCTTTTGCCGTCCGCCATCTTGACTTGTTTATACATGCATCTCAAAACACAATGCATTTCTTAATTCTATAATTCTATCTCTTCCATGATACATGGTTGTTCATATAACTATACATGATTATTACAACTGCAATCCCATTCACACCATGGCGATTCATCTCAATCACACCTTCATCCTCATCACCCCTCTTCATGTTATAATACATTATCTTTTCCCATTCACAATTGTTTCTATCACACTATAATACAAACACGCTTCCCTCATATTCATCTCCTTCATCACCCCTCTCCAACGCAGTACATTGTCTCCCTTTCATCACATTCATCACCCCCCTCTCTCTCTCTCTAACATGCATACTTCGTTGTCGCCCTTTGACCCACTTGGCAACAACAGCAACGCCATTATTTATACAAATGTTAAACCAAGAAAATCATATGAAAATCATATAAAATCGATAAACAACTATTTACCAAAATACATCCCTTTCCCCCTCATTCACCATCATTCATTCACGTACACAGACTCGGAGCACAGCCACTAAGGAAAAGAATTGCAGGATTCACAATCACCTCTAGGTCCTCGGCTTGTGGCACACTAAACACTGCACAACACAACTTTAATACACACACACACACAGCACACTGGTTAGTCTAAGAGTTCATCTGTTTCTGGCTAATGCTAGCTATGGCAGGGACATCTCAATACTGGCGAAGTACTTGAGCATAACAGGTGCCCAGTAGAGGGCCACACAGCTTTAGAACAGAACTCTACACCTATATACTCAATAGATGGCAGTCACAGTCCTCCCACTACAGACTTTTTAACATCCTAGTCCCGACGAGGGCAACAAGACCTTGGGTGATTCGAAACACTTCGAATAAAGACCCTTCCAGAAGACGTTACGCTAACCTGACACACAGTCACAACGCTACTTCTGTCAAAAGTCCGACTGCATGCATAAGCAACCAAAATGACTCTGCTAGCTAATCGCATACCAGCACACAAGACAACCTCAAGTCGAGCTCAGTAACCACATTTCCTAATTCCGCATATGCCCTTTGCGCGTTATGCATGTGAAACCACAAATACTTGCATCTTTCATAAGCAGTAAAAGAAACTGCTGATATCTATGTACATTGTATATTAGAGATGTGCAACTATGCACAATATATAGCCGTCTCTAGCACGTGTTGAAAACTCGTGTCGTCACAGCAACTACCGCCCAATCTCCCTCACTAGTGTCCCTTTTTAGGTGTTTGAACACATCCTGGTCAGCTCCATCATGACACACCTGGAGTCCAACAGCATGCTCACCCCACAGCAGCATGGCTTCCGTAGAGGCAGGTCCTGCGAGTCGCAGCTGCTTGAATTCACAGAGGAGCTGTCAGACAACATGGAGCGCGGCCTGCCCACTGACGTCGTAGTGATGGACTTTGCGAAGGCTTTCGAAAAAGTGAACCACAGCCTACTAGTGTCAGGGGGCAGACAAACGCATGGATAGCGAACTTTCTGGAAGGAGGTACCCAATCCATTGTCGTTGAGGGAGCCCGGTCTGACCCAGTATGTGTGAAGTCCGGAGTACCTCAAGGCAGCGTCCTTGGCCCTTGTCTGTTCCTCTTATACATCAACGATCTACCAGACAGTGTTGCCTCTACCTCCAGACTGTTCGCGCACGACACCATGCTCTACCGCGCCAGAGCGAATGACCACGACCAACAAATCCTCCAGGCCGACCTTGCTGCCTTGGAGAAGTGGGAGGAAGCCTGGAATATGGAGTTCCATCCCAGCAAGTGTGTCATCCTCAACATCGCCAGAAGGATGGCTGACCAAGCAACCCAGTACACCTTACACGGCCTCACCCTCCAAAACGTTACCTCCACCAAGTACCTGGGTGTCACCATACATATCCAAGGTTCACCTGCTTGTTGACGCGATGTTTTGTGAGGGATGTTGCTCTTCGTGCTCTTTTGCAACTTGTTTTGGAAGATCGTCCATAGGTCGTTGGCTGTGGCAGAAGGTGGTAGGTCCTGCATTTGTTGGTAGAGGCTGTGTTACACTCGAATCGATGTTGGTGTTTTCTATCAGTAGTGGATTCAGCCCCAATGCTGAAGTACTGATGAGTGTAGGCTGTAGCTCAGATTCGTTTATCCACGCAACCCGTTCAAACAGCATACAAGTCACAAAGTCGACGTATGAAGTTTTCCACTTTTATTCAGCACACATCAACAACTGCATACAATCGCTCAATCGCTTTTCCACTCTCAAATTTTACTTTCCAACTCACTATCAACAACAACAATCAACAATCTCACAACTTTGAAACAGTGCGGCTCTTATATAGTCTCTTGATACCCCTGAACAATTTAGAACACGGTAGAAATGACGCACTACCACCAATCGAACTAAAGATCGTCATCACTGACTTACGTCATACATATTTCTTCTCCTTCCGGGAATGTTCTCAGACTTTGATATTTATCGGGAAGTTTCCATCGATAGTAAATACTCAAATCTACAGAATTCTCCAATAATATCGACTAACGAAAATTATCAACGTTATACAAAGCTTCCTCTAACAACAATGCAAGCTCAAATCAAAGGTAAATAAACTCCATTATTGAATACTTTGCAAAACGAAATGATTAGATCTATCGTGCGCGTTTCAGACATACTACCATTCGCGTTTCAACGTAACAGGCTGGTCATGTCTTCCCTCATCTGCTGCCAGTTCGCCTTACTGTACAGTGGGATGCTGCAAGGAGGGCCGTTCTTGATGGTCACCCGCGCCTTCCACTCGAAGTATACAACGTCGTGGTCAGAGATGCCGGGGACAAGGTGGGGTGCATTGGTGATAACCAGGTCAAGGGTGGTCGAATCGTGCGTTGGGAAGTTAACCAGTTGGGTGAGAGAATAGTTGTGCAGAGCTGTTCACTCCTCCGGTTTGACCGTAAAAATCCGCTTATCCGTTTTGATAACAAAAACTCCGGTTTCAAACGCGAGCGATGAAAAAAAAAATTTTTTTTTACATTTTTTCGGTAGTAAGACGCTCTTTTTTCCTTTTCATAAGTTTTCCGTAATAAGACAAAAACTGGAATTTCCTGTACAAGTTTCGATTTCCAGCTCTCGCACTTTGTTTCGTGTGTGATCGAGCATTTGTGCACGTTTTCGAAGTGACCAGTCTGTTCGCGATGCCGAAAAAAAAAACCGCAGAAGATGGTGGACAAACACCACCCAAAAAGAAGATGCTTCATACGCAGAAGTGGAATGCTTCTTATTCAGAACTGCATAAGTGCTTAACGAGCTCCGAAAGGTCTGAAAACTATGCTTACTGCAAAATTTGCAAACTTGACTTCAGCGTTGCGCACGGCGGTAGAAATTACATTGAAAGGCATGTGAACTGTGGTAGACACAAGCATTTGCAACAAGAGCAGGCTAACCAACGCCAGACCTGACTACCTTCCGTTTTTGGCGGAAGATTCTTCCGAATTTTAATGCTTTTTTCCGCCCTTCCGCCTCTGACAACTTTTTTCCGCTGAAGAAATCGAAAATCTTCTGCATTCCAATCTAGTCTTGAATCCGTAAGAGAGATCATATTTTTTGTACAGAAGGGAGATAACCACTGTGCTGCACTCTTCTGTACTGAAGAACACAAAAGAAGTCTTTCTTTCTCAAACATGGCGACGAAGCGCGTGGTTCCCGTTCATGAAACGGACGACGAAGAAACCATTCACGTTGACAAAGATGAGAGTGAGACCGTAAAAAAGAAGAAGAAATTTTAAATTATGAGAATTCTTCAGTGATGACTGCCTGCCCTGTATGTACAAAGAATGAAACTTACTGTTGGGTAAAAAAAAAAAAAAATTTTTTTAAAGTTGTAAATGTAATGTTATGTTCAACTTCAAGGATCTTTGTACAAGTGCGAGAGGCATATTCAGCGACAAATTTTTCTTCTGCTTTTGTGCTGGATTCTTCCGCTTTGTCCAAAGTGTTCTTCTGTCAAGGCAAAAAGGAAATAGGCAGGTCTGCAACGCACAATAAGCTCGTTTATTGCTAAAGGCAAGCAATAAATAAGTGAATGCTTTTTCAAATTTACTTTTTGGTGTGTTTTGTAGTAAATTTAACTGTCTTTTTGTTTTCTGTTTTCTCAATCTCTAAAAAAATGTATTCCAGTACTGTACTCCTGACAGACAGTCTGCTTACTCCTGACTGGCATTGGTAGGGGTGAACACTTCACTGTCGTCATAGTCTGATGTTGGGGCATAGGCCTGGATGATGGTGATGTTGAAAGGGGCTGCTCTCAGACGGATGGTAATGAGTCTACTGGAGAGTGGGCGGCAACCCATGACAGTGGCTAGAATGTTCTTGTGGACCAAGAATCCAACGCATTGTTCGTGCCTGTCATCTCTTCTGCTGAAATAGAGCTTGTGGCTTTTGTCAGTCGTTGTTTCACCTTGGCCTTTCCAGCGCAGTTCGCTGATACCTAGAACGTTCCATCGATAGTGGTCCAGCTCATGGGCCAGTTCTTCTAATTTTCCTTCCGCAGTTAGGGTCCTGACATTCCAGGTTCCTATGACGATGTTGTTTCTCAGGCGGATCTTGCTAATTTGTCCATCAGTAACACACTTTTCACCTCCGTCCTGGTGGCCAACAGAAGCCGCGGTCCTTGTGCCGGGGACGACCAATCCGGTATGGAATTAGTGGATAGCTTTATCATGTAGTGTGTCTTGGGCAACAAAGACCTGGCGGTGCCCAATCCTCTCCAGGCTGTTGGCCACAGCCGAAATCCACGAATACAGTGTGGCTCGCCTTGGCCCTGAGCATGTGGTCGTTGAACCTGTAGTAACGTGAGGTTCCTCCGCCCTAGCCGTTGACTTCTGTGTAGAAGACTTTCGCCCAGTGAGGCCGTGCTAACATCACCCCTGTTGCCTCTTACGACACGCCGGGAAACGTTGGGTCTATCCCCCGTTGGGGTGCCGGGGGTTTCAGTATAAATAGTATCCCCACTTTCTGGAAATTTAGTGCTTTAAATTCCCACTGTCGCTGTCTTTCTCATTTGCTCTTTCTCATTCCTGCTCTTTTCTATCAATCTGCTATACTATCGTCTTCTTCGCTAGACCAGTCTCCTACCTTTTTTCTTGAAAACTCTTCCGGGACAAGACTCCTTGTTTGTGTATGAGGTCTGTTGGATCAGCTTGGGAATATTGGACGCTTTCTGCCAGGTGGTCACTAGGGCTTCCTATGATGTTATTATTTAGCAACGTAGGCATTTTATATGTATGTGTTTTGTTGATAATTTATAATGATGTTTGTATTCTATTTTGTTTTTGTAAACGGGGGTTCGATAAGTTGGGGTGAAGCCTCAGCCGTCCCCTGCGTGGGATGTCTTTATTGTAAAGTGACTGGCTGGTGGAGAGCTTTCGGTTTTACCACTAGGGTTGTTTCAGCAGATCCTTTATTCGGATTGGGGGTTGTCGGTCCTGATTTGGCTCGGAAGAGTCCGCTGGACCTAAAGCAATAATAATGTAATGTAATGTTGGGTCTATTCTATTTAATGCCCGAACCCACAGATGTTTTGTATGGACATGTATACAGTTGTGATGTTTATTGTGATGTTTTGTGTAGACATGTATACAGTTGTGATGTTTTGTATGGACATGTATACAGCTGTGATGTTTTGTGTAGACATGTATACAGTTGTGATATTTTATTGTGATGTTTTGTGTAGACATGTATACAGTTTTTATGTTTTGTGTGGACATGTATACAGTTGTGATGTTTTATATAGACATGTATACAGTTGTGATGTTTTATATGGACATGTATACAGTTGTGATGTTTTATATGGACATGTATACAGTTGTGATGTTTTATATGGACATGTATACAGTTGTGATGTTTTGTATGGACATGTATACAGTTGTGATGTTTTATATGGATATGTATACAGTTGTGATGTTTTGTGTGGACATGTATACAGTTGTGATGTTTTATATGGACATATATACAGTTGTGATGTTTTATATGGACATGTATACAGTTGTGATGTTTTATATGGACATGTATACAGTTGTGATGTTTTATATAGACATGTATACAGTTGTGATGTTTTATATGGACATGTATACAGTTGTGATGTTTTGTGTGAACATGTATACAGTTGTGATGTTTTATATGGACATGTATACAGTTGTGATGTTTGATATGGACATGTATACAGTTGTGATGTTTTATATGGACATGTATACAGTTGTGATGTTTTATATGGACATGTATACAGTTGTGATGTTTTGTATGGACATGTATACAGTTGTGATGTTTTATATGGACATGTATACAGTTGTGATGTTTTGTTGTGATGTTTTGTTTGGACTGTATACAGTTGTGATGTTTTATATGGACATGTATACAGTTGTGATGTTTTATATGGACATGTATACAGTTGTGATGTTTTGTGTAGACATGTATACAGTTGTGATGTTTTGTAGGGACATGTATACAGTTGTGATGTTTTGTGTAGACATGTATACAGTTGTGATGTTTTGTGCAGACATGTATACAGTTGTGATGTTTTATATGGACATGTATACAGTTGTGATGTTTTATATGAACATGTATACAGTTGTGATGTTTTGTGTAGACATGTATACAGTTGTAATGTTTTATATGGACATGTATACAGTTGTGATGTTTTATATGAACATGTATACAGTTGTGATGTTTTATATGGACATGTATACAGTTGCGATGTTTTATATGAACATGTATACAGTTGTGATGTTTTGTGTAGACATGTATACAGTTGTGATGTTTTATATGAACATGTATACAGTCGTGATGTTTTGTGTAGACATGTATACAGTTGTGATGTTTTATATGGACATGTATACAGTCGTGATGTTTTGTGTAGACATGTATACAGTTGTGATGTTTTATATGGACATGTATACAGTTGTGATGTTTTGTTGTGATGTTTTGTGTGGACATGTATACAGTTAGATTTATTTCCCCCGTTGGAGTGCCGGGGATTTCAGCTATTTATATAAATAGTATCCCCACTTTCTGGAAATTTAGTGCTTTAAATTCCCACTGTCGCTGTCTTTCTCATTTTTTTTTCTAATTCCTGCTCTCTTCTATCAATCTGCTATACTGTCTTCTTCTTCGCTAGACCAGTCACTTATCTTGTTTCTGGAAAACTCTTCCGGGACAAGACTCCTTATTTGTGTGTGAGGTCTGTTGGATCAGCTTTTGAATATTGGACGCTTTCTGCCAGGTGGTCACTAGGGCTTCCTATGATGTTATTATTTAGCAATGTAGGCATTTTATATGTATGTGTTTAATTGATGATGTATAATGATGTTTGTATTCTATTTTGTTTTTGTAAACGGGAGTTTGATAAATTAGAGTATAGCCTCGGCGTCCCCTGCGTGGGATGTCTTTATTGTAAAGTGACTGTCAGGTGGAGAGCATTCAGTTTTACCACTAGGGTTGTTTCAGCAGATCTTTTATGCGGATCAGCAGATCTTTTATGCGGATCAGGGGTTGTCCGATCCTGATTTGGCTCGGAAGAGTCCGCTGGACCTAAAGCAATAATCATGTAATGTAATGTAGTTATGTTTATTGTGATGTTTTGTGTGAACATGTTGTGATGTTTTGTGTGAACATGTTGTGATGTTTTGTGTGAACATGTTGTGATGTTTTGTGTGAACATGTTGTGATGTTTTGTGTGAACATGTTGTGATGTTTTGTGTGAACATGTTGTGATGTTTTGTGTGAACATGTTGTGATGTTTTGTGTGAACATGTTGTGATGTTTTGTGTGAACATGTTGTGATGTTTTGTGTGAACATGTTGTGATGTTTTGTGTGAACATGTTGTGATGTTTTGTGTGAACATGTTGTGATGTTTTGTGTGAACATGTTGTGATGTTTTGTGTGAACATGTATACAGTTGTGATGTTTTGTGTGAACATGTTGTGATGTTTTGTGTGAACTTGTTGTGATGTTTTGTGTAGACATGTATACAGTTGTGATGTTTTGTGTGGACATATATACAGTTGTGATGTTTTGTGTGGACATGTATACAGTTGTGATGTTTTGTGTGGACATGTATACAGTTGTGATGTTTTGTGTGGACATGTATACAGTTGTGATATTTTGTGTAGACATGTATACAGTTGTGATGTTTTGTGTGGACATATATACAGTTGTGATGTTTATTGTGATGTTTTGTATGGACAGGACAACTTGTACTACATTCACTGCCTGGATGACCGTGATTACCGTCGTTTCGCAGCTCGGGTGTGGTGTCTTCTCAAGCGATACCAGGTCAGTTTTTTCCAATATTTACCATGTAACCAGTAAATGTTAATAAATGTGTTGCAGCATGAAAAAACCAGGCTAAAGTGTCAAAATATGAAAAATTACTTATTTATTTATTAACAAAGTACTAAAAATAATCTTCAAAATGCAAAAAACCAAATTGTTTTATCTTTATTGGTTGATGTTTTATGATTTTTTTTAAATATTTTATTTTATCGGGGGCTAATTTCCAGAAATTGCCTTCAAAGTTTTAAATTGTAAAATGATCATTACTTCACAACCAGAATTTTCCCATGCATGTATTTGGTATCAAAACAATAAGGAAGATGGCAGCAATATGGCAGTGAGTTGAGATAAGATGAGAAAATTCACATTATACACCATCCACACAATACTGAACATAAACAAATTAAAACAGTACGCACAATTTTATTCTGTACCCATCCATAATGCATAGTGTTTTTAAACATATTAGAAATAAAACAAGTGTTTAGCAAGTCTATAATAACTCAAACACATAATAATATATCAAGAACATGGCCTGAATCAATCATTTTTCTAAAATAAACCCTATCATAATGCCCCCTTCCCTCCCCCTCTTAAATCCCTCGTCCGTCAAGTAATCTTTTGTTTAATTGCAAGCAGCTACATCAGCTCAGTTCAAATAGTCAAACAAAGATTACAAACCTAAAACAAAAGTTTCATTAGGTAGTTTTCAGTCCTAATAATCAAGCTTTAATAATTCCCCGATTCTCCACTCCCTTCCGCACGTCGAATAAATCTGTCGCGCCACAAGTGTAAATCAAAATAACATGTAATTTTGCTCTATAAAATTTAAATAAACACAAATATCAAAGCAAATACTAATTACTAGTAATTTGGTAAATAGTCCTCATGTTCATTTCCTAAAACAGACAAACCAACAATAATAAATACTGAGAACATAGTCTGACTTACTTCACCCATACATTCCCTCTCGCTCTCTTCGCTCTGCCTCCGACCCTCTCCGCCTCCGCATTCCTCGCTCCAAACTCAGCACGTTCGGGTCCCGCTCCTTCTCTGTCTACGGCCCATCCATCTGGAATACTCTTCCACTCTCTCTCCGTCAGAAACCCTCTCCCACCTCCTTCCAGTCTGCCCTCAAAACTTACCCTTTCAAGCAGTTCTAACACTATGACCTCACTACGCACCCCATCGCCAGCTGTCTCTTGCATATAGTGTCTGGTCTGTTTGTGGTATGAGTATATTTGAGTGAATGTATTTTTTGCGTAATTGTTACATGTGTCATTGTCTAAAGCGTGCACATGCGTGCGTGAGTTGTGAGTGCGCGCTTAGAGTTATAATTATTATAAGATAAGCGCATTATAAATACAGTAATTATTATTATTATTATTAACTTGTCATGCTAGTAATATTGAATGCAGGCCAGACTACTTACCTTTTCAACCCTCCCCACCCCACCCCCACCCAACAAAATATACTACTGAAATATTTTCCACACTCCTACTGTAATTCTTTCACTGATATCGCCTTTTCAACCTTTACTTAAATCTATGCAAGTAGAATGACGGATTATTAAAGACACGCCTATAGCGAAGAGGCCTACGAAACATGAATCATTGAATGAAAACAAACGGTATCGTTTAATAACGGGATCAAGCTTCTGCTCGTCAGAATCATAATCCTCATCACAGTTCCCACCAGCACCATCATAAAAATAGTCCGAAAGCAGGTCTTGGAGCTCTTCAGAAGCAAAACCGGGTCGATTCAAGGCCCTAGCTACTCTAGCAGACGACACATCTACTGACGCTGGAGACGAAGCCATCACTTCCGGTTTCCAAAACGAATCGGTCACTTACTTTGACAAATTGTTTCTAACAAATGCAACATAAATATTGCAAGAAAACACTTGAAATAGATGTAAGATGAGTTTATCTACATTAAAAAATTCACTTTGAACTAAAAATCGTCGAAAATCTATAGGAAACACTTCCGTTTTTCACGACCCGGCAAGAGACGCATTCGAACACAACTTGTGTCACAAGCAAGCTTCAGAACAAGGAATTTCATGAAAAATTCATATGCCACACACTTTTATGTACCAAAAAGTAGTACCAATAGGGACTTTTCACTCCCCAGACGTTATATATTAATCCACATTGGTGATTTCCCTTCATAGTCGGACAAGAAAAGTTGGGGTATCGGAGGTCAATTAGTGCCATTGTTTTAGCAAGGTGTGATCAACACCCTTATCAAAATCAACAAAATAAACAATGTTTTAGTAATTTTTGAACAAAATCCGTTTGGGATATTAAAGAAACATCTTAAATAAAGACAAAGAGGCAACAATCTTAAAATTGATGGGGTAGCCTATTTTTAGTGTTCTACGGCTGTAGCAGCGAATCAATCCTGGCGTCTTTAGCCGGGTTTTGTCATGCGGCGACACAAATCTCAACAATTCTGTTTGTTGCTCGGAAGTGGTTCAGGGAAAGTTCGTGAGAAAGTGATACAGAGATTTGTGAGAGTGGTTCAAGGAAGGTCTGTGAGATAAAGTGTGATTCAGGGAAGATCTTGGAGAGTGGTTCAGGGAAGACCTGTGAAAGAGTGATTCAGGGAAGATCTTGGAGAGTGGTTCAGGGAAGGTCTGTGAGAGAAATAGTGATTCAGGGAAGGTAGGTGAGAGAAGGAGTGATTCAGGGAAGGTCTGTGAGAGAAAGAGTGTTTCAGGGAAGGTCTGTGAAAGAGTGATTCAGGGAAGGTCTGTGAGAGAAAGAGTGATTAAGGGAAGGTCTGTGAGAGAAAGAGTGATTCAGGGAAGGTCTGTGAGAAAAAGTGATTCAGGGGTCTGTGAGAGAAAAAGTGATTCAGGAAAGGTATGTGAAAGAGTGATTCAGGGAAGGTCTTTGAGAGAAAGAGTGATTCAGGGAAGGTCTGTGAGAGAAAGAGTGTTTCAGGGAAGGTCTGTGAAAGAGTGATTCAGGGAAGGTCTGTGAGAGAAAGAGTGATTCAGGGAAGGTCTGTGAGAGAAAGAGTGATTCAGGGAAGGTCTGTGAAAGAGTGATTCAGGGAAGGTCTGTGAGAGAAAGAGTGATTCAGGGAAGGTCTGTGAAAAAAAGTGTGATTCATGGGAGGTCTGTGAAAGAAAGAGTGATTCAGGGAAGGTCTGTGAAAGAGTGATTCAGGGAAGGCCTGTGAGAGAAAGAGTGATTCAAGGAAGGTCTGTAAGAGAAAGAGTGATTCAGGGAAGGTCTGTGAAAGAGTGATTCAGGGAAGGTCTGTGAGAGAAAGGGTGGTTCAGGGAAGGTGTGTGAGAGTGATTCAGGGAAAGTTTGAGAGTTGTTCAGGAAAGGTTTGTGAGAGTGATTCAGGGAAAGTTTGAGAGTTGTTCAGGGAAGGTTTGTGAGAGTGATTCAGGGAAAGTTTGAGAGTTGTTCAGGGAAGGTCTGCGAGAGTGAGTGGTTCAGGTTTTTATGAGAGAGTGAGAAAGAGAGTGGTTCAGGGAACGATATTTATAATATTAATAATATTTATAATACAGTGGAACCTCCGGTATCCGTCTCTCTGGTATACGACTCCCTCCGTTATGTGACCTAAAAACTTCTGACGGATTCCCTTCCAATAATAAATGACCTCTGGTATGCGACAACCTCGTTTATGCGACCAGCGACCGTGTCTTAAGCCCTTTATACGACCGTCTTAGGCAATTTAAAAGAGATGTCAGTTAATTTATTGTAATTTGTTATAATTTATTTTTCTCTCATGTGTACGCCTGCTGTTGTCTGCTATAATAATAAATAATAATAATACAGGATGCTATGTACGCGCCTTTCCCCAAGGCTCAAAGCGCGGCGATCTATACCAACATACACGCTCACCTGTCTCATTTACCCTCACACGCACCAAATACACATACATCACTCAAACAGGTGGTGTAAAGGCAGGGAGATCGCTAATAGAAGACGGAAGAAAACCGAATTTTTATTTTTGAAATTTTTATATTGACTGCATCCTGTACCATTATTGAATTTACCGGTTTCCGGTTCGCATGTAATGGACATTACTCGCCTACACTGGCTTGTCAAAATGGCGTCGCGCAAGAGGAAAGTTTTGTGTTTGGCAGAAAGTTTTTTCTGTTCAAAATGTCTGAAGACATGACTGTTTTCTATTTTTGAAGTTGTGAATAAAAGACAAAGCTAAAAATGAAACATGTTTTACAGTTTTCTTTGTCAGAGAATACATGCTGGTGAGTGTGAAAATTATGACTACATAACCCTCCGAGCCTGACCCTCCCCACCCTTTGTTTTCGGTATAAGACCACCTCTATTATAAGACCGTTTTTTTGTCAGATTTTCGGTCCTGATTTGGCTCGGAAGAGTCCGCTGGACCTAAAGCAATAATAATGTAATGCAGAGGTGCCTACCGTACGCGCTGGCGCGTATTTTTACGAATTTTCAACATAAAATACGACAGTACGAGCAATTCCTTTAAAATCCGCATTTTCGTGGTGTAACCACAAAAAAAAAAAAAAAATTTCGCACTGATTTTATATATGTTCCGATCTGCTATTTCCTTTACTTGCTGACCCTAGAGCACATGCGCAAAAGTGAAATCTCGTGCGTGAGAGGTAGTGCGAGACTTTGTATCCGCCATTGTGTTAAACATGGTGTCGCGAAAGCGTTTACACGAGAGTGACGATGATGGCGAGTCTGAAGAAAAACGCGTTAGGGCAAGTAAGCAAAAAGCGCGACAAAATTTCTTACGCGAATACCGTGAACGTTTTTGAGGAATAATCAAATCTTCGAAAGGAGTTCATTATGCTCAGTGCAACAAAGAGTTCAGCATTGCTCTGCACACGACATTCAGCGACACTTAGATTAGGTATTACGGACGAACATTTTATTTTGGTTCAGGATGTTTTATTTTGTTTTTATTATATAGTACAAACCTTTAGAAGATTAAAAAAAAAAATAAATTGTTAAAATCGGTCAATATTAAGGCACTCACATAACTGTTCAAAGTGGGTAACCCTCTCATAAAAATAACACGTGTTTTTCCCAAAAAGTGGCTGAGGTGTCTAAAATTAATACAAAGTGCATAAAAAGGCACTGTATTTACACAACAAAATGCAGAACACTCTAGTATGCTCAGAAAACAAAATATTGCCAGTTTCAGCAGAATATACGAAAATAATGATGCATTTATAATTCATAAGTCATATTAATTAATTGTTGGACAATATCCCTCTCTACATCCCTGACAATATGAAGATCTTTTTGTGTGTGTGTGTGTGTGTGTGTGTGTGTGTGTGTGGGGGGGGGGTTATGGAGTAAAATACAACACAAAAAATAATATATTAGTGTGCATTTGTGACCATAACTTGTTGAGTTCTTAATTATATTATATTGTTTCATGAGGATTAAAATGGTGAGCTGGAATTAGTATGAATTGATGTTTTGTGAATGTGGCAGTTTTCATGACAATAATTCTTTGATCAAATGTTGCGAGTTGCGCGAAATCTGACATTACACAAAATACACATTTTTCATGCAAATGGTCAGACTGGGGGGTAGGCACTTTGTAATGTAATGTAATGTCAGATTTTGGACGGTCGTATACCGGAGGTTCCACTGTAATATACTAAGAATATTTTAAACGAAATTTATCTTAATATGCTATAATAATTCACAATAATATTTATAATAATGATGATTATAGTAAAATATTTCCGTTTCTTCACCACTCTCTCTTACAAATCTTCACATGGTGAAGAAACGGAACTCCAATGGTATGGCCATATTACCAGAGCATCAGGTCTTGTAAAGACCATCATGCAAGGCACGGTACAATGAAGCAAAAGATATAATAATGATATTTATAATAATATAATATAATAACTGATGAAAAAAAATGAAACAACTGAAGAAGAAAACTTAAACAGCCGTAGAAGAAATATTTTGTTTTCAGATGAACTTTGGCACTGCTCAAGTAGAAAGCTTAGACCACTGAATAAAAAAATATGTTTAATGTTTCCAACGTACTATAACACAGCTCAAGTAGAAAACTGACGAAGCTGAAGAAGAAATATGTTTTATGTTTCCAGACGTACTTTGGCACGGCTCAAGAAGGGCTTGAAATGCAAGGTGCACTACAGTCATCCATTTTTGAATGCCTCAGTCGACTTTTTGAAGTGTCCTTTGAGTGTTTTGCTTCCCCGTTCAACTGTTACTATCGCCACTATTGTTCAGCCTTCCCTGACACCGACAGCTACTTTGGCTCCAGTGGGTGAGGAATGTGTTGTGATATGATGATCAGGGGGATCATGCTAACTGACTCAATGGGTGAGGAATGTGTTGTGATGATCAGGGGGATCATGCTAACTGACTCAATGGGTGAGGAATGTGTTGTGATGATCAGGGGGATCATGCTAACTGACTCAATGGGTGAGGAATGTGTTGTGATGTGATGATCAGGGGGATCATGCTAACTGATTCAGTGGGTGAGGAATGTGTTGTGATGATCAGGGGGATCATGCTAACTGACTCAATGTGTGAGGAATGTGTTGTGATGTGATGATCAGGGGGATCATGCTAACTGACTCAGTGGGTGATGAATGTGTTGTGATGTGATGAGCAGGGATCATGGTAGTGATTCAGTGAGTAAGGAAATGTGTTATGATGTGATATCAGGCATCATGCTAATTGATTCAGTTAGTAAGAAAAGGTGTTATGATGTGATGATCAGGGATCATGATAATGATTCAGTGAGTAAGGAAAGGTGTTATGATGTGATGATCAGGGATCATGCTAACCAATTCAGTGGGTGAGGAATGTGTTGTGATGTGATGATCAGGGGGATCATGCTAACTGACTCAATGGGTGAGGAATGTGTTGTGATGTGATGATCAGGGGGATCATGCTAACTGACTCAGTGGGTGAGGAATGTGTTGTGATGATCAGGGGGATCATGCTAACTGACTCAGTGGGTGAGGAATGTGTTGTGATGTGATGAGCAGGGATCATGGTAATGATTCAGTGAGTAAGGAAAGGTGTTATGATGTGATGATCAGGGATCATGCTAATGATTCAGTGAGTAAGGAAAGGTGTTATGATGTGATGATCAGGGATCATGATAATGATTCAGTGAGTAAGGAAAGGTGTTATGATGTGATGATCAGGGATCATGCTAATTGACTCCAATCATTTATTAATTGATTATCTCATTGATTGATTGAGTGTTGTGTGCAGACCAATCCTAGACGTAGTGATCAAGAGCGGCTCTCTGCAGGCTAACCCTCCGTTCTGCGAGGAGTTGATGCTAGCCAGCATTGACTATTTTGAACGACTGCTGTCGGAGAGCTCAGACCCTCTCTCTTTCATCGTGTTCACGCCAGAATGGAGAGATCCCCCCACAGAGCACATCATGCGGCTGGAGTCCAGTCGGTGGGTCGTGCATCTCCATTATCATTCAATAATTATTAGTACATCTCTTTTAACTGAGAAAATACTCTTTATTATGCCACACTTGCTACATTCAAACTATAAAGGCAAACGATATTACTCACAATGTGTTCTTCACTACACTATTTGCATATTTCACTTTCTACTCCCCACCTCTCTCCCGCTCCCCCCCCCCCCTCTCTCTCTCCCCTAAGTTGCGAAATTAAAGATGTCTTATTATGAGTCTGATGTTCTAAGTTGTTGGGACATGAAAGATGTCTTATTATGATGTCCTAAGTTTTTATGACATGAAATGTGTCTTATTAGGATGTACTAAGTTGAGTTGTTGGGGCATGAAAAATGTCTTATTATGATATGAGACAAAATATTTGTTATTTATACATGTGTTGGCAAAAAGGCAACAAAACAAAGCAAAAAGAGTAAAAATTAGATTATTAATGTTTTACAATATGACAGAAATCTATGGTTTGGTGCAGTAGTACTGAACATGAAAGAGTCCTATAGTTTTGGTGCAGTAGCACTGAACATGACAGAAAACTATAGTTTTGGTGCAGGAGTGTGAAAATTACCACACCATCAGCCTCATCAGCCATCCCAGCAAGGTCCTTCTGAAAATAATACTCAACAGGTTGAAACCCCAAGCTGAACAAACCATAGCTGAAGAACAAGCAGGATTCAGGGCAGGGCGAAGTACCACTGAAAAGATTTTCAACCTCAGAATAATCTGTGAGAAATATCTACAGCACTAACAACATCTATATCATGTGTTCATAGATTTCAAGAAGGCGTTTGACCGAGTCTGGCATGCAGCTCTATGGGCAACAATGAAAGTGTACATCAGCCCTAAAATTATTGAAGTCATCAAAAGCCTGTATGACAAGGCTACCAGTGCAGTCCTCCATAACAGCATCATCGGGAACTGGTTCAGAACAACAATTGGTGTGCGTCAAGGATGCCTACTCTCTCCAACACTCTTCAACATCTTTCTAGAGCGCATCATGTCAGATGCTCTTGCAGATCACGGAGGCACAGTCAGCATAGGGGGTAGAGCAATCTCCAATCTTTGTTTTGCGGATAACATTGATGGATTGACTGGAGAGGAACAAGAACTTGAACAGCTGGTACAGAGGCTTGACACCACCTCCAGAGCTTATGGAATGGAAATAAGTGCAGAGAAGACCAAAATGATGACCAACAACACCAATGGCATCAACACGGACATCAAAGTCCAAGGCCATTCCCTCAACACAGTGCATAGCTTCAAATATTTAGGAGCCATTGTATCAGACAATGGGTCCCGACAGGAAGTCCTCTCCAGGATCGCACAAACAACTGCTGCCCTAACAAGGTTGAAGCCCATTTGGAAAGACCCTCACAGCAGATCTACAACGAAGAATACAAAGCATGGAGATGAGGTGGTACAGAAGACTTCTGGGCATTTCCTATACCCAACGCATCCCCAACGACGAAGTCCAACAGACCATCACACAAGCCATTGCACAACACGATGACCTGCTCACAGTGGTGAAGAAACAAACTCCGATGGTATGGCCATGTCACCAGATCATCAGGCCTTGCAAAGACCATCCTGCAAGGCACATGGCAAGGAGGTAGAAGAAGAGGAAGACCGAAAAAGAGGTGGGAGGACAACATTCGAGAATGGACTGGTTTGACACTGAGCGAAGTCATGAGGGTTGCTTAGGACAGAGAAAGATAGAGTATGCTGGTTAAACGATCATCTTTGGTGCCCCAACGACTTCCGAGTTACGGGATAGGATAGGATAGGATAGCACTGAACATGACAGAATTCCATAGTTTTGGTGCAAATCAAGTCAAATCAAAGTCAATAGCACTTTATTCCATAAAACCCCCTGGGGCACGTGGATACAACAAAAAGAACAAAACTAAATTTAGAATAATATGGAAATT
Organism: Oncomelania hupensis; assembly: GCA_036898135.1. NCBI lineage: Eukaryota > Metazoa > Mollusca > Gastropoda > Littorinimorpha > Pomatiopsidae > Oncomelania > Oncomelania hupensis. The sequence continues at coordinate 72,201,163 of CM072519.1, forward strand.
GTGAAATATAACATAAAATACCTATGTACATATATTACAAAAATAAAAGTTAATCTTTCACACTCGCGTTGTAGAAGACACATAATAAACATTTGCAAAATACACTTTCATTATTATTACACAACACAAGCATACTACATAAAAATTATGTCCACACAATCTGATCACAAATCGCACGCACTCTCTCGCAAGATTGGTATTGAATATTTAAATTGTCATTATTGATTAAAATTAATCACTATTATTACTATCATTAATATTACAAATGATTCTATTACGTTCTGAAGCAATCCATCATAAACCTAGCCAGTTTCAGCAGAATAGTCTTAGTTTTAGTTGAAAATAAATTAAAAAATTTAATAGCATCGAGTCGCCCAAAGAAAAACTTTTTAAGCAGCTCTTTCTGATCATCGTCAAAATGTTGACATTTAAAAATAAAGTGAAATTCATCTCCTAGCTCAGTAAAAGTACATTTATTACAGATTCTGTCACCTCTCTGGATTCCAAGAAACCGTCCCCTTTACACTGGTAGATTATGGTTTAAGGGTCTAAATTTTATGACAACAACACCTAGGATGGTGGGCAAAATTGTAAAATATTCTTTAAATTTAAAATTTTCTGTAAACATTCTATAATTATAATATAAATAATTTTTGTGAATTTTTGAGGGCCAGTTTTGTACATGTTGATCCTGCAGCCTTTTCAGTAGCACTGAACATGACAGAAATCTATAGTTTTGGTGCAGTGGTACTGAACATGCAATATCTTTGGCTTTGGTGTAGTAGCACTGAACATGGCAGAAATCTATAGTTTGGGTGTAGTAGCACTGAACATGGCAGAAATCTATAGTTATGGTTGCAGTAGCACTGAACAATATGACAACTGTATAGTTTTGGTTGTAGTAGCAGTGAGTGTGACAGAAATCTATAGTTTTGGTTGCAGTAGCACTGAACAATATGACAACTGTATAGTTTTGGCTGCAGTAGCAGTGAGTGTGACAGAAATCTATAGTTTTGGTTGCAGTAGCACTGAACAATATGACAACTGTATAGTTTTGGTTGCAGTAGCAGTGAGTGTGACAGAAATCTATAGTTTTGGCTGCAGTAGCAGTGAACATTTGGGTGAACTCTGCTCTCTAAATGTTATTACCAGGTTCAACAGGAAGCAGATAATTCTTCCTGCATACGAACACGAATATCGCCATGGACTTCAACACAACTTGCCACAGTAAGTCCACATTTAGGTCTTCATATTTTAATTTTTTTTTTAATGACCCTTATTGTTATTATTATTACTACTACTATAACTATTATTATTAGTAGTGGTATAATATTGAGGCATTATCTTTTGAGGAGTGAGGTGTTGTCTTTATGTTTTTATATTATCATTATTGTAGAGTGCTCTTACAGCTCAAGAGCTGCTCAAGGACGCTAGCCGATAAAGGATCTAACTCCAGCCGCCACAGGAGTCCACTTGCAGCCTTCGGGCTCTTGGTCTGACACCCAGACAACTGAGCACAATCCTGGCACTTGCTGGGTGCATTTGTGTAGCCGGCACTCGCCCATCTAGGATGTGAGTGTCAGGATCTTTAAAGTCCATGTGATGGAATATAAGAGTGCCCAGACTAGACCATGGGTTATACTCTCATCCAGATGAGTAAGGGCGCAATGTGTCAGCCATTTAAAAAAATTTTTTTTTTTAAATTTTTTTATTCCAAGTTGAGAATAGGTTTTGGACCACTTCTTGTTTAACATTTGCTGTTCTGCTGTTGTGCACACTACTGAGCCAACTGCAAACACCTTTACAGGAGTGTTATCTTTAAATTAGTGAGATGTAGTGTTATCTTTATACTAGATAGGTGTTGTGTTATTTTTAATTTAGCAAGGTGTTGTGTTATCTTTACACTAGAGAGGTGTTGTGTTGTTTTTAATTTAGTAAGGTGTTGTGTTATATCTACATTAGAGAGCTGTTGTGTTATCTTTACATTAGTGAAGTGTTATGTTATCTTTACATTAGAGATGTGTTGTGTTATCTGTACATTAGTGAGGTGTTGTGTTGTCTTTACAGAAGTGTTATCGTTACATTAGTGAGGTGTTGTTATCTTTACATTAGTGAAGTGTTGTGTTATCTTTACATTAGTGAGGTGTTGTTTTGTCTTTACAGAAGTGTTATCGTTACATTAGTGAGGTGTTGAGTTGTCATTACAGGAGTTAGCTTTTTTTTTAAAAACAGGAATGATGTGTTGTCTTTCCAGCAGTGAGGTGTCATCTGTACAGGAATGAGGTGTTATCTTTACAGGAGTGTTTGTGTTATCTTTACAGGAGTGAGGTTATCTTTTCAGGAGTGAGATCATTATCTTTACAGGATTGAGGTTATCGTTACAGGAGTGAGGGTGTTGCCTTTATAGGTATGAGGTTATTTTTAAAGGAGTGAGGTTATTATCTTTACAGCAGTGAGGTTGTTTCTTTACAGCAGTGATGTTATTTTTAATGGAGTTAGGTTATTATCTTTATAGCAGCGAGGTTGTTATCTTTACAGGGGTGAGGTGAACATGAAAGCGGGGTGAGGTGTTATCTTTGCAAAAGAGTTTGTGTTATCTTTACAGGAGTGAGGTGTTGTCTTTACCGGAGTGTTTGTGTTGTCTTACAGCAGTGAGGTTATCTTTACAGCAGTGAGGTTATCTTTACAGCTGTTAGGCCATTTTTACAGGAGTGAGGCTGTTATCTTTACAGCAGTGAGGTTATCTTTACAGCAGTGAGGTTGTTATCTTTACAGCAGTGAGGTTATCCTTACAGCAGTGATGTTATTTTTAAAGGAGTGTGTTTATTATCTTTACAGCAGTGAGGTTATCTTTACAGCAGTGAGGTTATCCTTACAGCAGTGATGTTATTTTTAAAGGAGTGTGTTTATTATCTTTACAGCAGTGAGGTTGTTTCTTTACAGCAGTGAGGTTGTTATCTTTACAGGGGTGAGGTGAACATGAAAGCGGTGCACGGGACTCTGGTCGTCTTCCTGCAAAATGACGCTGGATTCAAAAAGTGGGAGCCTACCGCCGAAAAACTGAAGGAGCTTCTCCTGGCTGCCAAACCCAGGAACACATCAACTTCATCATCTTCCTCTACGCCTAGGACCTGATCAACATCATTATCTTCCTCCATAACAACGTGCTGATCAACATCATCTCTCTCCATAACAAAGTGTTGATCAACATCATTTCTCTCCATAACAAGGAACTGATCAACATCATCATCTCTCTCCATAACACGGTCCTGAGAGTGAATCAGCTGTCTGTTTCTTCCTGCTCCAAAGGGCCCCAGGAAAAGAAGCCATTCATTCTCCACCTCCAGCTCATCAGTGTCAATCAGCTGACTTCCATTTCTAACAATCTACAGAAGTTACACAGTAGTACAGAGCATATTACACAGTAGTACAGAGAACATTACACAGTAGTACAGAGGACATTAGACAGTAGTACAGAGAACATTACGCAGTAGTACAGAGGACATTACATAATAGGATTGTACAGAGTACATTACACAGTAATACAGAGAACATTAAGTAAGGCTGTAAAAGGGACATTAAGTAAGACTGTAAAGAGGACATTACGCAGTAGGACTACAGAGGACCTTACATTGTAGTACTGCACAGAGGATAATTACACAGTAGGACTGTTCAGATGCCATTGCTGCTGATTCATTGTGATGTGAAATGTGCTGTGGAGTACTGACATGATAGTACATATTCTGATGTGATATATGCTGTAGAGTACTGACCTATCCTATCCTATCCTGTCCCGTAACCCGAAGGTCGTAGGGGCACCACAGATGATCGTTTAACCAGCATACTCCATCTTTCTCTGTCCTCAGCGTACGGACACTACAACACATTTTGAAGGTACTGCCAGAAGATTATAGAGTGACTGCAATAAAGACACTGATGGGTAAGCTCACCTGACTGGCATCTCATTATAATGGACCATATTGTGTGAGGACATGAAAATTATACTGTCAGAGGTTTTGTTGTAGAGGTGCAGTCATGACTGACTGGATCATATAATACACCACAGTTTCAACCCTATTCAATGACGGTACTGAAACAGCAAGAACATCATGAATGTTATGAAACACTGGGATGAATATGAACAGAAAAAACAAACTTTGGTGCATGATTCACTTCTACATTACAGATCTGAACCAACATTAAGAAGGCACTGGTCTAACATTGAGTCCAAGTCTTAGCAGAAGTGAACTTGAAGCGTGAATTCCCTTATCCCAAGTTTTTCATTCCTTATTGATGTTGAATTAATATTGATATTGGCAATACATTTGTTACTTGAGATTTGCGTGTGTGAAATGTTACAAAGGTAAAGAGAAGTCATTGTGTTACTTGATCTTACTGGTGTTGAATTTATATTGAGGAAATACATTTGTTACTTGAGATTTGTGTGTGTGAAATGCTACATAGGTGAAGAGAAGTCATTGTGTTCCTAGATCTTACTGGTGTTGAATTTATATTGAGGAAATTTGTGATATATGCTGTAGAGTACTGACACTACAACACATTTTGAAGGTACTGCCAGAAGAGTAGAGTGACTGCAATAAAAACAATACTTGAGATTTGTGTGTGTGAAATGTTACAGATGTGAAGAGAAGTCTATCTGAAAATACTTGCAAATAGTTGGAGGAATCAGACGGAGCCAATGCCTGTTGGTCTGTTGGACACATATCTCAGAACCATTGAATGGATTTTGACCAAACTTTATATTATCTTTACCTAGGTTAGGGCCTGCCTATGGAGCCATCATATTTGCTCTACCGCAAAGGTTAAGATCACTGAAATAATTTGATGCTAAACATGTTTTGCTGAAATATCTTTTTAAAAAAAAAAATGGCTAAAGCAGTTTTGTTGGGTGTTGGTATAGAGGTACTTCCACTCATTGGCCAACCCTTAGTTACAGTCATTTGTCAGTCAGGAGGTCCATCCGTCATTCACAATTGTACTGTTTTGTTGGGTGTTGGTATAGAGGTTATTTCAATCATTGGCCAACCCTTAGTTACAGTCCATTTGTCAGTCAGGAGGTCCATCCGTCATTCACAATTGTACTGTTTTGTTCAAAACACAATTTTTGCCTTATCTCAAGAAATTTGATCATTTTTACTTTGCGGATAATTTAAATACTGCTAAGCATGTTAGATCATTGGTATTTGTACTTTCTAAAATGTCATGTTAGATCATTGGTATTTTTACTTTCTGAAATGTCAAGTGAGATCATTGGTATTTGTTCAAGTTCAAGTTCAAGAATACTTTATTATCTCAACAGAGAAATTATGACATACAATTGCTGATCGGTATGAAACAGTAACATTGTACTTTCTGAAATGTCATGTGAGATCATTGGTATTTGTACTTTCTGGAATGTCGTGTGAGATCATTAGTAGTTGTACTTTCTGAAATGTCATGTGAGATCATTGGTATAAAATTTGTACTTTCTGGAATGTCATGTGAGATCATTGGTATTTGTACTTTCTGGAATGTCATGTGATATCATTGGTAGTTACAACAAGTACTTTCTGAAATGTTATGTGAGATCATTGGTATTTGTACTTTATGGAATGTCATGTGAGATCATTGGTATTTGTACTTTCTGGAATGTCATGTGAGATCATTGGTATTTGTACTTTCTGGAATGTCATGTGAGATCATTGGTATTTGTACTTTCTGGAATGTCATGTGAGATCATTGGTATTTGTACTTTCTGGAACTTCATTTGAGATCATTGGTATTTGAACTTTCTGAAATGTCATGTGAGATCATTGGTAGTTGTACTTTCTGAAATGTCAAAGTTATTGTGTTTCACCATTTTTTTAACAATTTTTGCGCTGTATCTATAAATTGGCTTAGTCGAGTTTTCCATTTGTTTCATTAGGATAAAGCCAATTCTCAACACCGCCATGAAAATAAATGTTTTTAAATGCATATTTTTTGGCTATATGTTAGAGTGCCTGGAAATACATTTGAAAGGCTTTCCATCTTTTTTAAATTGTGATTTTGAGCAGACTTTAGGAGAATAATTTACTTAAATGATACTGAAGAGAGGTAATTTTTATTGTGATGTTGAACTGACATTGATGCAATAGATTTGTTACTTGAAAAGTTGAATGCTAGATCTATAAATTGCTGAAGATGTGTGAGTGTGTGTGTGAAATGTTCGCTACTTGGAGAGTCGGTTGCTATTATTCTTTGACATGGAAAGTAGGTATCATCAGGTCTATATAACGATTTTATCAACATCATGATCATCATGGTTATCTACATAAATATTGGTAATTTTATTATGGTAACGCCATCTTAAGTAATTTTACTTCTGCCCACCGATCATTTTCAAAGACTTCTATAGTGATGTGCAATATGTCAGATTTATAAAGACATTGTTATATGTGTGTAAATATTTAATGTGAATGAATAAGTTATTGCCTATGAATATAATAATAATGGATAGGTCTGATATAATGAGTAGTTTGATATAATGATGGTTAGGTCTAATATAATAATGGATAGGTAATCAGTAATTAATAATTAATCAGTACAACTTATGTCAATCCACAACATAATGGATAGATATGTGGTCTGATATTACAATGGATAGGATGATGGGTAGGTCTTTTATATAATGATGTGTAGGTCTAATATAATGATGGTTAGGTCTTAAATAATAATTCATAGGTCTATATTATTTAGCAATGTAGACATTTTATATTTATGTGTTTTGTTAATATTTTAGGATGATGTTGATATTCTGTTTTGTTTTTGTAAACGTGGGTTCGATAAAGTAGTATTATTATATAGCCTCAGCTTACCTTGCGTGGGATGCCTTTATTGTAAAGTGACCGGCTAGTGGAGTGCCTTCAGTGTTACCACTAGGGTTGTTTCAATATATTTTGTGTACAGATCAGGGATGAGTCCTCTTTCAACCAAGTTGTGGTCCTGATTTTGTGTTCCTGATTGAGCTCTTTGCAATCCGCTGGATCCTATAAACAGTGAATAACTAACAAATATTATAATGGATAGTAGGATGGGTAGGTCTGATATAATAATGGGTTGGTCTAGAGAATTGGTGTGATGGAAATGGCTTTTTTATTTGACATTTTGATGTTTGGTTTAAATTGTGGATTTGATAACGGTTATCACCGTTTTTTTTTTTTTTTTTTACTCTTGTGCACAGCAATGCGAGTCTATGTACTCACCCCTCAAAACAATTTCCAGATGTTTGCAAATCTCTGTAAAACGATTCCTAAATAGTCCAAAATTGACATTTAAAAAAAAACAACTGCTCGTCTGCTGTCTGTCTGTACAAAATTTGCAAATGGATTAATATTTCAGAAACTCTTTCAACTACGTCTGTACAAAATTTGCAAATGGATTAATATTTCAGAAACTCTTTCAACTATCACAACCAAACTTGGTGAGATAGTATATACCGAAGAGACCTCATAAATGATAAGTGAATTAATGACCACATTAAGGTCAGGGTCACAGGATCAACAAATGTTAGTTAAAAAAATGACAATTTTTCACTAAATTTCACTTTTTTTTTTCTAAGTTATTAATATTGAACTATGATTCTTTGATGCATGATAGATATCAGTGGACACATACTTTGCAAATTCGGTCAACCTCACTCCAATGCCAAGGTCACAGGAGCTGTCCAAAGTGGCTTAGTATAGGTACTGTGAAGTAACCTTGACCCTAAACTATGAGAGATGTAAAGTCCAAACTTGTTTAGAGATAAAGGTTTGATCTTACATGAAATTTAGCACAGAGTATGCAACAAACGTTGGGCTATGTGGTCATACATGAGCATCAGAGGTCACATGAAGCCCAAGGTCACTGTTTTTTGTGTGTGTGTAATACAGGTTTTGCTGTAGATTATTTGATCGTATGTAAGTGTATTTGAAGCTTGAAGTCAAAGTTATAGCAAGGTCAAGAGCATTGGAAGATCAAAGTCTGTATTCCTTTGCATTTTAATGCCACTGTTTCATTTAGTTTTTTCTGGTCAATCATTTTCATGTTAAATATTGCAAGTTCCATAAGGCGCAAGTGAGTCGTATGGGTTTTGCCCTTCTAGTCCATGTTATAATTATAATTAACTTTATATAGCCACTACTTTGGAGATGTAAAAAGTTAACATATATAGTTAACATATATAGAATGGTAGCTATGGTCAGTTTTCTGTCAGTTGCATAAAGACATCAAACGATGGGTCAGTGACCATAATGACATTAAATGATGGATCAATGATCATAAGGACATCAAATGATGGATCGTTCATTCGTTGAGTATATTTGTGTCCCTGGACACCTAGGAGTATAGGGGGACATGAATAAGAAGGCATGGAGAATAGTAGAGTCCGGTAGTATGGTGCGCTCGTGGCGGTACTTTGGGTGTAAAAGCAGACGCGCAAAGGGAAGAAAGAAGCTCGCTTGATGTTGAATTAAGATGTTCCAGGTGATGAAGATAGGTCGATGATATGTTGACATGCAGCCCGTGGATCCAGCTACAAGGCCGTGTAGAGAGGGGTGGGAGACAGTCACGAGAAAACGCTGGCGGTGCAAAGTGCCTGCAATCTAGAGGCGCCACTCTCCACAGTGGTTCCTGTGATGTCCAATCATAGAGAAAGGTGATGGACTACCAGGGAAAGGCACAGCGGATGCAGAACGACAAGGCACCATTGGCGATGGGCAACCGCCACCCAGTCGAAGGAGTCCAACCGACGAGAAAATGAAGGATGAGGTGGAGGGTCGTATCTGGATCTCGCACAGGTTGCTGTCGCCACCTAGACTTTTGGACCCCGTAATCTCGATGTCGGTGAGGGAATGCAAGATAGAGAAGTCCTCCGTCCTAGGAGCTAAAGCGCCTGTGGGTCTGAACGTGAGGGAATGCAAGATAGAGAAGTCCTCCGTCCTAGGAGCTAAAGCGCCTGTGGGTCTGAACGTGAGGGAATGCAAGATAGAGAAGTCCTCCGTCCTAGGAGCTAAAGCGCCTGTGGGTCTGAACGTCTCCTAGAGCAGGTTTGCCACCCTGCTGAACATGCTGCCACCCAGTGTGTGTTCGTGGACAAATGATAGATCATTGACCTGTCAGCCTGCTGAACTTGCTGCCACGCAGTGTGTGTATTCGTGGACACATGATGGATCAGTGACCTGTGGGCCTGCTGAACTTGCTGCCACCTACTGTGTGTGTTCCTGGACAAATGATGGATCAGAGACCTGTCAGCCTTATAAGGGCATCACATGATGGGTCAGTGACCATAATGACATCAAATAATTGGTCAGTTACCAGTCAGCATCATAAGGATATCAAATAAGGCCTCAAGGCTGTTGTGTCTGCATTCTGTAACTGGCCATGCTATGCTAGACAATCTGTTTGTTTAATAATTGCTTTGTTTAGTTTTCTGTGCATTTATGAGGACAAGCAACATTTAAACGATGTGAATTTTGTCGTTTAAGATGTATACACAATATACATTTGGTTCATTATGCATAAATCCATGAAAGAATTTATATGAAAGGATTTGCGTAAGCCAGGAGATTTAAATACCTACTATTTGAAAAGACAAAACCAAAACAAAAAAGGGATAGGAATTAAATAAATATAAATAAGTACAAATAATAAGGAAACAAACACAATGTCATTTACATTTTAACACTGATTTTTGACTTTATACAGATTTATTTTCTTTGAAATGTGTAGGGAATGTTAATAAAAAAAATTATGGCCACATATTGTGCAATTAAATATTTATAATTTTCTGTTATTGTGTATTTTAATCATATTAATTACTGAATTTTAAACACTGAATAAAAAAAAGAAAAGTTATTATTTCTTGTTTTTAAAGAATTTTTTTCGTATATTTTTGGGGGGATATTTTTGTGATTTATTTTGAGCATAGAGGATTATGATTATTATAGTGTAAGTTTTCTTTGAAGTAACGTGTCGTGGTCATGGACATAACATAATAATAATAGTAATAATAATTATAATGTGAGTTAGTACAAGATGTATCCTTGGTTCCCACCGTCGGGGTGACATGGTTTCTGTATAAATAGTATCTCCACTTTCTGGAAATTTGGTGCTTTAAATTCCCTCTGTTGTTGTCTTTCTCATTCTTTCTCATTCCTACTCTGTTCTATCAATATACTACACTATCTTCTTCCCTAGACCAGTCACCTACCTTTTTTCTTGAAAACTCTTCCGGGAAAAAACTCCTAATTTGTGTGTGAGGTCTATTGTATCAACTTGGGAATATTGGACACTTTCTGCCAAATGGTCAATAGGGCTTTCTATATTATCATTTAGCAATGTAGACATTTTATATGTATGTGTTTTGCTGATATTTTCTAATGATGTTTGTATTCTATTTTGTTTTTGTACATGGGGGTTCGATGGATTAGAGTATAGCATCAGCGTCCTTTGCATGGGATGCCTTTATTGTACAGTGACCGGCTGGTGGAGGGCCTTACCCCTGTTGGGTTGCCGGGGGTTTCAGTATAAATAGTATCCCCACTTTCTGGAAATTTAGTGCTTTAAATTCCCACTGTCGCTGTCTTTCTCATGTGCTCTTTCTCATTCCTGCTCTGTTCTATCAATCTGCTATACTATCTTCTTCTTCGCTAGACCAGTCATCTACATTTTTTCTTGAAAACTCTTCCAGGACAAGAATCCTTATTTGTGTATGAGGTCTGTTGGATCAGCTTGGGAATATTGGACGCTTTCTGCCAGGTGGTCACTAGGGCTTCCTATGATGTTATTATTTAGCAATGTAGGCATTTTATATGTATGTGTTTTGTTGATAATTTATAATGATTATTCTATTTTGTTTTTGTAAACGGGGGTTCGATAAGTTGGGGTGAAGCCTCAGCCGTCCCCTGCGTGGGATGTCTTTATTGTAAAGTGACTGGCTGGTGGAGAGCTTTCAGTTTTACCACTAGGGTTGTTTCAGCAGATCTTTTATGCGGATCAGGGGTTGTCCGGTCCTGATTTGGCTCGGAAGAGTCCGCTGGACCTAAAGCAATAATAATGGAATGTAAGGTGGAGGGCCTTCAATGTTACCACTAGGGTTGTTTCAGCAGATCTTTTATGTGGATCAGGGATGAGTCCTCTTTCAGCCAAGTTGTGGTCTTGATTTTATGGTCCTGATTCGGCTCTTTGCGGGTCCGCTGGACCCTGTAAGCTACAAATAACTAAGTAAGTATCATTGGTTGTGAACTGTTATTAGTATATATCACTTTCACTTTAGCATCTGAACCTGTACAAAGTATGCATTACACTGACCGGAGGGTTTCAATACCTGAATTTGGGTTTTGTTATTTTGGTTACTGACATTGTATAGGATTCAATGGACAAATGATTATATTATTACACATACATGTAGGTATGCTGGTTTGTACAGATTTCTGAAAGTAGGCAGCAATTTTTGTCTTTTTGTATACATTTATTTAATGTGTTTTGTTGTATTAGTTTGATGTGTCTTGTTTCAAATTGTTGTATTTATTTTATTTGATATGTGTTGGTCTGTCTCCTCCTGTACAGTTTCAGTGCTGTTCTGTTTCAGTGCTATTCGGTATAGTTTCAGTGCTATTCTGTACCATTTCAGTGCTATTCTGTACAGTTTCAGTGCTGTTCTGTTTCAGTGCTATTATGTATAGTTTCAATGTTCTGTACAGTTTCAGTGCTATTCTGTACAGTTTCAGTGCTGTTCTGTTTCAGTGCTATTATGTATAGTTTCAATGTTCTGTACAGTTTCAGTGCTATTCTGTACAGTTTCAGTGCTATTCTGTACAGTTTCAGTGCTAATCTGATTTGCGTGTGTGTCTTTGTCTTTATTTATCCATTTTTGTTTGGGCAGACTTGTTCGTGTGTATTGTATTTATACAGGTTTTTGTCCTCCTGTTTTGTAAATACTGTAGTGACAATAATAGCAGTGGAATTGTTGTGACTATGTTGTAAGTGTGATTGCCAGGCAGCATTAGTGTTGGTATCCAGTTGTTGGTTGGATCTGTTTACAAAGCATGTTTGATGTTGTCATCAATGAATATATTATAGTTGAAGGTTTCACTAGTGGTTTTCACAATCTTTGTCTTCAATATTTTATAAGCCTGTTCTTATTTTCACCATGGTTAGATAGGCATAAATACATTGTTCATCATGGATAGATAGGCATACATACATTGTTCACCATGGATAGATAGGCATACTCCCCCGTTGGGGTGCCAGGGGTTTCAGTATAAAAAGTATCCCCACTTTCTGGAAATTTAGTGCTTTAAATTCCACCTGTAGCTGTCTTTCTCATTTGTTCTTTCTCATTCCTGCTCTGTTCTATCAATCTGCTATACTATCTTCTTCTTCGCTAGACCAGTCACCTACCTTTTTTCTTGAAAACTCTTCCGGACAAGACTCCTTATTTGTTTGTGAGGTCTGTTGGATCAGCTTGGGAATATTGGACGCTTTCTGCCAGGTGGTCACTAGGGCTTCCAGGGTGGAGAATTCTCCGCGGATCCGCGGATTTCCGCGAAAGGCATTTGCATTTCCGAGAAAAAAATATTGAGTTCCGAGTGTGAGAAGCTGAGGGGCTACACTTTACTGGGCATAGCGGCCAAAAGCGGCCGATGGTCTAAACAGGCAAAACGTCCAAAAGCGTCCGTATCAACCATGTGGTTATATTCTCGCGTTGTTTGAAAGATTGCGAGACTTCCGGCAATTGACTTCCGGTTTATTCTGTTGTGAAAACATTCCACTGCATTTCCACAAGTTTTCTCTGTGATGCATTCGTTTTCTCGATTTTTTTTCAAATTTTATTGTGTGTGTGTCTAAAATGGATGGTTTGGATTCTTCAACTGATGAAGGGGAGTTTACAGGCTTCCATTTATCAGACATTAAAGTGAGAGAAATGGACTTGGAGTCGGAGGAAGAGATCGGTACTGACATTAGACAATTAGTGTCAGTAGTGTGCATGCATACGATCTTTCAGACTGGCATGAAAGTGAAGAAGAGAAGGGGGCTTGTTTGGACTTTTTAAAACTTTTTTTTTATACACATGGAGTAATAAAAAACAAGACATGACAAGAGAAGTAGAAAAAGGTAGATAATCAAAAGAGAATTTATTTCTGTTCATTTTGCATTTTATTTCATTTAAATCTATACACTTCTTCTTCCATTTGCCATACACTAGTCACTAATAGTCACTAGTCACTAATACCTAAGATGTGATGTTTTTACTAACGTACCCCTAAATATCTCTAAAATTATAAAAAAATTCTTGCCTGTTTACAGCTAAAAAATAGACAACCGTGTGCCCAGAAAAATTGGAAATGTGGAGTTTGTTTGTAACAGTGGTGGACCTCAAACTTTGTTAGGCCTGCAAATCAAGATTCTTAACTTTTTTGAAAGACATGTGCATAAAACATTTTTTTTTTTTTTTTTGTTGTTGTTGTTTCTATTCATGTTTACTTTGTGCTTTTTGCTTTCAGAAGAGGCCCTAAATTACTTTCAAAATTGCATACATTCACTTTCTTCCAGGGGGCGAACACCGGAGCTTGGCCCCTGGGTCCCGGCCGGATTTCAGAGATTTCTTGATTCAGTTGTTCTCCACCCTGGGCTTCCTATGATGTTATTATTTAGCAATGTAGGAATTTTATATGTATGTTTTGTTGATAATTTATAATGATGTTTGTATTCTATTCTGGTCCTGATTTGGCTCGGAAGAGTCCGCTGGACCTAAAGCAATAACCTTGTATTGTTTGTATTCTATTTTGTTTTTGTAAACGGGGGTTTGATAAATTAGAGTATAGCCTCAGCGTCCCCTGCGTGGGATGTCTTTATTGTAAAGTGACTGGCTGGTGGAGAGCCTTCAGTTTTACCACTAAGGTTGTTTTGGCAGATCTTTTATGCGGATCAGGGGTTGTCCGGTCCTGATTTGGCTCGGAAGAGTCCGCTGGACCTAAAGCAATAATCATGTAATGTAATGAAATAGGCATACATACATTGTTCACCATGGATAGAAAGGCATACATACATTGTTCACCATGGATAGATAGGCAGGCATATATACATTGTTCACCATGGATAGATAGGCATATATACATTGTTCACCATGGATAGAAAGGCATATATACATTGTTCACCATGGATAGAAATGCATACATACATTGTTCACCATGGATAGATAGGCAGGCATATATACATTGTTCACCATGGATAGATAGGCATACATACATTGTTCACCATGGATAGAAAGGCATACATACATTGTTCACCATGGATAGATAGGCATACATACATTGTTCACCATGGATAGAAAGGCATACATACATTGTTCACCATGGATAGATAGGCATATATACATTGTTCACCATGGTTAGATAGGCATATATACATTGTTCACCATGGATAGATAGGCATATATACATTGTTCACCATGGATAGATAGGCATACATACATTGTTCACCATGGATAGATAGGCAGGCATATATACATTGTTCACCATGGATAGATAGGCATATATACATTGTTCACCATGGATAGATAGGCATATATACATTGTTCACCATGGATAGATAGGCATATATACATTGTTCACCATGGATAGATAGGCATACATACATTGTTCACCATGGATAGATAGGCAGGCATATATACATTGTTCACCATGGATAGATAGGCATATATACATTGTTCACCATGGATAGAAAGGCATACATACATTGTTCACCATGGATAGAAAGGCATATATACATTGTTCACCATGGATAGAAAGGCATATATACATTGTTCACCATGGATAGAAAGGCATACATACATTGTTCACCATGGATAGATAGGCATACATACATTGTTCACCATGGATAGATAGGCATATATACATTGTTCACCATGGATAGATAGGCATATATACATTGTTCACCATGGATAGATAGGCATACATACATTGTTCATCATGGATAGAAAGGCATACATACATTGTTCACCATGGATAGATAGGCATACATACATTGTTTACCATGGATAGATAGGCATACATACATTGTTCACCATGGGTAGATAGGCATATATACATTGTTCACCATGGATAGATAGGCATACATACATTGTTCACCATGGATAGATAGGCATATATACATTGTTCACCATGGATAGATAGGCATATATACATTGTTCACCATGGTTAGATAAGCATACATACATTTTTCACCATGGATAGATTGGCATATGTACATTGTTCACCATGGATAGATAGGCATACATACATTGTTCACCATGGGTAGGTAAGCATAGATACATTGTTCACCATGGATAGATAGGCATGCATACATGCATTGTTCACCATGGGTAAATAGGCATACTCCCATAGATACATTGTTCACCATGGCTAGATAGGCATATGTACACTGTTCACCATGGATAAATAGGCATACATACATTGTTCACCATGGCTAAATAGGCATATGTACATTGTTCACCATGGATAGATAGGCATACACTGTTCACCATGAGTAGATAGGCATATGTGCATTGTTCACTATGGTTAGATAGGCACACCTACATTGGGGAAAGTAAGGTAATGTTATAAAATGAAGTACAGTGGAACCTCTCACAACGACCCCCCTCTATAACGACTCCCCCGCTACAACGACCCATTTTATTTTAACCGATGTATTTCCTTATATTGCTGTCATCAGTTTAGAGACTCCCTCGCTATAACGTCTAACGACCGATCTTTGCAGACCGTATAGCGACTTTCTCGGCATGACTGCACAATAAAAACTGTCTACGATCTTGTTCAGCACAGTCAGACAGGTACCTATATGTGACACGCCAGCCGATAAAGTAATCTTCTATAAGTTTGACGTCATCTTGTAACGTCACATTCTAGATTCTACTCTTATCGGCTACAGAGTTTTGACAAGTCACACATGCTTAAATGGCTACTTACTCGTGTAGCTTTCAGCGACTATCCTGTCGCCTTCATCAGCACAGACTGAAGGTGAGAACTGGGATTCAGTTCACATCACCGTGAGTACACTCACGGCAATGTGAATGAATGAGCGAGGTGTAGATTCTACTCGTTTGGGGTTTGCATTTCACTTTATTCACATCACGAGCGCGGCACTGAGAAGAAGCAAAGAAAGCGTGATGGGATGATGGAGTCTACAAAGAAAAGAAAATTTTTATCTCTGGAAGATCGAGTTAATGTTGTAAACAGAGACAAAAAAGGAGAGACTGCCATTGCGATCGCAAAGAGTCTTAAAGTTGGAAAAACACAAATTCAAGGAATTATCCGAGACAAAGATGACATTCTTTACATTTTTTAAAAAGCTTTAAATTTGAAGAGCATACATACATGTACATAGTTCTTTATTGCCTTTAGTTTGAGATTTCCAATTTTATTTCTATTTTTATTATTAAATGCAATGTGCTGGATTCAGTACACAAACAGTTTTACTGAGTGTATGTGTGGTGTGTTGTAAACAATACACAGTTGAGTTTATTTCTTTAATAACAGAAAAAGATGTACTGAAAGGTAAACTCTCTACCCCTCTGTAAAGACCCCTCTCTATAAAGACCGATTTTTGTCAACATTTTCAAGGTCGTTGTAGAGAGGTTCCACTGTACATGTGATTTTGTTTTTTCTGATGCAGTACAATTCACTGATTCTATGGTTTAATGGCAAATATACGTTGTTCACTATGGATAGATAGGCATACATGCATTGTTTAACATGGATAGATAGGCGTATATACATTGTTCACCATGGATAGATAAGCATACATACATTGCTCACCATGAATAGATAGGCATACATACATTGCTCACCATGGATAGATAGGCATACATACATTGTTCACCATGGGTAGATAGGTATACATTCATTGTTCACAATGGGTAGATAGGCATATATATACTACTCACAATAATTGAAGGGCCACTCTCATATTTCATTTAGTTTAATTATTTTTTGCTGCTATCAATAATATCGCTTTTATTGCTTATTTCAAAACTTATCCTGTACAGTAACATTCAAGACAATCTTATTCTGACAAGTAATCACATATGTGAGTTTTTAACTGTCTGCACTGAGTTGAAAAACAAACCCAATTTTTACCAAAAAAATGACCCTAATTTACTGTTGTGTTGCTAATAAAGCAAAATTTTCAACATTAAAAAGTGATTTGCACGCGCAAAGGCTTGCATTTTCTGAGTTCAGTTCAACAATCGGCGCTTTTTTCTGGGTATAAATGGCAGCGCTTTTGCTGCTTTTCTAACCATGCCCCCAAGGCGACAGTATAAATAGTATCCCCACTTTCTGGAAATTTAGTGCTTTAAATTCCCACTGTCGCTGTCTTTCTCATTTGCTCTTTCTCATTCCTGCTCTGTTCTATCAATCTGCTATACTATCGTCTTCTTCGCTAGACCAGTCTCCTACCTTTTTTCTTGATAACTCTTCCGGGACAAGACTCCTTGTTTGTGTATGAATAAATGTAATTATTTGTATGTTCCCGTCCAGTTTTGTACAGTCAATATATCTGTGTTATGTTTTTATATATTATGTTACAGTATCTATAAATGTACTTGTTCACATGCACTATTTTGACTCGGTACATGTATACATAATTTTTCATTGTGGGATTTAAATGTTGACTTCATTCATGGTTACAATGTACAGCACTTTTCATTGGGGATATTTATCATGAATTGTACATTACCTTCTTGAAGCCACCCTTGATAAAAAGGAGCCGAGGTCCACAGTACTTGTGACTGTAAAATTTATGGGGAGAATGAAGGAATGCATGTTCCACAGTTCTGTTTTCTTCAATCAATTTCCTTTGAATAAGTTTTAATTAGGGTAGTGCTGTTTGGAAATTTTAAAAAAATCTTTCAGAACTGTCAGTTTTTGAGAAAATAGAGAAATACAGACGTAGACAAATCTTTGGAGAACTTGCAGTTTGTGAGAAAATAGACAAATACAGACTAGACAAATTGAGTTGGAGTAACGATCCCATAGAATAATTATTATTGATTTTTATTTCTGTGCATTTTATAATGTTTACTTTAGAAATTATCAAAATGTTTTCTTGATGTTCATGGCATTGAGTTTTATCTTTGTCTGCGGAATTAGGATAAAGAAATTTATATGTTAGAAATTAAAGAAATTAATATGTTAGAGATTATCTTATACAATTTTTTTTTATTTTCACGCTCAAATGTTGTTTTAATACATGTGTATGCCATGGTCTTATGATTTTTGTGTTTGTACTAGACATTTATCATTGAAATTGTTTGCGATGTTTGTATCAAGAGTGGTTCAGTGACATGCAGGACATCTTTGATTCATTTCATTCTCCATAGTATGACTCTTTATGCGATGGTTCACATCTCACAACACATATTAAAGAATCCTGTCTTTATATCATGAAGGGTACGTTTGTAACAACATCACAGTATGAGTTCTGTTGGGTCAACTTCAGAATATTAAACGTCTTCTGCCAAATGGTCACTAGCGCTTTCTATGGTATTATTGCTTAGCACGTTAGGTATAGGTATGTCTTTTGTTAATATTTTAAAACGATGTTTATATTCTATTTTGTTTTTTTTAAAAGGGGGGGGGGGGGTGGTGGTGGTAAGGGGGTGTTTGATAAATAAGAGTACTGCCTCAGCATCCCCTGCATTGGATGCCTTTGCTGTAAAGTGACCACCCCCGTTGGGGTGCCGGGGGTTTCAGTATAAATAGTATCCCCACTTTCTGGACATTTAGTGTTTTAAATTCCCACTGTCGCTGTCTTTCTCATTTGCTCTTTCTCATTCCTGCTCTTTTCTATCAATCTGCTATACTATCGTCTTCTTCGCTAGACCAGTCTCCTACCTTTTTTCTTGAAAACTCTTCCGGGACAAGACTCCTTGTTTGTGTATGAGGTCTGTTGGATCAGCTTGGGAATATTGGACGCTTTCTGCCAGGTGGTCACTAGGGCTTCCTATGATGTTATTATTTAGCAATGTAGGCATTTTATATGCATGTGTTTTGTTGATAATTTATAATGATGTTTGTATTCTATTTTGTTTTTGTAAACGGGGGTTCGATAAGTTGGGGTGAAGCCTCGGCCGTCCCCTGCGTGGCCGTGGGATGTCTTTATTGTAAAGTGACTGGCTGGTGGAGAGCTTTCGGTTTTACCACTAGGGTTGTTTCAGCAGATCTCTTATGCGGATCAGGGGTTGTCCGTTCCTGATTTGGCTCGGAAGAGTCCGCTGGACCTAAAGCAATAATAATGGAATGTAAAATGACCGCCTGGTGGAGTGCCTTCAGTTCAAGTTCAAGTTCAAGTTCAAGAATACTTTATTATCTCAACAGAGAAATTATGACATACAATTGCTGATCGGTATGAAACATTAAAACAATACATACATAGATAAAACAAGTACACAGTAGACTACATCTATATTAAATTTCAAGTATTAAATGACATCTCAAACATCATCACAAACATCAAGATCTTATATACAAAAATATTACTTAGCGCTTATTTAAAAACTCAATAGATTTTGGAATAAAACTGTTTTTTGTTCTTACGAGAGAACATTTAGGCACACGCAGTCTGCGACCAGAGGGCAACATTTCATAATACTTTGCCAAAACATGTGAAGTGTCTTTCATAACCACTCGCGCCTTCCTCACCACACGGTATTCATGCAGTTCTCTCAAACTGTTTTTTCTTTCACCGGTCACTCTCGCACACATTCTCACCAATCTGTCAAGCACCCTCTTGTTCTTTACACTTAGTCCTCCAAACCAGCAGATAAAACCAAAAGTCAAAACTGATTCGATTCAGTGTTATCATTAGGGTTGTTTCTGCAGATCTTTTATTCCCTCCCTCGTGGGGATGCCGGGGTTTCTGTATAAATAGTATCCCCATTTTCTGGAAATTAAATGCTTTAAATTCCCACTGTCACCTTTTTTCTCTGCTTTGTTCTTTCTAATTCCTACTCTGTTCTATCAATCTACTATACTATCTTCTTCGCTAGACCAGTCACCTACCTTTTTTCTTGAAAACTCT
This sequence comes from Oncomelania hupensis, assembly GCA_036898135.1. NCBI lineage: Eukaryota > Metazoa > Mollusca > Gastropoda > Littorinimorpha > Pomatiopsidae > Oncomelania > Oncomelania hupensis. The sequence continues at coordinate 72,221,266 of CM072519.1, forward strand.
TACAAAACTCCTCATTTGTGTTAGCTTTGGAATATTGAATGCTTTCTGCCAAATGGGCATGGAGATGAGGTACTGCGGAAGACTTCTGGGTATTTCTTATACCCAGCACATCACCAACAACAAAGTCTGACAGATCTTCACTCAAGCCATTGTGCAACATGATGACATGCTCACAGTGGTGAAGAAACGGAAACTCCAATGGTATGGCCACGTCGGCTAAGCATTAGGCTTTGCAAAGATCATCCTGCAGGGTATGGTACGGGGGCAGAAGAAGAGGGAGACAGAAAAAGATGTGGGTGGACAACATTAGAGAATGGACTGACTTGAAACTTGTCTCCCTTGATAAAAATGTTTGTTACTTTTCTCCTCCTCTGCTGTAGTTAAAGTTTGTCTTATTTTCCTCCATCTTGTTTCCACCCAGTTTTCTTATTTTAAGTTCTTTCAGCCCTTGGAAATAGCACTGCTGTTATAGCTGTTTTATTGGGTGGTGATAAAAGCTGTGTTTTGTTAAGCAACTATGTCATGTTTTTAAAAACTGTGTGGTACTATGACAAACTTTGTGGTGTTCGGAAAAACAGTGTAATGTGGTTTATTGAGAAAAAATATTAAACTAATAAAAGTTTTGTAACCTATGATTTCCTTTTTGTGCAGTGTGGTATAATTTATCATTGTGATTATTATTGCTCACAATTTGGAGATCTTGTGTGGACTTAGTGCTTCACTATGATTATTACTTGTCAAAATCATCAACTTTTATTACGTTCATTTTTCTCTGACTACATTTTTATTCTTTGGAGTTCTAAACTCATAATGTTTTTTTTTGTGTATGTTATTATTTTTTACCATACATTTTTAATGTAGGGTATACATGTTGCAAGTTGGTTTGAGCTATTTTCTATTTTTATATTTCATACAGTCACAGTCCCTGTATAATTCTATAATTTATGCTGAAAATTGTTTCCTTTTCCCCAATTTTGTTTGTATTGGTGATGTTTATCAGTGTGTTTGTATTGATGTTTGTCAATGTGTTTGCAGTGATGTTTGTCAATGGGTTTGAAGTGATGTTTATCAATGTGTTTGTAGTGATGTTTGTCAGTGTGTTTGTATTGATGTTTGTCAATGTGCTTGGAGTGATGTTTGTCAATGTGCTTGTATTGATGTTTGTCAAGGTGCTTGTATTGATGTTTGTCAATGTGTTTGTAGTGATGTTTGTCAATGTGTTTGTAGTGATGTTTGTCAGTGTGCTTGTAGTGATATGTTTGTCAATGTGTTTGTGTTGTCAATGTGTGTACACCCCTTGGGGTCATGAGCAATCTTGCCACTGTAGATTGTTCTAACCTATAAAGGGTACAGTGAAAGCCCCAGTTGAAAACCTGTCTTGCCTTTGTAGGCATGACAAATTAACTGCGGCAACAGTTCCCCCCGTTGGAGTGCCGGGGGTTTCAGTATAAATAGTATCCCCACTTTCTGGAAATTTAGTGCTTTAAATTCCCACTGTCGCTGTCTTCCTCATTTGCTCTTTCCCATTCCCGATCTGTCCTACCACTCTGCTATACTATCTTCTTCTTCGCTAGATCAATGACCTACCTTTTTTCTTGAAAACTCTTCCTGGACAAGACTCCTTGTTTGTGTATGAGGTCTGTTGGATCAGCTTGGGAGTGTTGGACGCTTTCTGCCGGGTGGTCACTAGGGCTTCCTATGAATGTACTATTTAGCACTATAAGCATTTTATATGTATGTTTTTTGTTGATGATTTATAATGATGTTTGTATTCTATTTTGTTTTTGTAATCGGGGAGTTCGCGTAGTTGAGGTCAACCCTCAGCCGTCCCTCGCGTGGGATGTCTTTATTGTAAAGTGACTGGCCGGTGGAGGGCATTCAATTTTCCCACTGGGGTTGTTTCAACAGATCTTTTATGCGGATCAGGGGTTGTCCGGTCCTGATTTGGCTCGGAAGAGTCCGCTGGACCTAAAGCAACAATAAAACAAACAACAAACAATGTGTGTACATTGTTTGTCAATGTGTGTGTATTGATGTTTTTCAATGTGTGTTCATTGATAGTGTGTTTCCATTTTTACATGTCTTAAATGCAATAACTATTTCTATTTTGTTATTTTTACACACTGTATTTGGTTCTACGAGATATAAATACATAGCAAGGACATTTGCCCAAAAATACCAGAGATGCTTATTTATCATATGTGAGCCTTTAAAGCAACCGGCCACCCACCCTTCAACTTCCAATTTCAGTTTTGACTCACATGCATAGATGAAGTCTATGTTCTCACCTTTAAAAAAAATATCTGATGTTCACAAATCTCTGCAAGACGAGTCCCAAATAGTCAAAACCCCCGTTGGTGTGCCGGGGGTTCCAGTATAAATAGTATCCCCACTTTCTGGAAATGTAATGCTTTAAATTCCCACTGTCACTGTCTTTTTCCTTTGTTCTTTCTCATTCCTGCTCTGTTCTATCAATCTGCTATACTATCTTCTTCTTCGCTAGACCAGTCACCTACCTTTTTTCTTGAAAACTCTTCCGGGACAGAACTCCTTATTTGTGTGTGAGGTCTGTTGGATCATCTTGGGAATATTGGAGGCTTTCTGCCAGGTGGTCACTAGGGCTTCCTATGATGTTATTATTTAGCAATGTAGGCATTTTATATGTATGTTTTGTTGATATTTTATGTTTATATTCTATTTTGTTTTTGTAAATGGGGTTTCGATAAATTAGAGTATAGCCTCAGCGTCCCCTGCATGGGATGTCTTTATTGTAAAGTGACTGGCTGGTGGTAACCCCGTTGGGGTGCCGGGGGTTTCAGTATAAATAGTATCCCCACTTTCTGGAAATTTAGTGCTTTAAATTCCCACTGTCACTGTCTCTCTCATTTGCTCTTTCTCATTCCTGCTCTTTCTATCAATCTGCTATACTATCTTCTTCTTCGCTAGACCAGTCATCTACCTTTTTTCTTGAAAACTCTTCCAGGACAAGACTCCTTATTTGTGTATGAGGTCTGTTGGATCAGCTTGGGAATATTGGACGCTTTCTGCCAGGTGGTCACTAGGGCTTCCTATGATGTTATTATTTAGCAATGTAGGCACTTTATGTGTTTTGTTGATGATTTATAATGATGTTTGTATTCTATTTTGTTTTTGTAAACGGGGGTTCGATAAATTAGAGTACAACCTCAGCGTCCCCTGCATGGGATGTCTTTATTGTAAAGTGACTGGCTGGTGTAGAGCTTTCAGTTTTACCACTAGGGTTGTTTCAGCAGATCTTTTATGCGGATCGGGGGTGGAGTGCCTTCAGTTTTACCACTAGGGTTGTTTCAGCAGATCTTTTATGCGGATCAGGGGTTGTCCGGTCCTCATTTGGCTTGGAAGTTTCCGCTGGACCTAAAGCAATAATCATGTAATGTAATGTAAATAGTCCAAAAATGATATATAAAAAAATGTCTGTCTGTCCATCTGTCTGTCCGCTATCTGTGCAAAACTTTATAGAGTCAAAGTACTCAGAACCTATTTCAATTATCACAACCAAACATGGTAAGATGGTGTATACCCATGAGACCTTAAATGATCAGTGAATGAATGACTTCACTTCAAGGTCAATGTCACAGGGTCAACAGTTGTTAGTCAAAATTGACAACTTTTCACAAAATTTCACTTTTTTTTTTTAGGTTACTACTATTAAAGTTATGATTCTTTTATACATGATAAATATTAATACAAAATTGGTCAAACTCACTCAAAGGTCAAGATCACTGGATCTGTCCAAAGTGGGTTAGTTATTCATTGCTTACAGGGTCCAGCAGACTGCAAAGAGCCGAATCAGGGCCACAAAATAAAGATCACAACTTTGCTGACAGAGGACTCGCCCTGATCCACATAAAAGATCTGCTGAAACAAGCCTATTGGTAACACCGAAGGCACTCCACCAGCTGGTCACTGTACAATAAAGACATCCCACACAGGGGACGCTGAGACTATACTCTAATTTATCGAACCCCCGTTTACAAAAACAAAATATAATACTAACATTATAAAATAACATGTGTTCATAGACTTAAAGAAGGCATTTGACCGAGTCTGGCATGCAGCTCTATGGGCAACCATGAAAGTGTACAACATCAGCCCTAAAATTATAGAAGTCATCAAAAGCCTGTATGACAAGGCTACCAGTGCAGTCCTCCATAACAGCGTCATCGGGAACTGGTTCAGAACAACAATCGGTGTGCGTCAAGGATGCCTACTTTCTCCAACACTCTTCAACATCTTCCTAGAGCGCATCATGTCAGATGCTCTTGCAGATCACGAAGGCACAGTCAGCATAGGGGCAGAGCAATCTCCAATCTTCGTTTTGCGGATGATATTGATGGATTGGCTGGAGAGGAACAAGAACTTGAACAGCTTGTACAGAGGCTTGACACCACCTCCAGAGCTTATGGAATGGAAATAAGTGCAGAGAAGACCAAAATGATGACCAACAACACCAATGGCATCAACACGGACATCAAAGTACAAGGCCAATCCCTCAACACAGTGCACAGCTTCAAATATTTAGGAGCCATTGTGTCAGACAATGGGTCTCGACAGGAAGTCCTCTCCAGGATCGCACAAATAACTGCTGCCCTGACAAGGTTGAAGCCCATTTGGAAAGACAGAACCATCAGTCTACATTCCAAAGTAAGACTGCTGCGCTCTCTGGTCATCTCCATCTTCCTATATGCTTGCGAAGCATGGACCCTCACAGCAGATCTCCAACGAAGAATACAAAGCATGGAGAGGAGGTGCTACAGAAGACTTCTGTGCATTTCCTATACCCAACACATCACCAACGACGAAGTCCGACAGACCATCACACAAGCCATTGGACAACACGATGACCTGCTCACAGTGGTGAAGAAACGGAAACTCCGATGGTATGGCCACGTCACCAGATCATCAGGCCTTGCAAAGACCATTCTGCAAGGCACAGTGCAAGGAGGTAGAAAAAGGGGGAGACCGAAAAAGAGGTGGGAGGACAACATTCGAGAATGGACTGGTTTGACACTGAGCGAAGCCATGAGGGTTGCTGAGGACAGAGAAAGATGGAGTATGCTGGTTAAACGATCATCTGTGGTGCCCCTACGACCTTCGGGTTATGGGACAGGATAGGATAGGATAGGATAAAATAACAAAACATACATATCAAATGCCTACATTGTCAAATAATAACATCATATTCATAGGAAGCCCCAGTGACCATTTGGCAGAAAGCGTCCAATATTCCCAAGCTGATCCAACAGACCTCACACACGAATGAGTTTTGTCCCAGAAGAGTTTTCAAAGGTAGGTGACTGGTCTAGCGAAGAAGATGGTATAGTAGCTTGATAGAACAGAGTAGGAATGAAAAAGAACAAAGGAAAAAGATGGCGACAGACAATGGGAATTTAAAGCACTAAATTTCCAGAAAATGGGGATACTATTTATACTGAAACCCCTGGCATCCCCACTGGGGAGTCTAAAGTGGGTTAGTATAACTACTTTGAAGTGACCTTGACCCTAAACTATGAGAGATATAGTCCAAACTTTGTTTAGAGATGACATAAGTTACATTTTTTGTGTTGATCTTAAGGTCAAGGTTATTGTAGATCTTGCAAAAACATACAAACTAGAAGGGCAAATATAACATGTGCTCCATGTGGAACTTGCAATATTTAAAATTAAAAAGACTGCACAGAAAAAGAAAAACAAAGGCCTACACATCAGTATTGTGAAAGACATCACAATCTTAACAGTCCGTGTAATGGAATGCATGTGTGTAGACTAGACCTTGGTTATGTCAGTATTTTATGCACTACACAAAAGAAACAAACCCAAATTCAAGTACAAATGTTGAATCTGCCTTTATTTGTGTTGTTGCATTCAAAGATATGTAAAACAAAGATGATGTAAAAACAATTATAACCAATCTCTCTCATACTACACAAGCGCAGATACTGTCATATTCATCAGCTTCTATGCAAATGTTGAATACAAGCATAAGCATTGCGTTATCCTATGGTAAAAATAATATATGCATGTAGACAAAAAGAGTTCATCCAAACAAAACCACAATAATAAAATTATAATTGGAATTGATGACTGCCATGATGAAATATTAAGACAATATAATATTGTCAATTTCGATGTCATTGGAAAGTCATTGGAGCCCAGCAATAAACAAAACAATGTCAGTCTTGATGAGAACATCTTTATTAAGACAACGTGACATTGTCAATCTTGATGAGAACATTTTTATTAAGACAACATGATCTAGACAATCTTGATAAGAACATCTTTATTGGACCCCAATTAATGTTAAAATCTACATTGGTACCGTGAATTTTGATGAGAAAATGTCCCTTGGGGTATTTAGTTATCAGTTCTGACAGCAATTTAGTACATGTACTATATGCAGTTTGGCAGAAGTTTCAGGAAAGCAAAAAATAAGGCTTTATACATTTGTACACAATGGAAAACGATAAATGAGCAAAAAAAAACAATTGAGATTTTTAGGCTACCAGCAATAATAACAAGTGCTAACAAGTGTAGAATTCCCAATGATGCTGTCTCTCACACTCGTGCTCCCTGTATTTTAATAGTTAGTCATTGTTTATAGGGTCCAGCAGACTGCAAAGAGCCGAATCAGGACAACTTGGTTGAAAGAGGACTCGCCATCGATTCGTATAAAAGATCTGCTGAAACAACCCTAATGGTAACACTGAAGGCACTCCACCAGCTGGTCATAACAATAAAGGCATTCCATGTAGCGGAGGCTATACTCGTAGTTATCGAACCCACAATTACAAAAACAAAATAGAATATAAACATCATCATAAAATATTAACAAAACACATACATTTAAAATGCCTAAATTGCTAAATACCATAGAAAGCCTTAGTGACCATTTGGCAGAAAGTGTCCAATATTCCCAAGGTGACCCAATACACAAATGAGGAGTTTTAAGAGTTTTCAAGAAAAAATGTAGGTGACTGGTCTAGGGAATAAAATAGTTAATTGATTAGGAATGAGACAAAAATTATTTATAATTATATGGAAAAACATTGATTGATTGATTGATTGATTGATTGATTGATTGATTTATTATTGCTTTAGGTCTAGCGGACTCTTCCGAGCCAAATCAGGACCGGACAACCCCCGATCCGCATAAAAGATCTGTTGAAACAACCCCAGTGGGAAAATTGAATGCCCTCCATCGGCCAGTCACTTTACAATAAAGACATCCCACGCGAGGGACGGCTGAGGGTTGACCTCAACTACGCGAACTCCCCGATTACAAAAACAAAATAGAATACAAACATCATTATAAATCATCAACAAAAAAACATACATATAAAATGCCTATAGTGCTAAATAGTACATTCATAGGAAGCCCTAGTGACCACCCGGCAGAAAGCGTCCAACATTCCCAAGCTGATCCAACAGACCTCATACACAAACAAGGAGTCTTGTCCAGGAAGAGTTTTCAAGAAAAAAGGTAGGTCATTGATCTAGCGAAGAAGAATATAGTATAGCAGAGTGGTAGGACAGATCGGGAATGGGAAAGAGCAAATGAGGAAGACAGCGACAGTGGGAATTTAAAGCACTAAATTTCCAGAAAGTGGGGATACTATTTATACTGAAACCCCCGGCACTCCAACGGGGGGAACTGTTGCCGCAGTTAATTTGTCATGCCTACAAAGGCAAGACAGGTTTTCAACTGGGGCTTTCACTGTACCCTTTATAGGTTAGAACAATCTACAGTGGCAAGATTGCTCATGACCCCCAAGGGGTATGGAAAAACATAGCACCCCAACGGGGGTCTTAATTGGTAAAACATGTTTTGCAACACAAATATGCTCCAATATAATTACACAAACAAAAAAATAATACCAGATAACATAAACCAGTGCTCAGCATACATTGTTTTAAACTATTGAATAACTATGCAACACACATAATATAAATTTGCAACCCAAATCTGAGATAATATAAAAGAAAACGTGATAAAATACAAAGCATTGAAAATTATCATACAAAATAGAAGTGTTTGGTTTGAATATGCTAAAGATCTGGAATTACAGCACCAAAGTTCAGGTTGCATACAAAATACTTGATAACAACCTGTTCAAGCAAGAGGAAATACTGGTAAAGACATAAAATATCGATAACATAAACAAAATTATTGACAAAGAGACAGAAAATATTTGTAAGATAAAAATATAAATCAAACAATGAAACTTTTGACAAAATAAAACATCTCTAAATGCTACTTGTTTAAAGTATCAACACTAACTAATATTGCTATACATGCGAGTCACACGTGGTAACTGATGCTGCTATACATGATTGATTGATTTATTCAGGGTGGAGAACTGTCAGCGAATCCGCGGATTTCCGCGGAAGGCATTTGCTTTTCCGAGAAAAAAATATTGAGTTCCGAGTGTGAGAAATTGAGTGGCTACCCTTTACTGGGCATAACGGCCAAAAGCGGCCGAAGGTCTAAACAGGCAAAACGTCCAAAAGCGTCCGTATCAACCATGTGGTTATATTCTCGCGTTGTTTGAAAGATTGCGAGACTTCCGGCAATTGACTTCCGGTTTATTCTCTTTGTGAAAACATTCGACTGCATTTCCACAAGTTTTCTCTGTGAGGCGTTAGTTTTTCGGAATTTTTTTTTTAAAATTTTATTGTGTGTGTGTCTAAAATGGATGGTTTGGATTCTTCGACTGATGAAGGGGAGTTTACAGACTTCCATTTATCAGACATTAAAGTGAGAGAAATGGACTTGGAGTCGGAGGAAGAGATCGGTACTGACATTAGACAATTAGAGTCAGTAGTGTGCATGCATACGATCTTTCAGACTGGCATGAAAGTGAAGAAGAGGAGGGGGATTGTTTGGACTTTGTAAAACTTTTTTTTGTATACACATGGAGTAATAAAAAACAAGACATGACAAGAGAGGTATAAAAATGTAGATAATCAAAAGAGAATTTATTTCTGTTCATTTTGCATTTTATTTCATTTAAATCTATAGTCACTAATACCTTAGATGTGGTGTTTCTACTAACGTACCCCTAAATATCTCTAAAATTATAAAAATTCTTGCCTGTTTACAGCTAAAAAAATAGACAAACGTGTGCCCAGTAAAATTGGAAATGTGGAGTTTGTGTGTTACAGTGGTAGACCTCAAACTTTGTTAGGCCTACAAATCAAGATTCTTAACTTTTTTGAAAGACATGTGCATAAAACATTCTTTTTTGTTGTTGTTGTTTCTATTCATGTTTACTTTGTGCTTTTTGCTTTCATGAGAAGCCCTAAATTACTTTCAAAATTGCATAAATTCATGAATTTTCTTCCAGGGGGTGAACACCGGGGCTTGGCCCCTGGGCCCCGGCCGGATTTCAGAGATTTCTTGATTCAGTTGTTCTCCACCCTGTTTATTATTGCTTTAGGTCCAGCGGACTCTTCCGAGCCAAATCAGGACCGTGCTGCTATACATGAGTCAACTGTTAACTGATGTCAGTAAGAATAGTATCAATTGCTTGCTAATGCTACTTTATATATTATGCAATACAGATATGGAATGTTGTGATTTTTATTAGGAATTCATATACATCACAATTATTTCTACACTATTTTATTTATTTACAGATCAAAGGTAAAAACTCAAAATATAACGAATTAATAAATAATAAAAATAGTATATTTTGTTCCAAGTTGGCCATATAAGAGGGAAAACCTCTTCCAAAATCTAAAAAGGCATTAGCAAATTCTTTATTCACAAGTTAAAAATATTTTCTTGCCAAATGTTTTGATTCCACACCATAAACTGCTTGAAATGCTTGATTCCCCACCACAAACTGCTTAAAATGCTTGATTACCCACCACAAACTGCTTGGCAAGATTTTCTGAGTGCTAACTTGTGCTAAATTATGTAGGACATGATTACAGATTACAGGAAAAACTGTTAATATATAATCTGTGGGTTGAGGACCCATTGGTAAAACAAGTAACTAGTTCAATTTATAGCGTGGCGCAGGGCAAGTTAGTTAATTATTCATTGCTTACAGGGTTTAGCAGACAGCAAAAGGCTGAATCAGGACCACAAAATCAAGATCACAACTTGGCTGAAAGAGGACTCACTCCTGATCCGTATAAAAAATCTGCTGAAACAACCCTAGTGTTAACACTGAAGTCACTCCAGAGCCGGTCACTTTACAATAAAAGGCATCCCACACAGGGGGTGCTGAGGCTATACTCTAATTTATCAAACCCCTGTTTACAAAAACAAAATAGAAGATCATTATAAAATATCAACATACATATAAAATGCCTACATTGCTAAATAATAATATCATAGGAAGTCCTATTGACCATTTGGCAGAAAGTGTCCAATATTCCCAGGCTGACCCAACAGACCTCATACACAAATGAGGAGTTTTGGAGGAGTTTTCAAGAAAAAAGGTATAGGTTACTGGTCTAGCGAAGAAATTAGTTATTCACTGTTTACAGGGTTTAGCGGACTGCATAGAGCCGAATCAGGACCACAAAATCAAGACCACAACTTGGCTGAAAGAGGACTCACCTCTCGTTCGCATAAAAGGTCTACTGAAACAACCCTATAGTGGTAACACTGAAGGCACTCCACCAACCGGGCACTTTACAATAAAGGCATCCCACTCAGGGGACGCTGAGGCTGTACTCTATCGAACCCACATTAACAAAAACGAAATAGAATACAAACATTATAAAATAACAACACACATACATATAAAATGCCTACATTGCTAAATAATAATATAGGAAGCCTTAGTGACCATTTGGCAAAAAGCGTCCAATATTCCCAACCTGATACAACAGACCTCACACACAAATGAGGAGTTTTGTCCTGGAAGAATTTTCATGAAAAAAGGTAGGCGACTGGTCTAGCAAAGAAGAAGATAGTATAGTACACTGAAAGAACAGAGTAGGAATTATTAGAAAGAACAAATGAGAAAGACAGCGACAGTGGAAATTTAAAGCACTAAATTTCGAGAAAGTGGGGATACTATTTATACAGAAACCCCAGGCACTCCCATGGGGGCTAGCGAAGAAGATAGTATAGTAGATAGAACAGAGTAGGAATGAGAAACAAAGGAGAAAAGACAAAGACATTGAGAATTGAAAGCACTACATTATATTACATTACATGATTGCTTTAGGTCCAGCGGACTCTTCCGAGCCAAATCTGTACCGGACAACCCCTGATCCGCATAAAAGATCTGCTGAAACAACACTAGTGGTAAAACTGAAGGCTCTCCACCAGCCAGTCACTTTACAATAAAGACATCCCACGCAGGGGACGCTGAGGCTATACTCTAATTTATCAAACCCCAGTTTACAAAAACAAAATAGAATACAAACATAAATTATCAACAAAACACAAACATATAAAATGCCTACATTGCTAAATAATAACATCATAGGAAGCCCTAGCGACCACCTGGCAGAAAGCGTCCTATATTCCCAAGCTGATCCAACAGACCTCACACAAAAGTAAGGAGTCTTGTCCCGGAAGAGTTTTCAAAAAAAAAAGGTAGGTGACTGGTCTAGCGAAGAAGAAAATAGTATAGCAGATTGATAGAACAGAGTAGGAATGAGAAAGACAGCCACAGTGGGAATTAAAGCACTAAAATTTCCAGAAAGTGGGTATACTATTTATACAGAAACCCCCAGCACCCCATCGGGGGAGAGAAGCATTACATTTCCAGAAAGTGGGGATACTATTTATACAGAAACCCCCGACACCCCCACAGAGGGAGGAGGGATGAAGGGGGGAGGGGGGGAGGAAGTAATGTTGAGGTGAGCAAACTGTATTGCAAACAAAAAGGCAGTTCTGGAGGCAAACATTGCTTAAACATTTATTTCTTTACAAATCTTAAGTTTTGTTTTACATTACTTGATATGTTTGGGAAAACCCCCAAGCAAACTGCTAGCATTAAAATTCTCAATGTTGATATGTTTCTTTCCTGTTTTAATAATATCAATAATATGTTTATAAAGAATTTACATATAGTGATATGTGATAAAACAATACACATATATATATATACAAATTTAATTAAATGTAGGACATCAAATTATTTAATTTTCCTCACTAGCATTAGCACAACAAAAAACACTTCCAACTTTAAAATATGTATACCACCTTTAATCTCACTATGTACAAATATCTACTTCAATTTTAAAAAATGGCACCCAAATTTAATGACACATTAAACAACAAGTAGTAAAGGAACAAAGCATTCAAAAAAAAAAAAAAAAGAACACCATTGATATTATGCAACAGAATGACACCAAGTTGTAAATGTCTGTTCTGCTAGACTGGTCTACACGCAACAAGAAAAATTAAACAAGACATGGTACTAATGCAGTATAATGTACTAAATAAACATTAAAGTGAATTTGACTCTTCATTACAATACAAAAAACACTTATAAAGTGTCAAACTCACGTTAAGAGATTGAAAGATCAAATTCAGGTTAAGAGAGCAGAGTTCAATATAAGAGGTGACTATCTTCTTAAATAGCTATACATTTCTCTGGTGTCTGTGAAATTTGATGTTAACATTGTGTCCAAGCGTTCTGTAATTCAGTAAAAGACTGCTATGATACGTCCATAAGTTAGCCTCCTTGTTAGATAATCATTGTTTAAAGGGACCAGCAGACTGCAAGCAGCTGAATCAGAACCTCATAAGTATAGTTTTCTTGTTATACATCACATTGGTAGCAATTGCCAGTGTACAGGCACTAGTAGTTAGACACAGCCTTACTACAGTACTATGACTGCATATGTTCACACTATTATTTGTGCCATTATATAGAAATGCTGTCTAGAGATTTACACATTAAGCCTCGTTTTACCTTGAGAAAGAGTGTCTTATCTTGAGAAAGTCTTTTACCTTGAAAAAGTGTTAAAATAAACTCTAAAGCTTGGTTTTTATCAAACTGGTGTTGTTATCCTATTTTCTGTCTACATTACTATGGCTGCATAGTGTAATTCTTTGACAGGCATTTGAATGTTAACCATATACTACCATACTGGAATCACAGCACTCGGCTGTTTTAAGGCAGCCTTATTATAGTACTATGACTGCATAGTGTAATTCTTTGACAGGCAGCCTTACTACAGTACTATGACTGTATAGTGCAATTTTTTGACAGGCAGCCTTACTACAGTACTATGACTGTATACTGCACTTTTTTTTACAAGAATGTGCAGTAGGTATGTGCTACAGTTAACCATACCACCATATTGGCATCAAAGCACTCTGCGGTTTTAACTCGGCCTTACTACAGTACTATGACTGCATAGTGTAATTCTTTGACATGCATGTGCATGTTAACCATACCACATACATACTGGCATCACAGCACCACATTCTTTGACAGGCATGTGCAATAGGTCTGTACTACAGTTAACCATCCACAATACTGGCACTCAGTTGTTTCCCCTAACACTGTACAGACAGCCAGAAACAAGCTGAAAACTTCCTTACAGGTTATTTACATAGGTTGGACAGTATTATGTTACAAGTGCATCCATGGCTTAGCCCCTTCGTACCTCGCCCAGAACATTCAATTCTATAAGCCTTCTAGAAATCTTTGTTCTTCCTCTGACACCCTCATGCTTCACATACCCTGCTACAAACTCTGCTGGCTCTCGATCTTTCTCAGTGCTTGGCCCTTCAACTTGGAACTCTCTTCCCCTCTCTCTTCGCAGCTCTCCAAACATAGCTACTTTCAAATACAACTTGAAAACTCATCTCTTCCTTAAATGTTTCTGATCTTGCCTCCAATCATCATATACCGCCACCACCCGCCCCATCACCCCTTCTTAGCTCTCCCCTCCCTCATCTCTTATTCGTTAGCAAATGCCTATTTTATTTTGTATGAAGCCGGATGTTTAGAATGAATGAATGAGTACTGCGCTTTGAACTGATATTGTTCCTTGGGAAAAAGTGCTATATAAATATCCTTATTGTTATTATTATTGTTATAATGGGTACTATGAATATACTGTTCTGTGATCATACTATGTAGTGCAAAGTCTGTGCAAATAGCCTCATAGTCGCTTTCATAATTGAAACTTCAAGGCAGTCGTAGCCTTGTTGTATTTCATCTTTCTTGTAGTGTATGAACCATTCTAAATTTAACAACTTAGTATTGTATTGTATAGAATAGCAGTATGTTTGTATGGCATGGTAGGCTATCTGCCATTTGCCCTCTAGATGGAGGTGCTTTCCTTTCATCAGCAAACTTATTACTTGTCACACTGGCAGGCTTTCATGCATCAGTTGTGTGATGAATGTTATCTATCAGAAAAAGATGGGGTAAGGAAATCTCCCAAGTCAGTGGAGTACACTACATTACATTACATGATTATTGCTTTAGGTCCAGCGGACTCTTCCGAGCCAAATCAGGACCGGACAACCTTACATTACATTACATTATTATTGCTTTAGGTCCAGCGGACTCTTCTGAGCCAAATCAGAACCGGACAACCCCTGATCCGCATAAAAGATCTGCTGAAACAACCCTAGTGGTAAAACTGAAAGCTCTCCACCAGCCAGTCACTTTACAATAAAGACATCCCACGCAGGGGACGGCTGAGGCTTCACCCCAACTTATCGAACCCCCGTTTACAAAAACAAAATAGAATACAAACATCATTATAAATTATCAACAAAACACATACATATAAAATGCCTACATTGCTAAATAATAACATCATAGGAATCCCTATATAGTGACCACCTGGCAGAAAGCGTCCAATATTCCCAAGCTGATCCAACAGACCTCACACACAAATAAGGAGTCTTGTCCCGGAAGAGTTTTTAAGAAAAAAGGTAGGTGACTGGTCTAGCGAAGAAGAAGATAGCAGACTGATAGAACAGAGCAGGAATGAGAAAGAACAAATGAGAAAGACAGCGACAGTGGGAATTTAAAGTACTAAATTTCCAGAAAGTGGGGATACTATTTATACTGAAACCCCCGGCATCCCAACTGGGGGGTGGAGTACACTAACTTAAAACGTTAATTTACAAATAAACTAGAAAGGCAAAGCCCATATGTCTCTCAATATTTAACATGAAAATGAGTGCTCAGAAAAAAAATGAAATGGTGGCATTAAAATGCAAAGTAATACTGACTTTGATTTTTCTATGCTCTTGACCTTGAGATGACCTTGACCTCCTTCTCCAAATACACTCATGTATTATTAAATAAATAATACAGTAAAAGTTGTATTTTGCACTTTGGGATGACCTTGACCTTCAGTGACCTTGACCTTCATGAGACCTCTCATGCATGTATGATCAAATAACCAAAATGCTGTTGCATACTATGGGTTAAATAAACAGCCTTTCCACTGTATGATGACCCATTTTTATGTTTTTGCAAGGCCTAAAATGACCTTTACCTTCAAGATCAATGCAACAATGGAACATAGATCAAAGATCAATCTATCATTAAATACAACAAGTTTGGACTTATATTTCTCATAGTTTAAGGGCAAGGCCACTTTAAAGTACCTACACTAACCCACTTTAAACAGCTCCAGCTACCTTGACCTCGGAGCGAGGTTGACCAAATGTGTAAAGTATGTGTCTCACTGATATCTATCATGCACCAAAGAAATATAAATTCAATATTAATAACCTAGAAAAAAGTTAAATTTTGTAAGAAGTTTTCATGTTTGGATTAACATTTGTTGACGCTGTGATCTTGACTTCGAAGTGAAGTCACTCATTCACTGATCATTTATGAGGTTTCGTGGGTATACATCATCTTACCAAGTTTGGTTATGATAGTTGAAATAGGTTCTGAGATATTAATCCACTTGCAAGTTTTGCACAGACAGACGGACGGACTGACATTATTTTTAGTTGTTATTTTTAGAATATGTAGGACTCACTTCACACAGATTTGTAAAAATCTTGAAAATTTTGTTTTTGGGGCAAGTACATAGACTTACAATGCTAAGCATAATTTTGAGATCTTTAAGCAAAATTAAAATGTATAGTTCTTACATATAGAACGTACACTTACCAGCTAAAAGTGCAGCTCAAGATGCTGCAGACTAAGCCTGTTCTATACTTATGTACAACAGACTAAACCTGTTCTATATTATGTACAATAGCTGCAGACTAAAACTGTTCTAAAGTTATGTACAATAGCTACAGACTAAATCTGTTTTATAGTTATGTACAATAGCTGCAGACTAAATCTGTTTTATAGTTATGTACAACAGCTGCAGACAAAACCTGTTCTATACTTAGGTACAATAGCTGCAGACTAAACATGTTCTATACTTACGTACAATAGCTGCAGACTAAACCTGTTCTATACTTACGTACAATAGCTGCAGACTAAACCTGTTCTCTAGTTAATGTACAATATATAGCTACAGACTAAACCTGTTCTATACTTACGTACAATAGCTGCAGACTAAATCTGTTCTAAACTTATGTACAATAACTGCAGACTAAAACCATAATAAACTTGTATACAATACCTCCAGACTAAAACTTCTAAACTTAAGTACGACAATTGCAAACTGTTCTAAACTTACGTACAATGTTCACATTCACAATCAGTTGAAAACATTGAACAAAATAAATTGTAGCAATGTTTCAATATGACCCTGATGTAAGCTACCACATTACTGAAAAGAAAAAAACAAAAAAAGTGATATGACCTCGAAGCATTATGTAGTTTTATAGAAAAAAATTAGCTGCAAACCTTCATCTGCAAAGAGCAACATTCTGATATATATGGCAAAGAGCAACGGTCTGATTAGATGGCAACAAATTCAGAATTCACAAAGATGCTCTTGATGCAGATGTATTCTTTAAACTGATGCATTAAAAAGCATCTATGATTATTTATTCAGGTGATGTGTGTGTTTGATTATATTTAGACGGCGTTCTTGTGGCATACACTTGAGAATCTACATGTTTTTTTGACAAACCCGGTTATGCTGACATCAAAACATCAATCCATTATGGTTAGGGTAGGGTAAGTGTTTAACTTAGGTTAGAGTTAGCATTACTGTAGATCAATGAAAACTATTCAAAAAAGGGGACGAAAGATGACCCATTGTACACAACATAATGGCGTTTCATTAGTGTCACAACACCATCTAAAAAAGTATCTCTGTGTAAGTGTTACATATATAATTATATCTGTGCTGATATATTTATATTATCAGCACCACCACAACCAATTTTAAGTTGTTGATGTTGATATGCTAAATACATTGCCATCAGAACAATGAATTGACTCTCACATGAAACCATCATTCAAACAATGTATAACTATAGTATAATATACCAACAACCTATACAGTGGAACCTCCGGTATCCGTCTCTCTGGTATACGACTCCCTCCGTTATGTGACCTGGAAACTTCTGACGGATTCACTTCCAATAATAAATGACCTCTGGTATGCGACAACCTCGTTTATGCGACCAGCGACCGTGTCTTAAGCCCTTTATACGACCGTCTTAGGCAATTTAAAAGAGATATCAGTTAATTTATTGTTTGTACCTGTCGTTTTTTTTCTCATGTTAGTGTACGCCTGCTGTTGTCTGCTATTTCCGGTTCGCAAGTAAGGGACATTACTCGCCTACACTGGCTTGTCAAAATGGTGTCGCGCAAGAGGAAAGTTTTGAATTTGGCAGAGAGAATGAAAGTGATTGAAAGAAGTGAAAATGGGGAGAGTTGTTTGTCTATTGCAAGAAGTTTAGACGTTGGGAAGACCCAAATTCAGCTAATAATAAAGGATAAGAATCTGTGAAACTACGATGGGAGAGTGGAGAAAGTGGCGAAAGGAAAACATCGAAACTGAGAGCTTCTGCACTGACAGACTTGGATGAACGCGTCTGGCAGTGGTTCGTGGAGGCAAGAAGAAGAAACATTCCGTTATTTTTGAAGTTGTGAATAAAGGACAAAGCTACACTTTCCTTTGTCAGAGAAAATAAATGCTGGTGAGTGTGAACATTATGACTACATACCCCTCCGAACCGGACACACCCGCCCTCCTACCCTTCCCTTTCCCTCCCTCCCCCCGCCACCCTTTGTTTCCGGTATAAGACCACCTCTATTATAAGACCGTTTTTTTCTCAGATTTTGGGACGGTCGCAAACCGGAGGTTCCACTGTAGTAGCAAAATAGTAGGACAATGGATAAAACACTTAAAATTTACATAATTCAATGTTCCTGCAAAATAATTACGTGATGTAATGTAAAACAAATTTAACAAAGCAAAAATAAACAAACGAAAAACAAACTAGAAATCTGCATGATTTAGTATGCAATGAAAAAGGTCATGCAAAATGAACTTAAAATGCCTAAACATGATCATCATCACAATGCATAAAGAATCATCATTACAACATATAAACATTATCATATTTCAATGCATGAACACTATCCGCATTACAATCATCCTTACATTGCATACAGACAATCATCATTACAACGCATACAATCATTACTAGGCATGATTCGTAACCTGGAACTAATACTGTCCTGTATATTATTCAATCCATTGTATTTGAAGTCTAATCAAGTGACTTCAGTCGTTTCACTATTAAATAGTAAAGACATAAAGCAATATTAATTCCAGGCAATCTCATCCATTATTTCGTTCTTTCTCCCTCTCTCACATTCTCTTCTATTTCACACACACACACACTTTAACTACATACAGCTGTTTACTACTCCAGTATAATTCCTAAGTGCTCTAAGAGAACAATCTCTCCTCATGTAAGCAATGTTTATAAAAAATATCGCAGAGTTTGTTATTAAAAGCGCTTGCTAAAATGCAAGTTAAAATAATAAAAGTACACTATTTTTCTATAGGAAAACTATACAAATGTTTCATTAATAACACTTTAGTAAAAACAAAGGCATCTATAGTACAATCTTCCCTTGTTAGCATTTAGACATTTTCACAATATTGTGTTATGCTAGACAACTAAACAAACATGTTTATTACAAACAGTTTAATAAAAACAAACACAGTTTAATAATAACAAACAACTATATTATACTGTTCCCTGTCCAGCATACATATATTTGCATAATTCCAGGAATGCTATGAGGCATGCATTATAATTTTACCACCTCCTGTGTTGACTTTACTCAAACTTTGAATCCTTGCTGAACAGGAACAACCCTCTTCATTATGCAGTTCTAGTCAATCACACTCTCTATCCAAACAATGAAATGTCCTTTGCTAACTGCTCTGTATACATGTTGACATGCAAAGACCTTTGCTAACTGCTGAGTACATGATGACATGCAAAGAGCTTTGCCAACTGTGTGTGCATTTTAACATGTAAAGACCATTGCCAACCTAAAACTGTGTACATGCTGACATGTAAAGACCTTTGCTAACTTCTATGTGTACATGTTGACATGTAAAGACCTTTGCTAATATCTGTGTGTACATGTTGACATGTCTGAGGCCACAGAAGTCAGGGGTCAGTCAGGCTTAAGCCACAGAGGTTGGGAATCCGCTCAGTCATCACACTGCCTGTTCCCTGAAGCCGCCTGGACTGACCGGTTCACCACCATCTTTGGCTGCATCCCCATAACGACTGCGCTGCCTGTCCCCCTCTCGGCTTCGGCTGCGACGACGGCGACGTTGGCGAGGCTCATCATCATCGTCATCATCATCTGGTGGGGGTGGGGGTGGGGGTGAGCCAGAGCGGACAGGTCGAGGCTTCTTGTCATCGCGGGAGGTAGAACGGCGGTCGACACGAGATGCGGGTGGCAGTCTGTCATCCTCCTGGTCATCTCGGTCACGAGCTGGGTAGCGGTCACGATCGCGCCGGTCCTTTGGATCACGGTCATCATAGCGATCACGATCACGTCTGTCCCTGGGATCACGATCATGGTCATCATAGCGGCCACTGGATGGTGGAGGAGGAGAACGACTTCGGGGTGGGGGAGGAGACCGGCTGCGGCGTGGACGGTCTCGCTCGTCGCGGGAGGTGTCATGCTCAGAGTCGCTGGCAAGGGAGCGCTGTTTCTGGGCGATCTCACGTAGGGGAGCAAGCTGGTCAGGTGGCAGTCTGCTATCCGTGTCAGAGCTGGAGCGGTCCTCAGGGTCATCACGACGTGAGCTGCGGTGATCACGGTTCTTGTCACGGTCGTCGCGGCGGGACGGGTAGCGATCATCTCGGGGCGGGGGAGGCAAGTCAATGTCACTGTCATCAAGGCCTCTGCGCTGAGGATTACGGTCCCTGTAAACAAGTCCAGCATGGGCAGTGTACTCACACAGCCTCAGTTACATACATGTAACCATACTAAGCTACATACACATAACCATGGCCACATATGTGTAACCCTACTAAACTACGTATGTAACCCTACTATACATACATGTAACCCTATTGTCAAAACTACAGCACCATCAGCTTCATCAGCCATCCCAGCAAGGTCCTCCTGAAAATAATACTCAACAGGTTGAAACCCCAAGCTGAACAAATCATAGCTGAAGAACAAGCAGGATTCAGGAAAGGGCGAAGTACCACTGAACAGATTTTCAACATCTGAATAATCTGCGAGAAATATCTACAGCACCAACAATATATATATATATAATATGTTTTAGACTTCACTAAAGCATCTGACCAAGTCATGCAGCTCTGTAGCAACCATGAGAGTGTATAACATCAGCCCCAACATTATTGAAGTCGTCAAAAGCCTGTACGACAAGGCTACCAGTGCAGTCCTCCACAACAGCCATCGGATACTGGTTCAGAACCACCACCTGCATGCGTCAAGGATGCCTACTCTCTCCAACACTCTTTAACATCTTCTAGCGCGCATGCAGATCATGAAGGCATAATCAACATAGAGGTTAAGCAATCTCCAACCTCTGTTTTGCAGATGACGTTGGTGGATTGACTGACGGGGAACAAGAACTTGAACAGCTGGTACAGAGGCTTCAGCCTTTGAAATGGAATAAACGCAGAACAGACCAAAATGATGACCAACAACACCAATGGCATCAACACGTACATCAAAGCACAAGGTCAATCCCTCAACATGGTGTACAACTTCAAATATTCAATGGGTCCCGACAAGAAGTCCTCTCCCGGATAGCACAAACTGCTGCCTTGACAAGGTTGAAGCCTATTTGGAAAGACAGGACCATCAGTCTACATTCCAAGGTAAAGTTGCTGCGCCCAAACGACTTTTGAGTTACAAGATAGGATAGGATAGGAACCCTACTAGGCTACATACACATAACTATGGCTACATATGATATGTGTATCCCTTCTAGGATAGATGTATGTATTCTTCCTAGCTTACATATATGTAACCCTACTAGATTACATACATGTAATCCTACTATTAATACAGGACCGTAACCTTACTGTACACACATGTTGATCTACTATACATACATGACTGTAACCTTACTGTACATACATGTGAATCTACTCTTTTATAGGGTTTCATCACCACATAACTACTGTCAAGCTATTCATCTTTATCCATGTCATAGCAATGGAAATATGGTACTTGCCATCAGCATTAGGCTGTCTTCCCTCTCCACATTCATCATCACAACACTACTGTCAAACATATGGAAAATAGCCTCTTACTACTACTACATCAACTTTACCATTGTCATAGCACTGGAAGTCCTCATACCTGCCATCAGCATTAGGCGCTTTCTCTTCCCTCTCCACACTGCTTGTCCTGCTGCGTCGTCCTCGTCTTGACCTGCGTTCATCCTCTTCAAATGCCTAGTGCAGTAACAACAATTATTATAGTCTAAGTCTAAATGAAGGCTCTTGCCCCAAGACCCTCAGATATTAAAAAAACAGTTTAATCACCATCATCATCACTATCATCATCATCTTGTAATAGCAATCTCTTTGCCTTGACATCATGTTTGAGTGATGACATCATGTTTGCGTGATGACATCATGTTTGTGGTGTATGTCAGTGTGTGTGTAACATGTGAGCATGTATGTTAGTACAGATCATGTTTGTGGTGTATGTCAGTGTGTGCGTAACATATGAACATGTATGTTAGTACAGATCATGTTTG
Source organism: Oncomelania hupensis (assembly GCA_036898135.1). Classification (NCBI taxonomy): domain Eukaryota; kingdom Metazoa; phylum Mollusca; class Gastropoda; order Littorinimorpha; family Pomatiopsidae; genus Oncomelania; species Oncomelania hupensis. The sequence goes on from CM072519.1 coordinate 72,243,406, forward strand.
TGGTGTATGTCAAATGTCAGTGTGTGTGTAACATGTGATCATGTATGTTAGTACAGATCATGTTTGTGGTGTATGTCAATTGTCAGTGTGTGTGTAACATATGAGCATGTATGTTAGTACAGATCATGTTTGTGGTGTATGTTAATTGTCAGTGTGTGTGTAACATGTGAGCATGTATGTTAGTACAGATCATGTTTGTGGTGTATGTCAATTGTAAGTGTGTGTGTAACATATGAGCATGTATGTTAGTACAGATCATGTTTGTGGTGTATGTTAATTGTCAGTGTGTGTGTAACATGTGAGCATGTATGTTAGTACAGATCATGTTTGTGGTGTATATCAATTGTCAGTGTGTGTGTAACATGTGAGCATGTATGTTAGTACAGATCATGTTTGTGGTGTATGTCAATTGTCAGTGTGTGTGTAACATATGAGCATGTATGTTAGTACAGATCATGTTTGTGGTGTATGTCAGTGTGTGTGTAACATATGGGCATGTATGATAGTACAGATCATGTTTGTGGTGTATTTCAGTGTGTGCGTAACATATGAGCATGTATGTTAGTACAGATCATGTTTGTGGTGTATGTCAATTGTCAGTGTGTGTGTAACATATGGGCATGTATGATAGTACAGATCATGTTTGTGGTGTATGTCAATTGTCAGTGTGTGTGTAACATATGAGCATGTATGTTAGTACAGATCATGTTTGTGGTGTATGTCAATTGTCAGTGTGTGTGTAACATTTGAGCATGTATGTTAGTACAGATCATGTTTGTGGTGTATGTCAATTGTCAGTGTGTGTGTAACATATGAGCATGTATGTTAGTACAGATCATGTTTGTGGTGTATGTTAATTGTCAGTGTGTGTGTAACATGTGAGCATGTATGTTAGTACAGATCATGTTTGTGGTGTATGTCAGTGTGTGTGTAACATATGAGCATGTATGTTAGTACAGATCATGTTTGTGGTGTATGTCAATTGTCAGTGTGTGTGTAACATGTGAGCATGTATGATAGTACAGATCATGTTTGTGGTGTATGTTAATTGTCAGTGTGTGTGTAACATGTGAACATGTATGTTAGTACAGATCATGTTTGTGGTGTATGTCAGTGTGTGTGTAACATATGAGCATGTATGTTAGTACAGATCATGTTTGTGGTGTATGTCAATTGTCAGTGTGTGTGTAACATATGAGCATGTATGTTAGTACAGATCATGTTTGTGGTGTATGTCAATTGTCAGTGTGTGTGTAACATTTGAGCATGTATTTTTTTTTTGTTTTTGGTGCTGTAGTTTTTTTTTTTTTTTTTTTTTTTTTAAATAATATATTTCAATTTTTACAGCGGTGAATCAGAATGAGGCGAAAATTAACAGAATGGAGTCATGAGACATTTGAGCATGTATGTTAGTACAGATCATGTTTGTGGTGTATGTCAAATGTCAGTGTGTGTGTAACATATGAGCATGTATGTTAGTACAGATCATGTTTGTGGTGTATGTCAATTGTCAGTGTGTGTGTAACATATGAGCAAGTATGTTAGTACAGATAACAGCATTTTGAGTCCCATCTAGAAAACACACTGCTATATAATAATTATTATCACTGCTTGTTATAATAATAATAATAATAATAATAATAATAATAAAAATAATAATAATAATTATTATTATCATTATCATCATCATTTAAAAATCATACAATTTGCAAACATCTCACATTATAATTATTATGATCATCATTTTTCTTTCCCACTACCCTTTTCTGTTCACTCACTCCATCTCTACCCAAAGCCCTGACAGGATAGAAAACTGAAATGATGATGATGGTGATGAGCATGAGGAGAATTATAATAAAGAATATGATTTACCTCATCATCGGGTCTGCCCTTGCGACTGCGACGAGGCCCATCATCAAACATGTCATCGCTGCGGCTATCGTTAAAACCCAGAGGGGCAAGCTTCTCTGTATAAGGCGGTGGGGGTCTTTCTTCTGTCTCATAGTCGGGTTTGAAATCCTTGTTAGAGCGGCGAGAGCTACGGGAATTGGCATAGCGGGGAACGTAGCCGGCCCTTTCCAGTTGCTCATTGGACACAGAATAAGGAGCCATCATTCCTCCACTGCGACCACTAGCTACTGATGGGTCCTGTCAACATTCATTGTACATGATCTATCAAACATCGTCATCCACTGGTGGGTACTGTCAACATTCCAGTTACATGATCTATCATACACTGACTACAGTCAACATTCATGGTACATGACCTATCATGCACTGACTACAGTCAACATTCATGGTACATGACCTATCATCCACTGACTACAGTCAACATTCATGGTACATGACCTATCATCCACTGACTACAGTCAACATTCATGGTACATGACCTATCATCCACTGACTACAGTCAACATTCATGGTACATGATCTATCATCCACTGACTACAGTCAACATTCATGGTACATGACCTATCATCCATTGACTACAGTCAACATTCACAGTACATGACCTTTCATCCACCGACTACAGTCAACATTTATGATACATGATCTATCATCCACTGACTACGTCAACATTCATGGTACATGACCTATCATCCACTGACTACAGTCAACATTTATGATACATGATCTATCATCCACTGACTACAGTCAACATTTATGGTACATGACCTATCATCCTCTGACTACAGTAAACATTAAATTTACATGACCTATCATGCACTGATTACAGTCAACATTCAATGTACATGATCTATCATGCACCGACTACAGTCAACATTCATGGTACATGACCTATCATCCAATGACAAGTCAACATTCACGGTACATGACCTATTACCCCACTGACTACAATCAGCATTCTTGGTACATGACCTATCACCCACTGACTACTGGTGGGTTCATTAGTCATTGTTTATAAGGTCCAGCGGACTGCAAAGAGTTGAACCAGGACCACCTACTGGGAGTACTGTCAACATTCATGGTACATCACCTACACAACACCCGGATCATTTTACTTTTTCTACTGTAAAAAATTTCAGGATGCTTTGTCAGCAAATTTAAGTAGGACTTGAGTGACAGGATCTTTAAAGTCAATGTAATGGCAAAATGTAAACATATTGTGAACCCACTACAACCTGAATTACATTTGCTTTACAAAGCTGCAGTAGGATAAATTAAATTAACTGTTATTATATAACACACTGTAATATCAGAGTAGATAACTGTAATATAGCTCACTGTACTATCAGGGTAGATAAAACTTGTTAAATATCACATTGTACTATCAGGGTATATAAATTATTATAGCACACTGTACTATCAGGGCTGATAATTGTTATTATATAACACATTGTAACAGGGTAGTTAAAACTGTATTATATAGCACACTGCCAGGGCAGATAAAACTGTTATTATATACCACATTGTACCAGGGTAAAGTAACTGTTTTAAATAGCACACTGTACCAGGATAGATAAAACTGTTATATACCACATTGTTCCAGGGTAAAGTAACTGTTTTAAATAGCACACTGTACCAGGGTAAAGTAACTGTTTTAAATAGCACACTGTACCAGGGTAAAGTAACTGTTTTAAATAGCACACTGTACCAGGGCAGATAAAACTTATACACCACATTGTACCAGGGTAAAGTAACTTTTAAATAGCACATTGTACCAGGGTAAAGTAACTGTTTTAAATAGCACTGTACCAAACGGTCCTAAGAGCAACTCAAGGAGCTGACAGCAGTCAGGATTGAACTCCAGCAAGCTAAGATACCAACTTGCTGCGTCAAGTACAATGCCAAATATTCAGTACTCTATTCAGACACCCCCATTGTCAAACGTCTAATACTATTCAGACAGCCCTATTGATCCACGTGTTGGTCCACTTTGAGTTTGATGGTGATTGTGACTGTGTCCAGCACCTTGGTTTGCTCCCTAAGCAGGTAAGAATAATTACTTGTACTGTTAGCTGTACAGTTTCATGTTTATCCTCTCAATTACTTGTACTGTTAGTTGTACAGTTTCATGTTTATCCTATAGGTGACCCTCTCAATTACTTGTACTTTTAGCTGTACAGTTTCATATTTATCCTATAGGTGATCCTCTCAATTACTTGTGCTGTTTGCTGTGCAATTTCATGTTTAAACTACAGGTGATCTGGTAAGTATGAAATATAAGAACAGTTACTTGCTTGCTGTTTATAACATATGTGATCATCTCCAATTACTTGTGTTGTAAAATTTTAAGTTTAAAATACAGGTGATCTGGTAAGTGTAAAAATAAAGAACAATTACTTGTGCTGTTTGCTGAACAGTTTCATTGGAAGTTAATTGCTGTTTATTCTATAGGTGATTATCTCCAACTGTGCCTGGCTCAAAACTGCTGACAGGATATGGCAAGGGAAGCTTATAGACAAACTACTCTCAGTAGGATGTAAATACTGCTCTAGGATGTACAGCTTACTCTAATTAGTAATTAATTATCAGTATAAGAAAACTCATATAAACCCAAGACTCAAGGAGTAGAAATTTCCTACATCTACGGAAGCAGAATTAATATGTTCTAGGGCAGAAAAGAGTCAATAGCAATCAAACTTAAGACCACATTCACAAACACTCAATATGCAGTGACATTTAAAACCAATCTCATGAAAATGTGCAGTTGCCTAAACTAACATGGCTACCCATTTAAATAATGCCCCATGCCTACACTAACATATTCCCACTTGTCTACACTAATATGGCTACCTTATAAAATAATGCCACACTGGAAATAGGAACTTAAAAAGATGGCAACCATTCAACTTTATTTCCAGACACCAGCATACATTGTGGAAAATCAGCATTGGTGAATCCCAATAAAGCAAAATAAAAGTATAGCATGGTGGGCCACTACCTGTACAATCTGCAAGCAAAAACATCAAAATTGGTTCAACAAAGTTTGAGAAAGAGAGAAAAAGAATTTTACAATATAAATGACCTCAGAGACATTGACCTTTGAAAAAGAGCAAAGGTCAAGACACAAAATGCAAAGTTTTTGGCTCAATTTTCAGTGCCAAAAGATGTAGGAGGAAGATAACTGTCGGTGAAAGCAACGATGACACGGAAGGGCTTTACACAAGAAGAAAGCAAAAGGAGAGGTGTATGACGCTGACTAGGATTTAACAGTTCCCCAAATCATCTTGGCTTTGACAATTTTGACGATCAGCAGAACTCACAGAATTGACCGACAGATGATCTGTTGACTTTGTATTCTTTGTGCAATCTCTGTCCCAACCTTACACCTTTTGAACACAAGAGTATGAAAATTCAAAATATTAGGTATTTTCATCACATTAAATCCTCATTTTGTATTTTTTAATGATTTTTTTCTTGAGTGTGGTTTGAACATTTTACAGAGTTGTTTCCTTTGGGTGGAGAACTGAAAATGGAACGCTCAAAACTGACCTGTCCGCATAGCAAAAATTGGAATTGGTCTTGTCATAATTGACAAAGTAAAAAAATGTTTTGAACAAACAATTGAAATTGAGCTCGAAAGTCTGACCAACCAACAACTGCCTGATGACTGAACTGCCACTGAAAGATCTGACCAACCAACAACTGCCTGATGACTTAACTGTCACTGAAAGATTGTCCACGAGTTGAAGTATACATACACTACAAAACAACCACTTTGTGTTGTGAGACATATATAAAACAGTGTTTGGAAACAAAGTACCTCCAGCGACCTTGACTTTTGCAATAGAACAAAACATAATCGCACGGGAGGATGGCCACTAATCTAGGTAAAGTTCCTTTATGAAGTTTGGACAACATCTGGCCAAGTGGTTCTTGACATATGAAGTGCAACACAGACCAACTGACAGATGGACTGACATTGGCTCACTCTGATTCTTGACTATTTTAAAATGTTTCTAGATATCTGGAAAAACAAAAGCAATCCCAATAGTCAGATAAATTACAAACTTTTGAGATAATTTAAAAGCTACAATGCCAGCACTATGTTAAAAACAATAAAACACACACTCACACACCCTAAGCGTGGTCAAATATTCAACATAATAAAACCTGCCCAAGACTTCATGCTCACCTTGAATATTTTAATGGAGATGTGTCATGTAATAAAAATTGGTGTTGATGGTACTATAAGTTATTATATGCATATGATTTCGGTAATATAATAAATAATAGATAGAATATTCCCAATTGTGCCCAATTTTTTAGTTCAACTTCAATGTCCACTTTTCAACCAAGCATATTTGGCCATGCTCATTCAACAAATAAATTTTAAAAAGCAAAATCAAAAGTTCTGAGCAATGACTGTTAGATAACATTGTTAGTAATGTTTACAGGTTTGTGGGCAGTTAAAAAATAAAATAAAAATGCACAAACATAAAAAACAAAATACTCAGTAATAATAATAGCTGCTGTGAGTCATTCAACCCAAATTAACCAAAAGCAAACCACACTATAGCTGATGGTCATATCCTAATGTTCCTAATGTCAATCTGATGGTTATATTTTAAGGTTAGTGTTTCTACAGTCAGTCTGGGGTCTACATAAACATTGGAAAAAACAAACTATAAAATGTTTAATTCACACTAAAAGATGCATATTTGCACATATATTTAAAACTTCTTTTTGCCTCTAATACTTCTCAAAATTGAATATAAACATGTCTAAAGTAACAAAAAATGGTTTACTATAGCAGCAAATGGCTGATCTCCGTTAGGAAACCAGAAATGGGGAACTATAGCAGCAAATGGCTTATCTCCTTTAGGAAACAGGCACTTGTGAGCTATAGCAGCAAATGGCTTATCTCCTTTAGGAAACCAGCAATGGGGAACTATAGCAGCAAATGGCTGATCTCCTTTAGGAAATCAGCAATGGGGAACTATAGCAGCAAATGGCTGATCTCCTTTAGGAAACAGGCACTTGTGAGCAATAGCAGCAAATGGCTTATCTCCTTTAGGAAACCAGCAATGGGGAACTATAGCAGCAAATGGCTGATCTTTAGGAAACAGGCACTTGTGAGCTATAGCAGCAAATGGCTTATCTCCTTTAGGAAACCAGCAATGGGGAACTATAGCAGCAAATGGCTGATCTCCTTTAGGAAACCAGCAATGGGGAACTATAGCATCAAATGGCTAATCTCCTTTAGAAAACAGGCTTTGGTGAACACTAAACTATAGCAGCAAATGGCTTATCTCCTTTAGAAAATGGGCATTGATGAGTTATTGCAGCAAATGGCTTTCTTTAGAAAACAGGTATTAGTGAACTACAGCAGCAAATGGCTTATTTCCATTAGGAAACCAGTATTAGTGAACTATAGCAGCAAATAGCTTATCTCCTTTAGAAAACCAGCATAGGTGGACTATAGCAGCAAATGGCTTATCTCCTTTAGAAAACAGGCATTGGTGAACAGTGTACTGGTGTGACCAACAAACTCCAATGTGTTGCTGTGGATTAGTTCAGGGAAACAGTGCTGTACGTGCTTGTGGTTTGAAGTTACACTCAATCAGAGCATAAAGACCCCTGTAGTAGCAAAGTGTGTGACATTGTCAGGGACCGAACAAATTTTTTAAGCTGCTTAAATGCCCATAGGAGAGCTTTCACCTCAATAATATTGATTAATTAATTCTTCCATGATCATAGTATCTAGTGTAGCACATGTGATAAAAATAACCTCAGACTCATCTTAATAAAGTTAAAATAATTTTAACAACAACAAAGACAACAACAATAATTATGATAGATAATGGTGACGGACATTGATAATGATTATGAAGAAGACGCAAAAATGAATTTTTGTCTAACATAGAGTACTCCATTGACTTGGGTGGTGTCTAACATAGAGTACTCCATTGACTTGGGTGGTGTCTAACATAGTGTACTCCATCGACTTGGGTGGAGATTCCCTTACCCCACTTCCCTGTTCAGCAAAATTCCTAAGAAAACTGATGCCTGAAGACCTGCCAATAATAAGTGTGCCCTTAAAAGCAGTCCTGTCTAGAGTGCAAAAGGCTGATAGCCTATGGTGCCATCACTACTATACTATACTATAATGATGATGATGATAGTACAGCACAGTAACAGGAAAAGACTTCCAAAGGCCTCAAGCATTGAGCAAGTCATAACCAGTAACAACACAAGATACTCCAACAAAAAATGTTATGACCATGTAATTTTCATAACTTCCACCTTTCTACAGAAGATACACAATATAATATATCACTTCCACCGTCCAATTAAGATAAACCAACAACAAAATAACAAATACAATATTATCAATATCAAATACACTTTGAGGAAATAAGACAAAAGACTGGGATCACAACTTTTTTTATTTATTAAACCTCTAAATCAAAATAATACATGCATAACCACATCACTTTAATCTATAAATGATTAAGTTTATACATTTTTATAAACATCTTATAATTTAAGGCTTTGGGATAGATAGACACTTAAAAGTTGAAGGGTTACTAATAACTGATCTGAAACGTTTTTGAGACACTTGAATAAAGACATATTAATTTAAAAGAACAAACAGACTGACTGTATATTTGCAAGGGATGGGAGAAAGAAGCTTTTTTTTCTTCTCGGTAACCTTGAATTGTTTCCTTAAGAAAGATCAGAAGGTTAACACAGCACAGGTGGCAAGGTTAGACTTAAGCACAGGTGCATTTTTGTATCTCGCTTTTCACTAAATGCCAAATTTTCATGGTCATGGCCAGAGGGGGAGAAAGCTCACAGCTAACCAAAGGAGATTCCCACACACAACCTTCAGGACTTGCACTCTACAGGTCACCCCAAAACCAATAGCTTGTCACGCAGGACTAACGCAACAGTAAAAAGCAATGTGCCTGTGCTTGTAGTCTAAGCAAGTGAGAAGAGAGGCTTATGAACAGTGGTTATGATGCTAGCACAGAAACGGAAGAAGAAATACTACATACTCTGTGGCCCATAAGTCCCTAGAAAGGAAAGAAGAAACAGTGCAAGTAAATAAACAAGCATCAAACTATTGATTAATAAACTGTTCCAAGCAACAACAATTATTAACAATAAAACAGCATTCTGGGCCAATGTTTCTCTTAATATTAATAAATCCTGAATTTTCAAGATTCCTCAAATTGTAACCTTGAAAGCACCTTCTAAAACTCAACAAAATCGCTAGCCGTTTTTGAGACATTGAGCAAAACGTGTTTTACAACAAAATTGCTCCAGAGACCTTGACCTTTGCAGTAGAGCAAATATAATTGCACAGGAGGCAGGTCACTAATCGAGTTCCTATAAAGATTGGTCAAAATCCATTCAGTGGTTCATGAGATATGACTTCCCACTGACAGACTGACTGACATTCCAATCTGGACATTCAAAAACAAAAGACAGGTAACAATTTCTGTCATCATCCCCCCTCATCTCCCCCAACACACACACACATGTAAGACAAAAAGCTGAAGAAAGAAATTGCAATAAAAGATAAAAATTAGCAATTTATCACTTCTGTCCCATCCTCCCCCAACCACCATCAATCTGGACAATGCCCAAAAAAACTGACGACCAATGGATTTTTTTTGTCATGACAATACAATAAAACTAGGCCTACGACGTCATAGTAAGAATACAATACAGGCTTAAAATGGTATCCCAAACTAAGCCTACATCATCATATAATATAGATAGAATGGTCTCCAAAACTAAGCCTATCCTATCCTATCCTGTAACCCGGAGGTCGTAGGGGCACCACAGATGATCGTTTAATCAGCATACTCCATCTTTCTCTGTCCTCAGCAGCCCTGATGGCTTCGCTCAGTGTCAAACCAGTCCATTCTCGAATGTTGTCCTCCCACCTCTTTTTCGGTCTCCCTCTTCTTCTACCCCCTTGCACTGTGCCTTGCAGAATAGTCTTTGCAAGGCCTGATGATCTAGTGACGTGGCCATACCATCGGAGTTTCCGTTTCTTCACAAACTGTGAGCAGGTCATAAACCCAATAGACCCAACGTTTCCCGGCGTGCCGTAAGAGGCGACTAACAGGGGTGATGTTAGCACGGCATCACTGGGCAAAAGTCTTCTACACAGAAGTCACCGGCCAGGGCGGAGGAACCTCACGTTACTACAGGTTCAACGACCACATGCTCAGGGCCAAGGCGAGCCACACTGTATTAGTGGATTTCGGCTGTGGCCAACAGCCTGGAGAGGATTGGGCACCGCCAGGTCTTTTTGCCCAAGACACACAAACTAAGCCTACAACATCATATAATATAGATAGAATGGTACCCCAAACTAGGCCTACAAAAATCATAATATGAATGCAATATAGACTTGAAATGGTCTCCAAAACTAGGAATAATACCTATCCTACCCAATGCCGTAAAAAAGTCATTGGGGCACCACAGATGATCGTTTAACCAGCGTACTCCATCTTTCCCTGTCCTCAGCAACAATCATGGCTTCGCTCAATGTCAAGCCAGTCCATTCTCGAATGTTGTCCTCCCACCTCCTTTTCTGCCTACCTCTTCTTCTGCCTCCTTGCAATGTGCCTTGCCGGATGGTCTTTACAAGGCCTGATGCTCTGGTGAGATGGCCATACCATCAGAGTTTCCGTTTTTTCACCACTGTGAGCATGTCATCATGTTCTCCAATGGCTTGTGTGATGATCTGTTGGACTTTGCCGTTGGTGATATGCTGGGACAGTATAGGAAATGTCCATGCTCTGTATTCTTCATTGTAGGTCTACTGTAAGGATCCATGTTTCGCAAGCAAGATGGAGATGACAAGGAAGCACAGCAGCCTTATCTTGGAGTGTAGACTGATGGTCCTGTTTTTCCAAATGGGCTTCAACGTTGTCATGGACTCAGTTGTTTGTGCGATCCTGGAGAGGACTTTCTGTCCGGACTCAATGTTTGATACAATGGCTCTTAAATATTTGAAGCTAAGCACTGTGTTGAGTGAATGGCTTGGACTTTGATGTCCGTGTTGATGCCATTGGTGTTGTTGGTCATCATTTTGGTCTTCTCTGCACTTATTTCCATTCCAAAGGCTCTGGAGGTGATGTCGAGCATCTGTGCCAGCTGTGCAAGTTCTTGTTCCTCTCCAGCTAATCCATCAATGTCATCCACAAAACGGAGGTTGGAGATTGCTCCACCCCCTATGATGACTGTGCCTTAATGATCTGCAAGGGCATCTGACATGATGGCTCTAGAAAGATGAAGTGTTGGAGAGAGTAGGCATCATTGACGCACAGCGTTTGTTGTTCTAAACCAGTTTCCAATTGCGCTGTTGTGGAAGACTGCATTAGTAGCCTTGTCATACAGGCTTTTGATGACTTCAATAATGTTAGGGCTGATGTTGTACACTCTCATGGTTACTACATAGATAAATAATCAATGTTCATAGGGTCCAGCGGACTGCTTAGAGTCGAATCAGGACCATGTACAATTATAATATGAATTCAAAATAGACTTAGACCTGGCTTGACACTGAGTGAAGCCATGAGGGTTGCTGAGGCCAGAGAAAGGTGGATTACACTGGTTAAACGACCATCTGTGGTGCTTTTACGACTTCGAGTTACGGGATAGGATATGATAAACTTAGAACAGTCTTCAGAATTAAGCCTACAACATCATACAATATAGACTTAAAATTGATCTCCAAAGCTAGGCCTAATACATCATAACAGGAATACAATATATTATATAGTCTTAGACTGGTCTCAACAAACTACACCTACTATATCATAATAGGAATTCAATATATACTACTCAAAATAATTGAAGGGCCACTCTCATATTTCATTTAGTTTAATTATTTTTTGCTGCTATCAATAATATCGCTTATGTTGCTTATTTCAAAACTTATCCTGTATAGTAACATTCAAGACAATCTTATTCTGACAAGTAATCACATGTGTGAGTTTTGAACTTTCTGCAATGAGTTGAAAAACAAACCCAATTTTTACCCAAAAAAATGACCCTAATTTACTGTTGTCTTCCTAATAAAACAAAATTTTCAACATTAAAAAGTGATTTGCACGCGAAAAAAAGGGCTTGCATTTTCTGAGTTCAGTTCAACAATCGGCGCTTTTTTCTGGATATAAATGGCAGCGCTTTTGCTGCTTTTCTAACCATGCCCCCAAGGCGACGATTGACTGATGCGGATAGAGGCAGAGCTATTGCATGGCTTCAGGAAGGGGTGGGGGTGAGAGAAGTTGGCAGGCGGCTGGGAGTGTCCCACTCCGTTGTCCAAAGGCTGCGGGAGCGCTTTAACAACACTGGAAGCGTCCAAGAACCAAGAAGGTCTGGACACTCCCGCGTTACCACTGCAAGACAAGACCATTTCATCACCCTGTCAGCTCTGAGGATGAGGTCCGCTACAGCAAACACCATCAGAAGACAGCTTCACGCAGCCAGCAATGTTAACATCAGCGACCAGACAATTCGCAACCGTTTACACGAGGCAAACCTGTAATCAAGACGACCAGCAGTACGGCCTTTGCTCACCCCAGCTCAACGTGCAGCTTATTTGGCCTGGGCTCGGCGTCATTTGGTGTGGACTAGGCAACATTGGTCAAGGGTGCTCTTTACAGATTAGTCTCGGTTCTCCTTGTCTTTCAACGACCCTCGAGTGAATGTTTGGAGGCGTCCACGGGAGCGTTTTGCTGATGCGATGGTGCGCGAGCATGACCGCTTTGGTGGTGGATCTGTCATGATGTGGGGTGGCTTTACATTAAACTTCAGAACACCCCTGCTCCAAATTCATGGCAACTTAAACGGTATTGGCTACAGGGATGACGTCCTACAACCTAGGGTTCTCCCAGCTCTGCGGGCAATTGGGGAAGGTGCCATACTACAGGACGATAATGCCAGACCCCACCGAGCGCGTATCGTCAACGACTTCCTGCAGCAACAGCACGTCATAAGGATGGATTGGGCGGCTCAATCACCCAATTTGAACCGCATAGAACATCTGTGGGATGTCTTGTGTCCATGGGCAAACCTCCCTCCAGGAGCTAACCTTGAAGTTCTGGCCCAAGTTCTCCAGCAAGAGTGGTTGGCCATCCCAGGAAACATCCTCCATATCCTGATACGGACCATGAGACAACAATGCCAAGACTGCATTGATGCAAATGGTGGCCACACCTGATACTGACTCTATAGATTTTTGGTTTCTAAAGTTTTGATTTTGTAAATGAGGTGTATGTCCAGTTAAATTGAATTTACTACAATTTTAGGCGACTGATGTCTAAAATCATTTTTGTTATTGATTCAGAAATGATTGCAATAAAATATGATGAACTAATAAATTTAATTCGTGTTTTTGATTTAAAGAGAGACCCATATGTCCAAGTGGCCCTTGTATTAATTTGAGTACTATATTATATAGTCTTAGAATGGTCTCCAAAACTAGGCATACTATATCATAATATGTATACAACATAGACTGTGTATGTCAGTACTTCCTTGCTGAGCAGGCAGCACATTTTGACTGAAGAAATATTATAAACTTCAAATTTTCCCAACAATTTACTTTTTGTCCTGACTGAGAGATAAAGAAAAATCTAAACTTGAAAATTTCCCAACAGTTTAGCAGTGCTTCAGATTGTTTTCAGACATCATGGGCCCAATGACCCATGGCCATGCAAAATGATGGGTCAATTTTGAAAAAGATGGGTCATTGACAATCGAAGGTATTCGTATCGTATGTTCACTTAGTCCTTCTTGATTTTTATGACGCGCCAGGCTGGCGCAGACTGTTACGCGCCATTCTGATAAAATATGCGCCAATGGCGCGGGCGCGCCGACAATCTGAAGCACTGTTTTAGTATAGTTCAAATTGAGATAAACAACAACAACAATAATAATAATAATAATAATAATAATAATAATAATAATAATAACAACAATAATAATAATAATTATAAAAAAAATAATAATAACCTATCCCATAACTCAAAAGTCATGCAGGCACCACCGTAGATCGTTTAACCAGCCCACTCCATCTTTCTCTGTCTATGCCCACAGCAGCCCTGATGGCTTCACTCAGTTTAAAATAATGATAACAACAATAATACAAGAATTTATCCTCCATCTCATCTCACAAGATATAGTGATCAGAGGAGTGGGTTGTCACGCATGCACACACACACACAGAGCCAACATACTTTCACTGAACATGGAAAAGAGAGAGATAGAAATAGAGAAAGAGAGAGAGAAAGAAAGAGAAAGAAAGAGACAGAGAAAGAGAGAGAAAGAGATTTAAAAAAAAGAGAAAGAGATAAAGATAAAAAAAGAAAGAGAGGGAGAAAGAGAGAGAAAAAAAGAGATTAAACAACTAACAAATGAGCAAATAAATAAATAAAAATAAAACTAGAAGGGTAAAGCTCATATGACTCATCTGCTCCTTATGGAACTCACAATATTTAACATAAAAATAAGTGCCCAGAAAAAAAAAGAAACATGGCATTAAAATGCAAATTAATACTGATTTCGATCTTTCTATGCTCTTGGCCTTGAGATGACCTTGACCTCCAGCTCCATATACACCTATGTACTATCAAATAAAGTACAGCAAAAGTTGTATTATGCCAAAAATTGACCTTTTGACCTCCAGCGACCTTGACCTTGGCATGACCTTGACCATCATGTGACCTCTCATGCATGTTTGATCAAATAACCCAATGTTGCATACTATGGGGTTAAATAAACACGATTCCTATCATTATTTTGTTTGACCCATTTTTGTGTGTGTTTTTTGTAAGGACTAAAATGACCTTGACCTTCAAAATCAACCCAAAAACTGAACAAATATGAAAGATCAATCTTTCATCTCTAAATATAACGAGATTGGACTTTTTATTTCTCTTAATTTAGGGTCAAGTTCACCAAAATACTTTAACTGGTTCGGACAGCTCCAATCACCTTGACCTTATAGCGAGTATGATCAAATTTGTATTGTATGTGTGCCTATCGTGCAACAAAGAATCGTAAGTTAAATATTACTCTGAGTGAAGTCATTCATTCACTGATCATTTATGAGGTCTTATGGGTATATACCATCTTACCAAGTTTGGTTGTGATAGCTGAAATAGGTTCTGGGATATTAATCCACTTGCAAGTTTTGTATAGACAGACAACGGGTGGCAAATGGATGGATGGACAACAACAACAAAATTGTATGTCATTTTTGGACTATTTTGGACTTTGTATATGTTTCATGTCTATCTAAAAATTAGGTGAATGTTAAAACCATGATCAGAGTTTCTCAAAGAAAGCGTTTATAAAGCCAAACTCTATGCCTGTTAGAATTATGAATATATTTATGAATATATTTTTCATTATGATCAGGCAGCAAGCATTGTGTGCAGAAATGTAATAAGCAGCAAGAACAAGCCACAGCATCAATTCTAGTTAAAATATAATAATCTCAATATAATAGTAATTCAAATATCATAATAATTCAATTTCAACATAATATTAATTCAATTTAAAATATTATAATAATTATACTGCTTGCAATACTAGCTGAGAAAAAAACTTCTTAATTTAAAACATGAGCTTTCCATCCATAACCCAAGTAGGAGCAGTATATCTTTATTAGAGGCCATAAAACATGTAACGCAACAATATCTTATCTACTAACTGATAAAAGTTACTTCTTTAAATAGCTGTTGGTATTTGTAAGGGAGAATAGTCAAGGTGTTGTTTTGTTGGGTTTGGAGGGTACTGAACTGAGCAAACTTCTTGAAATAATACATGCAGACACAGCACCAATCAAACAACAGTAACAACAAAATCAATTATAAAGATGTACACAGAAAATATACACAAACTATGATACATATACAGAGAATCTTTTAATCTGGTGGTGTGGTTTATAAAAAAAAAATCTCCTTCAACCTTTTGACTTGTCTTTCTTCAACTGTAAGTCTGTAAACCCAGGCTGACACACACAAACAACAATGTATACCCATTAAATATATGCACACAAAGTGACGAAGTCCTGATTCTGCTCCTTGTAAGTCAGCTGGACCCTTTAAACAATGATTTACTTAAGCAAAGTCACACAGACATCAAAACTTTGAACAATGAAATCAAGAAATAAGTCAAAATATTAAAACAGTTGTCTAGTTGAACAAACTACTAAAGCCCTCAACTCACCCTCATGATGGCTGGGTCCTTCTCCACAAAGCGACGCACTTCATTCTGCCTGCGGAATTTGCAGTAGATGATAAGGCCGAGAATGAGAGCGATGAGAAAAACGGCAGCGATGACAATGGCAGCAATGCCACCAGCGGTAATGTTGTTGCAGTCCTGCTCTTCATCCACCCAATCACCACAATCGTTATACTCGTCACAAACAAGGTGCTCAGCAATGCACCGTCTGGTGCCAAAAGTCTGACAGGCAAACTCTTCGTTGGAGCAGGGAACTGCAATACACCGCGAAAGCGTGTATTAGTAGTAATAATAATCACAATAATTGTCACATATGACTCACAAGCTCCTTATGGAACTTGCAATATTCTTATTCTACGTGGAAAATGCGTACCAAGAAACATGGAAACAAAATGGTGGCAATGAAAATGTAATATTCATATTGGCTTTGATCTTGACATCAAGATGACATTGACCACACGCTCCAAATCGAAGCTCGTGTATTATCAAATAAACTACAGCAAAAGATGTACTATGCCAACTAGAAGGGCAAAGTTCCTCATGGACTTTGCAATATTTAACAAGAAAACGAGTGCTCAGAAAAAGAAAAAAAAACGAAACGGTGGCATTAAAATGCAAATACCAACTTTGATCTTTTTATGGTCTTGACCTTGACCTCATGTATAATCAAACTATAGCAAAAGTTTATTATGCGCTTCAAAGTGATCTTGGGATGACCTTGACCTTAGGATGACCTTGATCTTCAGGTGACCCTCTGATGCTCATGTATATATATATGTATATATGTATATATATATATATATATAGGTCCACCACTAAATAATTAAATAATAATACCATAGAAAGCCCTACTGACCATTTGGCAGAAAGCGTCCAATATCCCAAAGCTGACCCAACAGACCCCCATACACAAACGAGAAGTTTTTGGAGAGTTTTCACAGAAAAAAGGTAAGTGACTGGTCTAAACGAAAAAGATAGTAGATTGATAGAACCGAGTATGAACAAGAAAAAACAAACGAGAAAGACAGCAAAAGTGAAAATTTAAAGCACTAAATTCCCACAAAGTGGGGATACTATTTATACGAAAACCCAGGCACCCCAATGGGGTAGGGGTTAGATATGATTATAATCATATTAAAAAGACAATACATCCTCTTCTATGAGGAGTAGCAGTGTTTGATTTCCAAGTAAAAATGAAGCAGCAGAGGAACTTACAAGCTCTCCGGGCCACAGTGAAGTGGATTGTGAAACCTGAGCCTTGAATGGACCCCATGGATGTAACACGAATGATGAGTGCGTTTTTCTCGATGAAGTACACCTCCTTAGGCATCTGCTCTTCATGTCCACAGATGGCCTTGTTCAACCCTGTTAAAATAAATTAATAAACTAGAAGGGCAAAACCTTTATGACTCACATGCTCCTTAAGAAACTTGCAATATTTAACATGAAAATGAGTGCCCAGAAAAAAACAAAATGAAACAGTGGCATTTAAATGCAAAGTAAAACTGAATTTGATCTTTCAATGCTCTTGACCTTTGGCTCCAAATACACATGTAAAATACAGCCAAAGTTCTACAATGACCATGGGATGACCTTGACCTTTAGTTACCTTGACCTTGGGATGGCCTTGACCATGACGTTACGCCCTGTGCTCATGTATGATCAAATAACCCAGTGTTGTTGCATACTATGGGTTAAATAAACAGCCATTCCACTGAAGGAAGACCTATTTTTAAAATGTTTTTGCAAGGCCAAAAATGACATTGACCTTCAAGATCAACGCAAAAACTGAACAAATAATGAAAGATGAATCTATTATCTCTAAATGCAACAAATAATGAAAGATCAATCTATCATCTCTAAATGCAACACATAAGGAAAGATCGCTCTATTATCTTTAAATGCAATAGTAGGGTCAAGGTCACTTCAAAATACCTATACTATTACTAACCGATTTTGGACAGCTCCAGTGACCTTGGAGTGAGGTTGACCAAATTAATAGAGCATGTGTGTTTCATTGACATCTATCATGCAAAAACACATCATACGTTCAATATTAATGACTTTTAAAATAGTGAAATTTTGTTGAAAATTTTCATTTTTGACTAACATTTGGTGACCCTGTGACTTTGACCTTGAAGTGAAGTCATTAATTCCCTGATTATTTATTAGCTCTCGTGGGTAAGCACCCTCTTACCAAGTTTGGTTGTGATAGTTTAAATACTTGGTTGTGATAGTTAAAATAGGTTAAGAGACTTGAATCCACTTGCAAGTTTTGCACAGAAAAATGGCAAACCAAGGGACGAATTTTTTTTTATAAGAGTTATTTTGGGACTGTTTAGGACTTATTTTGCACAAATCGTGAAATATTTGTTGGGGGGAGGGGGGTGGAATGAGGAGTGTGTGTTGGGGTGAGTGCGCAAACTCACATTGCTATGCCGGTGAGTCAATAAAAACTTACATATATATTAAAAAGCATTAGAAGGGCAAAGCCCATATGATTCACTTGCTCCTTATGGAACTTGATATTTAACATGAAAATTAGTGCCCAGAAAAAAATTAAATGCAAACATCGACTTTGATCTTTCTCTTGAGCTTGAGATGACAATGACCTCTGGTTCCAAGTACACTCATGTATTATCGAATAAAGTACAGAAAAAGTTGCATTATGCCAAAAAAAAAAGCCTTTGGGATGGCCTTGACCTCTAGATGACCTTGACCCTCATGTCTTCTCTTATGCATGTCTGATCAAATAACCCAATGTTGTTGCATTATTTTAAAAATGTTTTTGCAAGGCCTAAATATGACCTCGACTTTCAAAATCAACGCAAAACCTGAAAATATATATGAAAGATCAATCTATCATTTCTAAATACAAGTTTATACTTTATATCCCTCTCATAGTATATGGGCCAAGGTCACTTCAAAGTATCTATACTAAATGACTTTGGACAGCTTCAGTGACCTTGACCTTGGAGTGAGGTTTACCAAATTTGTACATTATGTGTGTCTCATCGATATCTATCAAGCATAAACAAATCATCGTTCAATATTAATAACTTTGAAAAACTTAATATTTTGAAAAATTGTCATTTTTTACTAGCATTTGTTGACCCGTTGACCTTGACATTGATGTGTGTGACGTGGGGTTTTTTATTGTTGCTGGGCTCTGCACAATGGAATGCTGCAACCCTCACGTCTTATTCTATGGGGATCGCTAGTGAGTCACCCGGTGAATTACTTTAATACATTTATCTGTTTAGCTCGGTCTGTGTTAAGGCTGGGGTACAGAGATAGATAGAAAAATAGTAAAAGATCACTGTCACACTAGCTTTCACACGGCTATGAATCATATGTAGTCCAGCCACTTGATAACAGTCAAAATCATACATTTATTTCTTCTACTCTATACACGATTTTCGAAGTACGAATCTAACTTAAAAGTTCAATTGTCAATGCGAATGGTTCGCTCGCTGATAATCTAGGCAGCAACTTTTTCTTCATAGGGCACTGGCTACTAGCGTTCATGAAGAGTGGACTACTGTGGTCCTTTTGATACAGTTTTAGTGCACTGTTTCCTGTGCACTTAACTGAATGGTTTCGTGGTTGAAGCGCTGCTTTGAGGTACCTTCTACGACACGCTGTGTTGTCGTTGCTTGCGTTCGACGGGTGGGCTATCTGCGCTCGATGCTGTAGATGCCTTGGCAGCCAACTCGAATCGTAGATTAGGTTCTATTCTTTGCTGAGTTGGGCTCACGATATCCTGCCTGCTCGTCTGTAACATATGAGATGAAATTCTGCACAACCCTGAATAATAGGTCTGTGCAGAGCGTCTCACTGAAAGCCAAAGTAGCTCTCAGTGATAGCTCCACATCTCTATACATAAGCGATGAACATTCTGCTAAGTCGGTGGTCCACTGGAATCTCCACTCTAATTTCCTATACATACATAAATATAAATCGTAGCTAACTATACACATAAAGAATTAATAATATTATAAACATTCACTGGTACAGCCACTGGTCTGCAAGCATACATATAGGTTAAACAACAGTGGTTCCGTCAGGTATACAACATGGCGTCACACCCGGTCGTGCTTGACATGTGGTCGGCTTCTCCACATGTTAAGGCAAAGTCGGACTAACAATTCAAATCTATGCATATCAAACTCCACAAACATAATTTCAACAATAATATAAATACATCAAGATGAACCAAAAGTATGTTCATTTACCTTTTTGACAATGTCAGGCCCGTGGCTACTTGATTGAATTCAAATATTCAACAAGCACCGCTTCCTTGTTTTATCAGTGGAGATATTTCTCTGCTCGAGTGTAGCTGTGTACTGCTCAGAGCTTTCCACACAACTGACCCTATACTTGGCTTTGACTGTATCAGCCAGAACTGGTCCTAACCACTCTACCTGTGTCCTGATTGGCTGAAACAATCTAAGTGGATATAAAGCTCGAAACACTATCGTAGGCCGCGATGATGTCACTAAACGGCTCGCGTCCGCTCGCAATGTGTGTGTACCCATCAGTTATACCTTAATCGTCTGCTATAGACTACAGTAACCTTCTAAGTTTTACTACTGCTAAACAAGCAAAAGCTCAAATAGTGCGGGCTAAACGGGTCTGCTTGTTACAATGTGAAGTAATTAATTCCCTGATCATTTATGAGGTCTCATGGGTATACACCATCTTACCAAGTTTGGCTGTGATAGTTGAAATAGATTTCATTTTTGGACTATGTAGGACTCATCTGGCCGATATGCAAAAAATCTCGAAATTTCTTTTTTCAGAGTTGAGTACATGGACTCAAAATGCTATGCATGTGAGTCAAAAATACTAATTCCACCTACCTTGTACAAAACTACCCTGGTTGCCATCGAAAAGCTGGATGTTGGTGTTCTCGCACTTGTTTATGTCACCACTGTAGAAATCAAGCCAAGTGAAATAGAACATCAAGATGTAACCAGGGGTGATTTGGACGTTGATATCACATCTTTCTTCTTCGTTGGCATAGATGGGAATGCGGTCTGGCAAGTTTGAAACCAAGTTGCCAGCATCATACTGACGTGTGCGGAGATCAATCATGGCCTTGCATGTCACAGGGATTGCTGCAGGAATTAACCACAACAACTCATGAAAGTTATTGTTATGATATAGTGAGCTTACTGCCTCCTTAGCAGTTCTCTGGACCCTATAAACATTGACAATCTAATCCACTGACAATCTAATCTAATCTAACTCAATATAAATTTATTTTATTTTGCATCTAAAAGAGAGATAAGAGATAGTGAGCTCTCCTATAAATTCCTAGGTACTCGCTTGAGCCTTCTCTGTTTGTTTGTATGTAGATTATAGTCACACGACACTTTCGCATATAGGTGACTACTGGACCGATTTATACTGACACCAGCGGGCCAGTTGTTGGTAAAGGGGAAAATAATATGATCACACGTTGACCAATCCGGGATTCGAACCAGCGACCTTTCGGTTACTAGCAAGACGCTCTTACCAACTGAGCTACCCGGCCCCTCAGCAAGCCTTCTCTATGTTTGCCCAAACTTTTGAAACTGCCCTACAGACTCCAGCACTTCCAGTCTCTTACCATGTTCAAACAGAACCTCAAAATCTATCTCTTTACTAGATACTTTTAGATCCAGAAAAATCAGTGTGCAGTGTGTGAATGAGTAATTGAATAGGGTGTGTTTGGTAGCATGTGTGTCTGTGTGAATGTATGCCATCATTGTTGTGTTTGTAATGTTCTTGGTTTAAATGCTGTACTGCCAGAACACCTCTTTTTATTGTTTTTTGGGGGTGGCACTGTATGGTTTTTAAATAGTTTTAAATAAATGTTACTCTGTTTTATAAAATAAATTATTATGTATGGTGTTTAATACTGATTTAATTCCTGTCATATTACTTCTTTTCCTAGTGACACTAAGTGGTACTTTTTAATTTGAGTTATTTTTATAATTGCTTTATTATTTATTCTTAATGCTAATGTCCTTTGTATTTGTGTGCGTGTGTGTTTGTGTGCGTGTGTGTTTGTGTGTGCATGTGTGTGTATTGTATGTTAATCTCTTTAAACGTGCTTTTTAAAACTTAGATGTGATGTTTGTTATTATTTTTGTACTGTTTATTATTTATAACGATGTTTAACATGTTTTATCTCATAATGTTGTACTGTATTGTTAAAATATTTAACCTTTTTAGATGTGAAAAAATCCAGATGATGGACATGGCACAGTCCCGGCGGGGAGCATCACAGCCAGATCGACTACATCATGGTCAAAAAACGCTTCAGATCAAGCATCAACATTGGCAGGACACGCACTTTTCCAGAAGCAGACATTGAAAGTGACCACGATCTCGTGCGATGTCTTTCCGGCTCCACTTGAAGATAGTAAACATAGCAAAGTGCACTAGAATGAAGTTTGACCTGGACAAACTGCAAGACCCAGAGGTGGCAAAAATATTTCAGGCAACAATTGGAGGGAAATTTGCACCACTGCTCATTTTTGGAGCTGGTGAAGTATAGACATATATAGACACCATGACCACCACCTTCAACTCAGCTGTGACAGATGCCACACTTAGATCATTGGCAAACACTGCCCAAACAATAAGCTGTGTATCACACCTGAACTTTTGGACTTGTGTGATAAATGAAGAGAGATGAAAAAGAAAAAGAACACCTCCCAGGGAGCTGATGCCTACCGAAAAATCAACAATGACATCCGAAAATGCATGCTCACAGCAAAGGAGAACTGGATAGAAGATCAATGCCAGGAAATAGAGAACAGTCTGAACAAGAACCACAGCAAGAAGGCCAACCAGACTGTGAAGCGGCTGACAAGTGTTAAACAGCCCAAGGTCTCCATGCAAGTCTGGCATATGCCTTACAGAAGAACAAGAAGTCTTGGATAGATGGACAGAGTACTGTTCTGACCTTTACAACCACACACCAAATGGAGACCCATGTCCCCAGAACAGAGAAGAAGAAATCCTTCGAATTCTGAGAAATTGAGGCAGCAGTGCATCCCCTAAAAAAGGGGAATCAGCAAGAAAGGACAACATACCCACGGAACTGCTTCAAGCAGGAGAAGGAGCGATGATTGACGCCCTCACCATTGTCTGTAACAAGATCTGGCAGAGTGGGGAGTGGCCTACACCATAGACCCAGTCGCTTGTCATCACTCTTCCCAAAAAAGGTAACCTTCAGGAGCGTGAAAATTACCGCACCACCAGCTTCATCAGCCATCTTAGCAAAGTCCTCCTGAAAATAATACTCAACAGGTTGAAACCCCAAGCTGAACAAATCATAGATGAAGAACAAGCATGATTCCGGGCAGGGCGAAGTACCACTGAACAGATTTTCAACCTCAGAATAATCTGCGAGAAATACCTATAGCACCAAAAACATCTATATGATGCCAGACTTCTTGAAGTCTACGGATACATGATATACTATATACTTCAATAATTTCAGGGCTGATGCTGTACACTCTCATAGTTGCCCACAGAGCTGCATGCCAGACTTCTTGACGTCTACGATCATGTGTTCGTAGACTTCAAGAAGTCTGGCATGCAGCTCTGTGGGCAACCATAAGAGTGTACAACATCAGCCCTGAAATTACTGAAGTCATCAAAAGCCTGTATGACAAGGCTACCAGTGCAGTCCTCCATAACAGCGCCATCGGAAACTGGCTAAGAACAACAACTGGTGTGCATCAAGGATGCCTACTCTCTCCAACATCTTCCTAGAGCACATCATGTCAGATGCCCTTGCAGATCACGAAGGCGCAGTCTGCATAGGGGGTAGAGCAATCTCCAACCTCCGTTTTGCGGATGACCTTGATGGATTGGCTGGAGAGGAACAAGAACTTAAACAGCTGGTACAGAGGTTTGACACCACCTCCAGAGTCTTTGGAATGGAAATAAGTGAAGATAAGGCTAAAATGATGACAACAACATCAATGGCATCAACATGGACAGCAAAGTCCAAGGCCAATCCCTCAACACAGTGCTTAGCTTCAAATATTTAGGAGCCATTGTATCAGACTATGAGTCCCGACAGGAAGTCCTCTCCAGGATCGCACAAACAACTGGTTGATTGATTGAATCAATTTCCTCTTTTGGATTAATAAAGATTTATTGTATTGTATTGTATTGATTGATTGTTGCTTTAGGTCCAGCGGACTCTTCCGAGCCAAATCAGGACCGGAAACAACTGGTGCCCTGGCAAGGTTGAAGCCCATTTGGAAAGACAGGACCATCAGTCTACATTCCAAGGTAAGGCTGCTGGGCTCCCTTGCCATCTCCATCTTCCTATATGCTTACGAAACATGGACCCACACAGCAGATCTACAATGAAGAATATACAAAGCATGGAGATGATAAGACTTCTGGGTATTTCCTATACCCAGCACATCACCAAAGATGAAGTCCGACAGACCATCACACAAGCCATTAGACAACACGATGACCTGCTCACAGTGGTGAAGAAACAGAAACTCTGATGGTATGGATACCAGATCATCAGGCTTTGCAAAAACCATCCTGCAAGGAGGTAGTAGAAGAGGGAGACCGAAGAAGAGGTGGGAGAACAACATTCGAGAATGGACTGGCTTGACAATGACACTGAGCGAAACCATCAGGGTTGCTGAGGACAGAGAAAGATGGAGTATGCTGGTTAAACGATCATCTGTGGTGCAACCTCAGAGTTAACGGATAGGAGAGGATAGAATAGATGTTTGTATAATATCTTACGATAATTAACTTAGTTTTATCTCATAATGTTTTACTACATTGTTTTATATATTTATCTTTGCGAGTGTATGTGTATGTGTCTCATGTAAGCAGTTTACATGTATGTATCTTATGTATGCAGAGTATGTGTATGTGTGCCTATGTATGCAGTGTATGTGTATATATGTCTATGTATGCAGCGTACATGTGTATGTGCCTATGTATGCAGCATATGTGTATGTGTGTGTGTGCCTATGTATGCAGCATATGTGTATGTGTGTGTGCCTATGTATGCAGCATGTGTATTTGTGTGTGCCCAAAGAGCTTAATGATAGAAAGAGGAGAAACTTGGAACAGAACCGCGAGACGAAAGGTACGAGTTATGCTCCCTTGTCGACATCAGACCTGTGCACCCCGAAAAATGAGCTGGTGTATTTCCCAGCCCAAAAAGAGTAATTTACAAAACTTTGGTGTAATTCACCAACATAAATATTTTTTCACACCTTTTTAACTTTACACTCAAATATGAATGATTCAAAGCACAATGTCAATTAATGAAATGGAGTAAACTCTCGTTAACTAAATCCAAGCCACTGAGATTCACGCAAGGGGAGAGTACTCACAATGAAATGACATGTCTCAAAACAAGGATTAACAAAAGTAAAAGTACACTAGTAGAGGTGTAACTATTTTAGAAAGTCGGACTTTTTGATGATGATGATGACGATGACGACGATGATGATGATGATGGCAATTTATAAGGCGCATATTCCATAGAAATGCTTACAGCGCAAAACTGCCAAAGTCAAAATTACAAGACGATAATTAAGATTAAAAAAAAAAAAGGTAGGTGTAAAATTGTGCTCAAAGTCGTAAAATAAAATTTTCGCGTAAAAATTACGCCAAAATCGTAAGAGTGCACAGGTCTGCGACATGCTGAAAATGGCTTGTGGCAGAAAGTCAAAAGGCGACCGAGTGAAACAAGGCGGTGACTTTTGCACAGCCATTAATTGCCATAATGCCAGATACAAAAAAAGCTGTGTTGGCAAGTCCTTTTTCAAATTTTCAAGAGACAAAGAAAGGTAAATTGCAATTGAAAAACTTCATTTTTTTGTGTTTATGTAGGCCTAAACTAAGACTGCTGCAGTGTTGTTAGTGTTAAACAATCGGAGAGCGGCTTGAATGATTCATGTTATACCTATGTGCTAATTCAATTTATTAGTTCATCATATTTTATTGCAATCATTTCTGCATCAATAACAAAAAAGATTTTAGACATCAGTCACTTAAAATTCGAGTAAATTCAATTTAACTGGACATACCCCTCATTTACAAAATCAAAACTTTAGAAACCAAAAATCTATAGAGTCAGTATCGGGTGTGGCCACCGTTTGCATAAATGCAGTCTTGGCATCGTTGTCTCATGAACTGTATCAGGTTATGGAGGATGTTTCCTGGAATGGCCAACCACTCTTGCTGGAGAACTTGGGCCAGAACTTCAAGGTTGGCTCCTGGAGGGAGGTTTGCCCATGTCTGTCGACCCAAGACATCCCACAGATGTTCTATGGGGTTCAAATCGGGTGATCGAGCTGGCCAATCCATCCTTATGACGTGCTGTTGCTGCAGGAATTTATTGACGATACGCGCTCGGTGGGGTCTGGCATTATCGTCCTGTAAGTTTAATGCTAAGCCACCCCACATCATGACAGATCCACCACCAAAGCGGTCATTCTCGCGCACCGCCGCATCAGCAAAACGCTCCCGTGGACGCCTCCAAACATTCACTCGACGGTCGTTGAAAGACAAGGAGAACCGAGACTCGTCTGTAAAGAACACCCTTGACCAATGTTGCCTAGTCCACACCAAATGACGCCGAGCCCAGGCCAAACGCGCTGCACGGTGAGCTGGGGTGAGCAAAGGCCGTACTGCTGGTCGTCTTGATCGCAGTTTTGCCTCGTGTAGACGGTTGCGAATTGTCTGGTCGCTGACGTTAACATTGCTGGCTGCTTGAAGCTGTCTTCTGATGGTGTTTGCTGTAGCGGACCTCATCCTCAGAGCTGACAGGATGATGAAATGGTCTTGTCTTGCAGTGGTAACGCGTCCGGACCTTCTTGGTTCTTGGATGCTTCCACTCCAGTGTTGTTAACGCGCTCCCGCAGCCTTTGGACAACGGAGTGGGACACTCCCAGCCACCTGCCAACTTCTCTCACTCCCACCCCTTCCTGAAGCCATGCAATAGCTCTGCCTCTATCTGCATCAGTCAATCGTCGCCTTTGGGGCATGGTTAGAAAAGCAGCAAAAGCGCTGCCATTTAATAATAATGATTTATACCCAGAAAAAAGCGCAGATTGTTGAACTAAACTCAGAAAATGCAAGCCTTTCGCGTGCAAATCACTTTTTAATGTTGAAAATTTTGCTTTATTAGGAAGACAACAGTAAATTAGGGTCATTTTTGTGTAAAAATTGGGTTTGTTTTTCAACTCAGTGCAGAAAGTTCAAAACTCACACGTGTATGTGATTACTTGTCAGAATAAGATTGTCTTGAATGTTACTGTACAGGATAAGTTTTAAAATAAGCAATATAAGCGATATTATTGATAGCAGCAAAAAATAATTAAACTAAATGAAATATGAGAGTGGCCCTTCAATTATTTTGAGTAGTATATATCATAAACATTTGCTGTAATTTTTCATGCCCTTACTTTTCACATTCTTCAGGAAGAAATGATAGAATTATATTTGAGATTTAGATTAGAGTTTGAATAATGACTTCACATATTGACTAGGAAAACTGATAATATTTACAAAATTCTCACTGGGGTGGGATAATTGAGGACAAAGTTAATTGGGATTTCTAGGTGAGCTGTTTTTAATTGTAGGAAAATTGTTTTATTATTATATGTTCCATGTTTTACTGGAAGTGCTAACAAAAACACCACATATTCTAACCCAAATCAACCCTCAACAACACGCTAAACCCTGCTGAACAATTATTTTAATAAAAGACCCCGGGCCCTACTGGCTTAAAAACTTAAGTACATCCAGAAAACACGGAAGTGAACAATGCGGAAATACCACGCGCTGGATAGAAGTAGAACTGCGTTCAAACGAAATACAATACAATATGATAAAATAAAGTTTACACACTACAGCTGACAGTCTTGCTCACGTATTATACTAACAATTAAATAAACAGAGAATTCCAGCGCATTATATCTTAATTGCAACGTGACACAAGTGCATTAAAATGACGATTTTTTCTGACTAAAGAAATTAGAAAAATCCTATTATTAAGAGTAAGACCAATCGATCTAATTGAGATTTTCATTGAGTGAAAGAAATTGACGCCACAATATTGAAAGAGAACTGCACAAGAATGTTTCCTTACTTGGCGCATAACTGTAAACTTGGCTCAAAAGTCCAAAAAGTAACACAACAGCCACAAGAATGCAGCGAGGCCGAAGCAACGCTATTACAGACGCCATTTTACTTGTGTGTGAGGGAGCAAGCCTCAGGGACCACTCGGTGTCGCACCTGACCTACTTTTTATTTGTCGTCTGCTTCAGGTATGCTGTCCCCTTCTCGCCGTTACCTGACGACAGGTGAGGCTTTTAAACTATCCGTAAAATAAAAGGATTTATTAAGAAATTTCGGACGATATTTTTAATTTAAATTTAAATATCTTTTGAAATATAATTATAAAAATTAAAATAATAATTTGTTAAAACTATGTTTAACTATAACTTTTTTACCATAAAGGGACGCAATCGTGGTGTGCCCGAAAAGGAACAGCGGTTTGTGTGTATCATTAGATGTCTCCCGGCATATTACGCCCCTTTTCTTTGGGATTGTTAATACAAACATCCACAAAATAACATAACTCCTTTAGGTTCAACTTAAAGAAGAATAACTTTATTCATCCACACATCAGAACAAGGTGCAAAAACATGGAGCTTGACCGTTGCTGTCATGTGACCATGCATTTTTTTTTAATGAGAGCGGTAAAGTCTAAGGTATAGCGCTCTCTCTCCTAGTCTACGTCAACCATACGGTCCAAGGGAAGCAACTTCCTAAACACCTCCCTTCTTTTAGAAGTTTCGAAGAAACTACTACATACAGTTTTGTTTTAAGTGCAGCGAGTCTCGAATAAAAGTTATTTTGTTTAACACATCAACTAAGAACAAAACTTGAAACTTGCTAACCCAAATAAATCACTGAATCATGAAACAGTCTTTGCTTAAAGTTCTCTCCAACTTTAACCCCAGCTCACGATCACATCTCCTGACTGGATTACCATTACCAAGAATAAAGTGAATAGAACACTTAGCACTGTTCTCTTAATAACGAATGAAATACACATTACTAAAATGAAATTATTCCTTTGATTTTGTTTTTCTTCATTCGTTTACTGATTACCATCAATACCTTCAATCCTTCACATTCATGCCTTTAACATCTTGGCATTAATTATCACTAACCTTAAAAAAAAGCTCCTTGTAGCTTGATTAGAAGATGTCACAGTTTTTGTCAAATGAACTGTTCCTATCCTATCCTATCCTATCCTATCCTGTCCCGTAACCCGAAGGTCGTAGGGGCACCACAGATGATCGTTTAACCAGCATACTCCAGGTCACTTCCGATGTCTGCTCCTGGACAAGTGCGTGTCCTGCCAATGTTGATGCTTGATCTGAAGCGTTTCTTGACCATGATGTAGTCTATTTGGTTGTGATGCTCCCCGCCAGGACTGTGCCATGTCCATCGTCTGGAGTTTTTGTGAAGTCCAAGCGTGTTTGCCAGTACCAGATTGTTGTATCTGGCAAACTCCAAGAGTCTCAGACCCCTGTCATTTGTCTCGTTGTTGCAGTGGGGTCCACATGTGTCTCCCCAGTTGTGGTACGCATCTTGGCCAACCTTGGCATTCCAGTCACCTTGCACTATGACTATGTCCTTCTTCGGCACTTGGTCAAGGACCGCCTGTAGATTTTCATAAAAATCCTCCACTTCCCTGTCGTCATAGTCTGATGTTGGGGCATAGGCCTGGATGATGGTGATGTTGAAAGGGGCTGCTCTCGGGCGGATGGTAATGAGTCTACTGGAGAGTGGGCGGCAACCCATGACAGTGGCTAGAATGTTCTTGTGGACCAAGAATTCAACGCCGTGTTCGTGCCTGTCATCTCTACCGCTGAAATAGAGCTTGTGGCCTTTGTCGGTCGTTGTTTCACCTAGGCCTTTCCAGCGCAGTTCGCTGATGCCTAGAACGTTCCATCGATAGTGGTCCAACTCGTGGGCCAGTTCTTCTAATTTTTCTTCCGCAGTTAGGGTCCTGACATTCCAGGTTCCTATGACGATG
Organism: Oncomelania hupensis; assembly: GCA_036898135.1. Lineage (NCBI taxonomy): Eukaryota > Metazoa > Mollusca > Gastropoda > Littorinimorpha > Pomatiopsidae > Oncomelania > Oncomelania hupensis. The sequence goes on from CM072519.1 coordinate 72,273,698, forward strand.
TTGTTTCTCGTGCGGATCTTGCTAAATTGTCCATCAGTAGCATACTTAACACCTCCGTCCTGGTGGCCAACGGAAGGCGCGGTCCTTGTGCCGGGCGACGACCGATCCGGAATGGAATTAGTGGATTGTGTCATCATGTAGTGTGTCTTGGGCAAAAAAAAGGTTCTTCAACAATTGTTTTGTTTACTAACCCCTTCTTTTTTTCTTTATCTCTTTATTTAATAGACATAAATGAGGAATTAAAAAAAAAAAATTCTGAAGTATCTGACTTTGATTTATGTCCTCCAAATTTCTTTTCAAAAATAATAATTATTGTATATTAAATCAAAATTCACTTCCTGTGAATCGATGATGTGAATCGACGATGTCTATATCCACTATGATAATGTAATCCTATGGGATGCAGGTTTGAGATTTAGGCACAGACTTCGGCCTAATTGACTCACACTTCATCACACTAATAATGCACACTTTTGCCTTCCATAGGCAACACATAGCCTACTCATAGGCAAACTTTGCACACAATATTCAAACACATAGGCAAACTTTGCCTTCACTTTACTCTGCTTTTGGTCTTTAGCCACACATCTTCCTCCCTGAAACGAAGAGGCTTCAGAGCGGTATAACCTGTGGAAGCTCTCGTCACAGGTCTGAATGCAGGATCAGGGGATGCGACAGCTCGGGAATAGCCTGGATCGTACAAATCTATGACGTCCTTCGAATCGCCGACGTCCTTCGAATCTTCGATATCCTTCGAATCAGATGACGCTGTTGTAGTGACTTCTTTTCCTGACGTGAAGACCTGTCGTGGCGACAACGGTAGTGTCTGCAGGTGTTTTCTGTTGCGTCGTAACACACCAGCAGGAGAGTTGACAAGATATGTACGATTCTCTGGGTCGGCTGCTACAATCGTACCGTGCTTCTTCCAGCTGCGCTCTGCATCCATCTTGATTAACACGTCGTCACTTGGCTTTAGCTGCGACAGAGGCTGGGCACCGTCCTGTCGTAACTGCTCTTGTAGTCATCCTTGGCCTTCTGGTCTGCTCGGCGAAGGTCCGCATCGTTGACGGGACAGGGGGACAGGGTAATGGGAAGTCTGGGGACTTTTGTTTTAAGCGGTCTCCCCATAAGGGCGACTGCAGGACTAACACCTGTACTGGAGTGAGGTGTCGACCTGTAGTTGAGTAGAGCGACCTCCAAGGACTGCTGTTGAAGTAGCTTCTTCGCCGCTTTCACCGCACTTTCAGCTTCCCCGTTAGATTGAGGGAAACAAGGACTGCTTGTCTTGTGCTGAAAATCAAATTCCAGTGCAAATTTCCGGAACTCCTCGCAATTAAATTGAGGACCGTTATCTGTCATCATGACGTCGGGCACTCCGTGCGTTGCGAATAGTTGTGTCAGCTTCTTGATGACGACTGCTGTTGTCGATTGTAGTGGTATTACCTCCAACCATCGTGAGTAATTGTCCACTACCACGAGATGTTCTCCACCCTTGTAGGAACACAGATCTGCTCCCAACTGTTGCCATGGTCTTTCTGGTAATTGCGTTGGACGTAGCGGCTCATGGCGCTGCGACGGTCTGTTAGCTCGACACTGTTGACACGAGTTGACGAGGTTCTTGAGATCTCTGCTCAAACCAGGCCACCAAACACAGGATTGTGCGTTCTGTCTGCACTTGTGTAGACCTTGGTGTGTCTCGTGTAACTTGTGTAGTATCTCCTCGCGTTGAGCTCGCGGCACGACCACTCTGTTACTGTAGACTAGTAAACCATCGACCAAAGACAACTTTCCTTGTGCTTGCTGGTATGCCTGTAAATTCTGCGACACTGCTGCTGTCGGCCAACCGTTGCAAACATAGTTCACCACTTGTTTCAGCTCTGGATCATGCACTGTGCATGCTCTCAACTGATTCGTGGTGATCGGCCACGAACTCTGCACCGAGTCGACATAAGCGGTTACACTATTTGCTCTCTCCTCATCTTCTGCTGCATGTGGTATCGGACTCCTGGACAAGGCGTCGGCAATGATGAGTTGTTTCCCTGGCACATGCACAACTCGCGCGTTGAATCGCATGAGTCTGATTAACAGTCTCTGACAGCGTACTGGAGCTTTGTCTATGTCCTTGCTGCTGATGAGTGGAACCAAAGGTTTATGATCCGTCTGAAGCTGGAAACTGTCTAGCCCTATCAGGTATTTGGCGAATTTCTCACACGCCCATGTCGCTGCTAAACATTCTTTTTTTATTTGAGCGTATCTTTTCTCTGCTTCAGTCAGTGTTCTTGATGCGTATGCGATCGGTAATAGCTTGTCACCTTGCCATTGTAATAACGCAGCACCTAACCCATAGCTACTGCTGTCTGCACTCACTACAGTCTTTTTTTCTGCACTGTAGAATCCTAGTGCTGGGGATGTCGACAGCTTTTGTTTGATCAACTCAAACGCTTGTTGTTGAGGTGGACCCCAGCACCACGCTGTGTTCTTCTTCATCAGATCAGAGATAGGCTTCATTATTGTCGCCATACCGGACACAAACTTGCTCAGGTAATTGAACATTCCGCAGACTGTTCTCAGTTCTGTCACTGACTTGGGTGGCGGCATGTCTCTGATTGCTTTGACTTTCTCGGGATCAGGACGAACCCCATCAACGCTAATAATGTGACCGAAGAACTTCACTTTCGTCTTCTTGAATTGGCACTTTTCTTTGTTTAGTTTCAGTCCACTCTCTTCTATTCTTTTTAGAACAGCACTTAATCGTTGATCATGTTCTTCATCTGTTCTACCATAAACTATGGTATCATCCATGATAGCGTCACAACCATCCAGTTCTTTGAGCAGCTCTTTCATCTTTGCTTGAAAGACTTCCGGTCCGCAAACTTGTTTTTTCCAACTTAGTTCCAGTCATTCGCCCAAAAAGGCAATCACCGAAGTCGAACGAAGCTCTGTTTGAAATGATGCTTGCCTGACTACAACTAGTTGACATTAAAAATGATCGCTGTTGCTTCTAATTCTGTTCGATTTACACAGATTAACATTTCGCAACGGTATACTTTGTTATTATCGACCATATTTAATAGTTGCTTTCCTTGATTTGCAAATTGTTAGTTCTCAGCAGTAGACTAATAATAGCATTCCCCATTTCCTGCCTAGAACGAAGTAGACACTGTTATACAGTTTACATAGGCTTAATCTACATTATATATTATAAGTCAGTCTTTGCGCAGCGAAGAAGCTCACTAGATGAATATAATTATTAGACCTGTATTGTTTGTTTTATACGTAAATAAAGGTATAAACTATATCTATTCTAATTAATACTATTTAGGCCTATACTTTATAATATTTGAATCTTTAAATTTCCGTAGAAGGACGAGTAGGCTAAGCGATTTTTTTTAATAACTCGAGATCAGAGTTAAATTAATAGTTAGTTATTCATTGCTTACAGGGTCCAGCGGACTGCAAAGAGCCGAATCAGGACCACAAAATCAAGACAACAACTTCGCTAGTAGTAGTAGTAGTAGTAGTAGTAGTAGTAGTAGTAGTAGTAGTAGTAGTAGTAGTAGTAGTAGTAGAGTTATTTAGTTAAATCTTTAATTTATTTATTTGTTTTGTTATTATTATTATTATTATTATTATTATTATTATTATTATTATTATTATTATTATTATTATTATTATCATTATTCCTACTTTTAAAAAAGAAAATAAAAGAATAGTGTGCTGCTGTGTGTGCTCAATGGTGTAAATATAGTTAGTGACGTTTTGTTTGTTTTTGCTGAAGTTGGGTGTAACCCGAAATATTCAGATGTTGCTACTGGTTATTTTTTCTTATAGACTTACCAAAGAGTTCAGATGATTTATGGAAATTTCCGCCTGCGACGTAACATTTTTTAAAATACGTGTTTCTCATTAAAATACATATCATTGAAATACATATAACAAATTTACTGTATCAGTTAAAAATAATAATAATAGTTAAATAAATAATTGCTTTGGTGCTTGCAATAAAAATGTCATTGTTTTTTTAGACCATTATAAACTTGCTTTGCCTTGTTGTGCTGAAGGGACATCAACGTATCCATAGCGCTTTGAAGTTTTATCATGGTTTTATTGTTGATATAGATGTGAAATCGTTGTATGTGTGCATTATGTGTTATATATTACTTTTACTCTTTATCACTAATTGTTTCAGTATATTAATCATCATAAAATAATAATAATTCTAACTGCTTCAAAATGCGAATCTTGACTTGACTTACAGCTTGAAGCTGTGCAGATCGAAATAGAATTAGATCTAGAAGCAACAGCGGCTATTTTTATGCACGGATGTTTCACCACAGGCTCTGAAGTCTTTTCTTTCGTCTTTGTAAACTCGTGGGCCTCCTACATACGTACGTAGTATAGTATGTAATTGAGGCCTACGAAAGACGAGACTTCCCAGCCTGTTGTTTAACGTAGTCCTGCCAGCATTCGTTCGTAAAACATCGGATAGCTTCGCTCGACTCGGAGAGCTTCGTTCGACTTCGGTAATTGCCTTTTTCGGCGAATGACTGGAACTAGGTTGGAAAAAAAAGTTCGCTTCCGGTCCAAGACTTATTCCCATCGGAACTCGTTTGAAACAGTATCGCCCCATTGGCGTAATGAACGTGGTGAGATGCATACTCTTCTCATCCAAGGGAATCTGGAAAAATCCGGACGACGCATCCAAAGTTGAAAATACTGTGGCGCCCATCATCTTCGGCGAGATGTCTTCCAGGTTCGGAAGCATACAGTGAGGTCTCTTCACGCCTTCATTCAGTCTTTTGAAATCGACGCAAATTCTCACACTGTCGTTCTTTTTGACGACCGGAACCATCGGAGCACACCAATCCGTGGGCTCTTCGACTTCTTGAATAATCCCAACTGCCTTCATGTGTTCCAACTCGGCTTTAACTTTCTTCTGTAAAGGAAATGGTACCCGCCTTGCTGTTGTGACACAGTAAGGGTGTACGTCTGGTTTCATTTTGATGGTCACTGGAACTGTTTTCAAAAGTCCTTTAGTGCCAAACACGTTCTCATGGACTTCTTCTAGTCCAACTAGCAACTTCCTAAACAGTGATAGCGTAGTTTTAATGAAACGGTACCTCTAATCGTCATATTCATTATACTTATCTATCCTATCATATCCTATCCCGTAACTCGAAGGTCGTTGGGGCACCACAGATGATCGTTTAACTAGCGCATTCCATCTTTCTCTGTCCTCAGCAACCCCCATGGCCCCGCCCAGTGTCAAGCCAGTCCACCTTGGAACACCGTCCTCCCACCTCCTTTTCCGCCTCCCTCTCTCCCCCACTCTGCCTCCTCGCAACGTGCCCCGCAGGATGCATGGCCTTTGCAAGGACTGATGCTCTGGCGACGTGGCCACACCATCGGAGCCTTGGTCTTCTCATCAATGTGATCATGTCATCCTTCTATCCTATCCTATCCCGTAACTCTAAGGTTGTAGAGGCACCACAGATGATCGTTTAACCAAGGAGGCACCGTGCCTTGCAGGATGGTCTTTGCAAAGCTGAAGCTCTGGTGACGTTGACATACCATCGGAGTTTCCGTTTCTTCACCATTGTGAGCATGTCATCGTGTTGTCCAATGGCTTGTGAATCCCGCTCATGATGGGCCCATCCAGGTTGTAGATATGGGATTTGGATGGGATAAAGTGCAGCAGGATCAGGGAGGATAGGGCACTGTAGATCCCAAGTTGGAGGCTCGTAACTTCATAACCAACAAAGATATATGGTGGCGGGATGGCGTAGTTTCGGCTAAGTCCAAATCCCGCTCAAAATGGGCCCATCCAGGTTGTAGATGTAACAAGAGGACCAGTTTACCCCGCACAATTTTGGGCTTTTGCTTGGTTAGTCAGTATAAACTTAGAAGGTTACTGTAGTATGAAACAGACGACAGAAGTGATCATGCGTAGCAGGTAGGCTGACGATAGCCTAGTAGGCAATGACATCATCCAGCTTAAGGTTAGAGCGCTCCGATGTTTCAGCCAATCGAGACACAGCTAGGTTAGGTAAAACCAGTTCTGCCTGGTCAGTGCCGAAGCCAGGTAGAAGGTCAGTCTACATTGAAACGCTGAGCAGCACACATGTTGCTGCCGCAGACAAACAAAATTATTCGTGTCAAGCGCCTGAGCCTCCTTGCCGGAAATAGCCCCGTTACTAGGAAAAATAGTTCCCTGATAGTTCGTAGTTTATAACGTAACTAGTAATACTTTTATTGGTATTTTTAGTTTCCTGTTAGTTTATTCAGCATGTTAAATACTTTGTAAACCTTTTTGTTATGACCCTTGTTAATAATTTGGTAAATATAGATTAGTTTGCATTCCCGCTCGAACTCTATTGCATCAGATTGTCTTTGATTGCATGAAGTGCTGATCTTTGTGAGAAGAGGAAGGCGCTGAATGTTCAAGAAAGGCAGGGGCGGATCAGAGTAAATGCCCGGAGGGGGGCACTGCCATTTTTTAAAATTTTTTATCCGGTATACAGATTCGTGCTTGCACTCAAACACAGTAAAATAAAGGTTGACATGAGTGTGGTTTGTGTGTGTATGTGTGTGTGTGTGAGTGAGAGAGAGAGAGAGAGAGAGAATCAGAATCAGAATGGTTTATTGTATAGACCACCGGCCCGTTACAATGAGTGGGCCAAAATAACTAATAAATAAAATAAACAAAAAAATAAACAATGCAAGAAGGCATACTTATATGATACATATCATCGCAAGCACTATATTACATTCAACCATTTTGCTTCATCATTCTTTCACGCAAGCAAAGAGCTTTATATATAAATACAGCCATATTATTAACAACAGCTGAAACTGGACATGATACCAACAGTCGAAACTTGGCCAAACACGGATGTCTGCAGTATTTTACAGGAATTAATTCATTTCTAATTTCATTGTACAGTGGACATGCTAATAAAAAATGAACCTCAGTTTCATCGACTGTCTGACAAAATGGACAAGCTTTCCTATCATCTGCAATAGGCTTATACTGAAGAAAATGACAATTTAATTTAGACATACCAATTCTAAAGCGAGTGTACTGTCTTCTTACAAAAATGTTCTTTACTGAAAGTACATACTGACACAGAGAAAGTGATTGATTATAGTTAGTGTACACACTGTACAAATGATGTGACATCAATGATGAGTGCCAGTTTTGTCTTGCACAATCAATTAGCCTTTCCTTAAAACAGCGAACGAAAGAGGGTACGTCACCCACACCCTGTGCTTCCCAAACGACGCCAAAACCATACATATACAAAATATTCCTCACGGCACAAGCCCAGGTAACGTAGTTTTGTCTTTGCAAAAACAAGAGCATGTTGTACGCTTTTTTTTAGAATAGCGGTCATCACCCAGAAACAACAGGCGTAGCCAAAACTTAATACATCTTACATGAGTCGTCACAAACAAAGGATATCTGCCTGTTTCTCCGTACACAAGATGTCTAGGAGCCTTGGGATGTACCCCCAAGAACTTCTTTAAAGCAAAAAGATGGACACGTTCAATAATTTCTTGATTTTTTGTCAGTCCCCATATTTCTGAACCGTATGTCAACATAGGTTGAATTTGACAGTCAAACAATTTAAAAAATAGATTCGGAGAATCTTCACCAACAGTCCAAAGCGTTCTTATAATAGCCATCACTCCTTTCCTGGCACGACAAGCAAGATCGTCCATAGTACGAGTGAAACTAAGACGCGGTGTCAAACATATTCCTAAGTACTTGTAAGAGTTTACAATCTTCAAAGGTTCATCACCATAACACCATCGTTCACTTGAAGCAAGATGGCCACCATTTCTAAAGACAACAACATTAGACTTGTCTAAATTAACAACTAGATCTAGGTTCCTTGCAGTGTTGTACAAAATGTTTAGTTGTGTTTGAAGACCAGTTATAGTATCTGAAATAAGAGCCACGTCATCAGCAAACAGCAAAATCAATAGCTGAATAAAATCTGGTGATAACTGGATCCCGTGTTTTCCATCTGCCAGTATGTCCTTCGTCAATTAATTTACAAAGAGCGAAAAAATTATCGGTGAACATATTTCCCCCTGCTTCAGGCCGCGAGGGCACATAAAAGTATCAGTGAAGTCACCCCCAACCCGTATCTTCGCCTTAACAATTGCATACATACTTTTCAATGCCTTTAAAATCTTACCATTCTCTCTGAATGGTAAGAGAGAGAGAGAGAGAGAGAGAGAGAGAGAGAGAGAGAGAGAGAGAGAGAGAGAGAGAGAGAGAGAGAGAGAGAGAGAGAGAGAGAGATCAACACATGCGTGTTTCGTGTGAAATTAGAAATTAGTTGTGAGAAAGAAAAAAAGTTGACACATTGGCCCACAGCTAGAACACTTAGATCTACTTTCTTAGGCGTTCAGCATATTGCGAGGTTGAAGAGCCATGATGGTGCGGTATCTTCCCGCAAACCGTTCTACGACATCGTCAATACCCACTGTGATGTGTCGGTGAGCCCTCATTAGAGCGAGCCCGTTAAGCCTGATCTCACACATCGTTGATCTCAGATAGGATTTCTGCGTCCTGATGCCGCTGATAGTTCTTTCACATTCAGCTGTTGTGATCGGAATAGTGCACAAAAGAGTCAGTAGCACGTGAATGTTCGGGAAAAAATCCACATTGCATGCTCTGAGAGTCTTGGCCACAGTATCAGGAACGGTCCCTGCATCAGCACTCTCCCACTTGTGCATCCATCGGATGTACTCGGTGTCCAGCTCATGAAAACTTGGCAGATCTGCTTGCCATAGACTGGCAAGTCGCTCGATACCCTCGGGTACCTTCCGAAAACCTGCCACTGGCCCGTTCCTGCCTTGCACGATGCACGAGGGTACAAGATCAAGCCCGTCAACAGCAATTTCAGAGCCGGTGGTGAAGCGAGAGTCCAGCTGGGCGATGAGGTGATCCAAAAACGGGATACCTATGGACCTGCGGAAGTAATCTTCAGTTGTCTCTGCTGGCGGGTTACTCTGACATGTCTGTCGTTCTGCACCCCTTGGTCTGCTCAGATCAGAGTCGGCTGTTGCTGCCATCCGACTTGCTTCCTGAAACCAGCTGCTGAAGGTTGCAATGACGTCATCCCTGAATCCCATAACTGTTGTCTTCACTGCGCTTATTTCTCCGTACGCAGACACAACATACTTTGCTTTTTGCTGAAGTTTCAAAGTCAGTGGACGGAGAACTTGCAGGCATTTTCTGGTGACGACAAAAGCAACCAGAAAGTCACCCGACTGGAAAGCGTGCAAAAACCCTCCAGCTTTGGTGAGTGTTTCACTGTCCCAATCAGTGTTCTCGTGCACCATCTGGCCAAGGCAGTCATAGACCACAGGGAAGAGTTCGGCGGAAGTTTCAAAGGCAGAGTGCCTCTCGACCCACCATGTTTTACACAGGTCGACCAGCTTTCTCCTCTTGCTTTCTGCTTGGGCTGACTCCACCTCATGTTCAAACTTTCTATGTTGTTTTGGAGAAAGAGAGAAGAACAGGGACACTTCTTTCATGACTCCAAACATGTTCTTCACTTCTAGAATTCTGCAGGCATGAACAACACAAAGGTTCAAGCAATGAGATGCGCAATGGAAGTACAGAGCCTGCTTGTTAAGTTCTTGAATGCGTGCCTGGACCCCCTTGAACTTGCCTGACATGTTTGATGCCCCATCATACCCTTGTCCTCTGATTTTGCCGATCTCAAGACCCCAAGAAGTGAGACTTTGGACAATGTTGTCTGCTATGATGCTCCCCGTGATGCCTCGCACTCGATAAACGCAATGAAGTCTTCGCGGATTTCTTGTTCGTCTGGGTCGAGATATCTTAAGACAATAGACAGTTGTTCCCAGTTGGCCGGATCCACAACTTCGTCAGCAAGTACTGAGTAATAACCCGCCCTCGTTACTTTTTTCAGTAAGGTATCACGTATCTGCACTCTCCGATAATAGCTATTATGTTATTTTGTGTGGGTTTTGATACGTATGTTGCAGTCTTGTCACAAGTTTTTAGGTGAGTTGCCAAAAGTTCATCACCAGACTCGATACGAAAAGTCAACAGTGCATTAAAGTTGCTTCTATTTTCTTCCTGCGAAACGCCGTCGTCTCGCTTTCCTATCAACGCAAGGCCTTGTCGTCCACAGAACAAGACAGTGCTGACTATACTGCTCAGAATCTGACGATTGGTTTTGATTTGCTGTTGAGCTTACTGTCAATAGCCTTGCTTGGGTCACTCATTGTGGATATGAAGTTCTCTGCCTTTTCGGCCGCTAGCTGATGGTACTCCACATTGTTGTGTTCTGCAAACCTTTCCACGGCTTTCTTCCAGTTTCTAAATGGTGTGGTTACCAAACTGCTGCCACGTTTACGTGTGTCACTGTCTGCAAAAATCATGCAAAATTTGCAGAAGGCTCCGTCTTTTGACGGAGAATAGACCTATCCTCCTATCCTATCCTGTCCCATAACCCGAAGGTCGTAGGGGCACCACAGATGATCGCTTAACCAGCATACTCCATCTTTCTCTGTCCTCAGCAGCCCTCATGGCTTCGCTCAGTGTCAAACCAGTCCATTCTCGAATGTTGTCCTCCCACCTCTTTTTCGGTCTCCCCCTTCTTCTACCTCCTTGCACTGTGCCTTGCAGAATGGTCTTTGCAAGGCCTGATGATCTGGTGACGTGGCCATACCATCGGAGTTTCCGTTTCTTCACCACTGTGAGCAGGTCATCGTGTTGTCCAATGGCTTGTGTGATGGTCTGTCGGACTTCAACGTTGGTGATGTGTTGGGTATAGGAAATGCACAGAAGTCTTCTGTAGCACCTCATCTCCATGCTTTGTATTCTTCGTTGGAGATCTGCTGTGAGGGTCCATGCTTCGCAAGCATATAGGAAGATGGAGATGACCAGAGATCGCAGCAGTCTTACTTTGGAATGTAGACTGATGGTTCTGTCTTTCCAAATGGGCTTCAACCTTGTCAGGGCAGCAGTTGTTTGTGCGATCCTGGAGAGGACTTCCTGTCGAGACCCATTGTCTGACACAATGGCTCCTAAATATTTGAAGCTGTGCACTGTGTTGAGGGATTGGCCTTGTACTTTGATGTCCGTGTTGATGCCATTGGTGTTGTTGGTCATCATTTTGGTCTTCTCTGCACTTATTTCCATTCCATAAGCTCTGGAGGTGGTGTCAAGCCTCTGTACAAGCTGTTCAAGTTCTTGTTCCTCTCCAGCCAATCCATCAATATCATCCGCAAAACGAAGATTGGAGATTGCTCTGCCCCCTATGCTGACTGTGCCTTCGTGATCTGCAAGAGCATCTGACATGATGCGCTCTAGGAAGATGTTGAAGAGTGTTGGAGAGAGTAGGCATCCTTGACGCACACCGATTGTTGTTCTGAACCAGTTCCCGATGACGCTGTTATGGAGGACTGCACTGGTAGCCTTGTCATACAGGCTTTTGATGACTTCTATGATTTTAGGGCTGATGTTGTACACTTTCATGGTTGCCCATAGAGCTGCATGCCAGACTCGGTCAAATGCCTTCTTGAAGTCTATGAACACATGATATAGATGTTGTTGGTGCTGTAGGTATTTCTCACAGATTATTCTGAGGTTGAAAATCTGTTCAGTGGTACTTCGCCCTGCCATGAATCCTGCTTGTTCTTCAGCTATGATTTGTTCAGCTTGTGGTTTCAACCTGTTGAGTATTATTTTCAGGAGGACCTTGCTGGGATGGCTGATGAGGCTGATGGTGCGGTAATTTTCACACTCCTGAAGGTTACCTTTTTTAGGAAGAGTGATGACAAGCGACTGGGTCCATGGTGTAGGCCATTCCCCACTCTGCCAGATCTTGTTACAGATAGTGGTGAGAGCATCAGTCATCGCTTCTCCTCCTGCTTGTAGCAGTTCCGCTGGTATGTTGTCCACTCCCGCTGACTTCCCTTTCTTCAGCGATTGCACTGCTGCCTCAACTTCTTCCCGGAGAATTGGGAGGATTTCTTCTTCTTCTCTGCTCTCGGGACATGCTAGAACTGATGGGTCTCCATTTGGTGTATGGTTGTAAAGGTCAGAGCAGTACTCTGTCCATCTGTCCAAGACTTCTTGTTCTTCTGTAAGGCAAATGCCAGACTTGCTTTGGATAGTGGAGACTTTGGGCTGTTTAACACTTGTCAGCCGCTTCACAGTCTGGTAGGCCTTCTTGCTGTTGTTCTTGTTCAGATTGTTCTCTATTTCCTGGCATTGATCTTCTATCCAGTTCTCCTTTGCTGTGCGCATGCCTTTTCGGATGTCATTGTTGATTTTTCGGTAGACATCAGCTCCCTGTGAGGTGTTCTTTTTCTTTTTTAACTCTCTTCGTTTATCACACAGATCCAAAAGTTCAGGTGTGATCCACGGCTTCTTCTTTGGTCGGTGCTTGCCAAGGATCTCAGTGGCGGCATCTGTTACAGCTGAGTTGAAGGTATTGGTCATGGTGTTGACATCTACTTCGCCTGCCCCCAAAATAAGCAGTGGTGCAAATTTCCCTCCAATTGTGGCCTGAAATATTTTTGCCACCTCCGGGTCTTGCAGTTTGTCCAGGTCGAACTTCAGCCTAGTGCACTTTGCTGTATTTACTCTCTTCAAATGGAGCCGGAAAGACATCATCACGAGATCGTGGTCACTTCCAATGTCTGCTCCTGGAAAAGTGCGTGTCCTGCCAATGTTGATGCTTGATCTGAAGCGTTTCTTGACCATGATGTAGTCGATCTGGTTGTGATGTTCCCCGCCGGGACTGTGCCATGTCCATCGTCTGGATTTTTTGTGGAGACCAAGCGTGTTTGCCAGTACCAGATTGTTGTATCTGGCAAACTCCAATAGCCTCAGACCCCTGTCATTTGTCTCGTTGTTGCAGTGGGGTCCGCATGTGTCTCCCCAGTTGCGGTGCGCATCTTGGCCAACCTTGGCATTCCAGTCGCCTTGCACTATGACTATGTCCTTCTTCGGCACTTGGTCAAGGACCGCCTGTATATTTTCATAAAAATCCTCCACTTCGCTGTCTTCATAGTCTGATGTTGGGGCATAGGCCTGGATGATGGTAATGTTGAAAGGGGTTGCTCTCAGACGGATGGTAATGAGTCTACTGGAGACTGGGCGGCAACCCATGACAGTGGCTAGAATGTTCTTGTGGACCAAGAATCCAACGCCGTGTTCGTGCCTGTCATCTCTACCGCTGAAATAGAGCTTGTGGCCTTTGTCAGTCGTTGTTTCACCTAGGCCTTTCCAGCGCAGTTCGCTGATACCTAGAACGTTCCATCGATAGTGGTCCAGCTCGTGGGCCAGTTCTTCTAATTTTCCTTCCGCAGTTAGGGTCCTGACGTTCCAGGTTCCTATGACGATGTTGTTTCTCGTGCGGATCTTGCTAT